>CM076579.1:90952298-91552298 GCA_034641835.2 Pinus albicaulis | reverse complement strand
GGTGCTAAGCTATGTGCCTATATGTTCTGTTTTCTAGGAACTGCAGCAAAGTCACATTCAAGCAATTCCTTAATCAGATCTAAAACAATATCTCTATATTAGCTTAATCTTGGATTATATACAAAATATTCTCCTTTTATCTGTTTCACAATTAACTCAGAGTCTCCCATGATTAACACTCTTTTGGCTCCTAAATTTCTAACAATCTGAAGTCCTAAAATAAGAGCTTCATATTCAGTCATGTTGGTTGTAAATTTGAAATTTAATCTAAACACATGACCTTCTGCATGATTTTTTTCCATATTATGTATCCAAATTTAACCGATCCATCAAAATCTAGGTGCCACATTGACTCATGAAAATTTTTGTCACTGTCTGGTGCTTTCTTTTTCTGTTTTAGTTCAGTATTGTTTTCAATGCTAGTTTCATAATTACATAAAATTAATGAGTCCATATCAGTAGGTGTAGAGTAAATAGGATAGTTTCGAGGTCTTTCTACACTACTAACCTTGTAATTCATTAATGTCTCTCTGCAAAGTTCTTGGGTTGGCCAAAAACTGATATAATTTCATAAGACATATCAAGTTCTGGAGATTCCTGCAGTTTAGCTCCCCATGAGCGAGATAACAACATTCCATAGTTGGGAGGGATGTCAGCGACTACAAAACCCATGATTATGTTTTTTCCAGGGTATTGAACTAAAGTAACACATAAATCTTTTATCAAGCCCAAACATTTCACTTTACTAGAGTCAAATGAGAAGAGATCTTTATAAGGTCGAGTGATGTCTAGATTCAAGGTTTTCATTATTTCTTTTGGCACCAAATTGTGTGAAGCCCCTGAATCTAGCATTGCATTATGTAAAATCTGATCATGAACAGTTAAGCTAATGTAGAAAGGTGGAACTGCTCCATCTTGGCATTTCCCATTAACATCAGGACCAAAGATTAATTCCGGTTGATCATCACTCATGTTAGGGTCCTGTGATTTGGCTGATTGGCAAGCCAAATGAAAATGTAACATCAAACCAATCTTTGGAGCCCAAGGACCTAGCCTTCCTGGACTCATAGACGGCTCTCTCTATTTGTGTAAGGGATATCTGTGTGTTTGCTTCTTGTGTTTCCGATTTTAGGCTAGTTATGAAGTAGGTTTTTAGGTTTGTGAGGGATGAAATAATCAAAGACTAAGATAGGTAAAAAGATGTCAGATCAACTGGGCTATGGGGTCGAACAGGTCAAGAAAACTTTCAGATGGTGATACAAGGTTGTTGAAGGGCCGATTTGAGTGAGGAAAAATGGATATTTGGGTAAAATGGAGTGGGATGGACATTAAATTTGTGAAGAACAAAGGATTTCAAACATAAATAGTTTAATAGCTGACATAAACATGGTAGGGCTTGTTGTGGATGATTTTGTCACCCCCCTAGAGACAGCCTAGAGTTGCCATAGACCAGTGCCTAGGACATCTTATTATAGCAAGGAGCTCATTATACAGCTTGGGTTGTCAGTCCAAAGAGCTCACTTACTATCTCTTGCTTAAAACAAGGAAACTAGATTTGAATGGGACCAATCTCTCTCAGAAGCTGATACAAAGATAAGAATAATGTAGGAACATCATGTAAAACTCCAGTACAAGGACATCAGACAGTTAAGAGACCGCTTACTATAAACAGGGCCGATTCAAATAATATATCACAAAAATCAAATATCAGGAAGTGAGTGCAGTGGGGAAACATAAGAAGATATTAGTTGGCATGAGACTGATACCCAGATACACAACAGAACCATATAAGGGCGCACCAATTTACGAATCCTTATATGACAATGGCATTTTAAAAGCACCCTCCTCAAGCAACTAATATAGAAGAAAATATGGAAAGAGCGAACATGGAACAGTATATCATGACTAGACCTATTTAAAGTGCTTGACTAATTCCAGAAAGGGCACCACTTAAGATGAATCCTTACTGCAAACTAGTGAGCCACTCGCATTCTAGAACATGATACAAGAAGATAAATTGCATGAAAGAGATATTGTATTAACACATAAGAGAAATTACATACTGTGAGATACCAGAGACCAGAATCCTCATTACAGTCATAAACCCTCCTCACTGAGACCCTACGGGCTCTGAAGCTTCATACAGAAATATTACAAAAATGTATACAGAAGTCTTCTCGCTGCACAGTTTGCTGATAGAAATCTGGAACCCTTACAATGTCTTTTCTTTTAGCTTTTATAGACAAGATAGAGAATTCTAGAGGAGGAGGTAGATAGAGAGCATTTAATGACTTATTTTGAATCAAATGGCGAAAAACATTCGTGCCCATACTGTGAAACGACTAAACATAATTGTCTGTACTTTACAATTTATTTCTGAAATGAATGCTAGAAATGAAAATCTGCATATACACAAGACATAAATAATAAAATATGTAAACATTCGGCCTTTTTCTGGAGGAGGAAGATCTGCGGCAATAAAACCTTGAGGCGTCTGCTTCCATGCATGGTACTTTCGATCTTCTGTTCTTGAATTTAAATTTGGAACCTCTTTCGAGCTGGACTCTGAATTCATTGTTTCTTCATTAATAATCTGTTGTCGCATTAATGTTTTCATCTGTCCGAATGCGCCGCTTTTGATTTTTCTCTGGAGATTTCCATGGATCGAAGTACCCTTCTTTAATGGAGGTCACACCATAGTGACTTCTGGATCTTTTCCACTAATTTTGTTCCCACCACAAGTTCCTGCAAAAACCAAAACTTGTTGAATAGAGCTAATGACAGAGATAATGGACAAAGCGAAACTAACAGAAGTGGTGGCATAGATATGAGAGGATGATGGAATGACGCGGGGAGGAGAATTCAAATGAAAACGCAGAGGTGTGACACATAACCAGAATATGTAAACAATGGAGAAACAGTGGATGACATGTAGGCACACAACGAAACATGGCGGATGGGCGCTGATGGTACGAAAAGCTCAGAAGATTAACCTTCGGAGGAGTTACAAAGGAAAGATGTGACAAAACAATGAAATAAAGGCCTTAGAGGTGGGACCCGGAGCGCATATCGTAAAATCGCAAGAGGAGAAAATGCGATGGAAGAAGAATGGAATAGCCAAAATTCTGCGCTCTGCGCTGTGCCATAGGTGTGGTCAGTCGAGCGCAGATCGAAAAAATGGAAAATGCGATGGCGGGGGAATAGCGCGCGGGGGAAACTACGCTTTTGCGATGAGGCAGTCATGCGATGGCGCGATTATGAGATCTGCGATAAACGCTCAAAGGGGCAGCGCTTGGTTACATGCAAAAGGAGGTGTGGAGAAAAAGGGGCCAAACCTTATGTAATCCTTCAAAGTGGACTTTAGCCCTTTTTCAATGTATTTTCGATGCGGGAAGGGGCAGCGGTGCAAGGGAAAAAGAGACAATGGCCAAGATTCAAATGGGGGGGCTGATTTGTACAACATCGGCTCCAACTGGGGACGGCCTGTTCATCCTCGGGCATGCCGAGAACTCGCAGACCTCAGACCCCTTTGCATTTTCTTCAAAACTTATTAGCTTATTTACATTATTTACATTTCAAAATTGAAATCACACTTGCTTATATTATATACATAAATATACCAGGCCTGATCCGCCTGAGTCAATACTGAAAGTAATGTTTAAGGAATTGTCCATTCACGGGAGCGTCCAATAGATCACCCTGTAGATTTTCTAACATGAAAGTATTATTTCTCCCTAGGTTCACTATTTTGAATGGACCGAACCACAGCGGGTCAAACTTGGCATGCTTGCCGTTTTCTGCTCTGCGAACATCCCACCTGAGAACCAGGTCTCCTATCTGGAAATTCCTATCCTTGGCATGGCGATCAAAAATATCCTTCATTTTTTCCTGGTATTCTATCAGTCTCTCATTCACCTGGTTGCGCGTTTCTTCCAATTCTACCAGCTGATTAATTCTTCTGATCATGTCATCTGGTTCTTCCTAATTCTCTTGCATGAAACGTGCCACCGGTAATGCTAATTGCAGAGGAAACACAGTAGCTCGCCCATATACCAGTTCATAGGGTGATTTTCCCGTTGCTCTTTTGCTGGTTATCCTATTTGCCCATAAAGCAAACTTCAATTGAGAGTCCCAATTTTTCTGATTTTCAGCTATCGTTTTCTTCAAGGCCCTAACAAGGGTTTTATTAGAGGACTCTGCTAAACCATTCCCTTGTGGATAGTATGCTGTGGAGTGAGTCAATGTAATGTTATACCTTTGACAAAACTTTACAAACTTGGCAGACTTGAAAGCCTGCACATTGTCAGTTACAATTATGGCTAGACAACCGAACTTGGATATGATATTATCCTCTATAAACCTCATGATCACAGCATCTGTAGCGTTTCTTGTAGGTATTGCTTCCACCCATTTTGTGAAGTAGTCCGTGGTTGTTAGTATCCATCTATGCTGGACACTTGATGGAGGATGTATCTCTCCTATAAAATCTACTCCCCATTTCTGAAACAGTTCATTTACATGGATAGGAATCAGGGGCATAGCTGCAAATTTCTGTCTCTCTGCAAATCTTTGGCACTTGTCACATGTTCTGATTTGGGAAAAAGTATCTGAGTACAGTTTTGGCCAGTAAAAACCGGCCCTCAAGATTTTATGTGTTTTGGCCCTCCAACTGTAATGTCCTCCACAAATCCCCTCATGAAAGTCTGTTAATGCTTTTTGCGCTTCATCTTCCGTGAAGCATAACAATAATATTCCTAGAGGGTCTCTCCAATAGAGCTGTCCATTGGCAATTACATATTTCTGAGATTTCATCCTTACAGCTCTGTATTTTACCTTATCACAACATGTAGGACAGCTAAGCATTAAAATATATTCAGCTATTTCTTTATACCAAGGACTAGTTAGATATTTCACATGTATCTTTTGCGTAGCCATCTTTAGTCCTTGCTGCTCCTCTTCTTTTTTTGATTCTTCATTTGCTATCACAGATAAATTAATGCCCAAGGCTTGATGATTGGATTCAGATAGCATCTTAGCAAGTCCCTGTCCTTTGATTAATTTAGTAGGCCTTATGTCCAAATCATATTCCTGAATTTTTGCAATCCATCTTCCTCTTCTACCTTCGCTGTCTCTCTGAACCAGAATGTCTTTTACAGCAGCTGTGGGGACGTATGCAGTAATATGAGATTGCAAAACATAGACTCTAAAAGCTTTAAGGGAATTTACCAGGGCATATGCCTGCTTCTCCAATATATTGTATTTCAATTCTGCATCATAAAGTACTTGACTGAAGAAATCTATAGGCTGTTCATATCCCTCTTCATTTTTCTGTAGTAATACTCCAGCAATTGTATGGGGTGAAGAAAATGAGAAAATCATAAATGGCTTTTTGTAATCTGGCCCCACTAGTACGGGAGCTTCGGCAAATGCCTTTTTTATCCTTGTGAATGCATCTCTAGACTCCTGGGACCATTTGACTTCACTGTTATTTTTCAACATATTAGTTATATGCCTAACTATCTCAGCATAGTTAGGAATGAACCTTCTTAGAAAATTAATTCGGCCCAAAAACACCTATACTTCTTTCTTATTTCTTGGCAAAGGAATGCTTTTTATCACTTCAACTCTCTTAGGATCAATTTTTACACCATCTTTAGTCACGATGTGCCCTAAGAGTTTTCCCTCATCTAATGCAAACAAAGATTTTTGAGGGTTAAGAGAAAGGCCATACCTTCTGCATTTCTCAAAAGTTCTTCTTAAATTCTCGATATGTTCATCATCATTCTTTGAAAACACACTGATGTCATCAAGGTACACCACCAAGAACTTGTCTTGTTCTCCGACAAAGGCTATGTCCATTGCCCTCTGAAAAGTAGCTCCTGCATTAATTAATCCGAATGGCATCCTAGCATACATAAAGGTTCCCCACGGTGTAGTAAATGCAGTTTTCTTCTGGTCTTCTGGGAATACAGCTACCTGATTATAACCAGAAAATCCATCCATCATTGACATTCTGGATGCTCCCACTACTTTCTGCAGGATGTGGTCCATCTTAGGCAGTGGATAATTATCTTTGAGAGATGCTCTATTCAAATTCCTGAAATCTACACAGAGCCTTATTTCTCCATTCTTCTTTCGAACAGGAACAAGGTTCGCTATCCATTCTGAGTACCTTAATGGTACAATTATCTTGGCCTTCAGTAACTTCTTAATTTCTTTTTCAATTGAGGGAAGCAGCAGAGGATTGATCTGTCTGAGTTTCTGCTTATAAGGCTTTGCATCTTCCCTCAGTGGAATCTTATGTTGCATTATATTTACATCAAAAGTTTTTAAGTCCTGATAGGACCAAGAAAAAACATCTTTATAAGATTGAAATAACTTCAAATATTTTTCTTTATAATCTTCTGGGACTTTCTTGGATAATTTGATAATTTTAGGATCTGCATAAGTACCCAGATTCAAGTCTTCCACTTGATCTTCCTCTGTTACTTTATTTGGCTGCAATGGAATATCATTTTTATTAAATAATCTTTCTAGGGGTACTAGACCCCTAGGTATAACATTTCCTTTCAGCTGCAACACTCTATTCCCTGCTATCTTTTCTTCCCATTTTCTATCTGCAACATTTTCCGCTTCCTCCTCCTCATTATCATCAATTTCCATATTGGAGAACTCTCCCACAGTCTCCATAAATATTTTCATTTGTTCATCATCTTCGAATACCTGCCAATGCTTTATATTATCTGGAATGGATGGTCTGTACCGTACCTCCACTTCATATCTTAGAAGCGGATTCTGAGGAGGACAGAATGTACTGGCAGCTATCGCAAGAGAGTCTGCTACTCTATTTTGCTCCCGGGGCATGAACTGTATGTTAAACGCTAAGAAGAAGTTTTCTATCATGTCCCATACTTCGTTTCTATATGCTCTGAGCCGAGGATGCTTAGTTTGGCATTCATTTTTGATCTGCCTTACCACCAGCTTAGAATCTCCCAGGACTTTTAAACATTGGATGCCCATGTTTCTAGTTGTTTGAAGTCCCAATAATAGTTCCTCATATTCGGCTACGTTCTTTTTAGCCTCGTACTCCAATTTAAAAGACAAGGGCACCCATTTTCCGGTAGGGGAGATAAACAATACCCCAGCTCCATTACCTTCCCTTGAATTTGCTCCATCAAAATGCAAAGTCCAAATTTCTGATTCCTGATCACCCTTAGGCTGCTCAGCTTGGATTTGACCAAAAAGGGGCTCATGTGCATAATTCTGATCTTCTTCTAACATCAAACATGAAAATTCTCCCTCTTTGTTATAAACTGGAGAGTTCTCTGAGCATTCAGCCTTAGTCACCATTTTAACAAATCTAGTCTCTCTGTACAACCTCATTTCCTGTCCTCCGAAGACTGGGATAGTAGCATATGTTAAATCCAGTTTAATTGACCCCCCAATCTTGGTACCCGATGACCTTGACAAGAGCATGCCAAAGCGGGCTGGAATATCAGCGACCACAATGTCCATAACCACACTCTTTGCTGGAATTTGGGCCAAATTGACCACTAAATCTTTAATCATTCCCAAGCATTTAACTCTTTTAGAATCAAATGAATATAAATCTTTATATGGTCTTGTAATTTGCAGCCCTAGTTGCTCCATGACAGACAAAGGCATAAGATTATGGGAAGCCCCAGAATCTAACATACAATTATGTAACAGCAGGTCATGTATAACTAAGGATAAATAAAAGGGGGGAGTAGAAGGGTCTATCTCCTCGACATGTGGGCCAAAGACTACCATGGGTCTTTCTTCTTGAAGATTTAAACTATTAGGTGCGATTGGTATTCCAGGAGGAAGCATAAAGAAAGTAACTTGAGACTGATATACAGGCTGCTTCAATAATTCAGTCAATGGGACAGGAATCTTGATTTTCTCGAGTTCCTTTTGCAAATTAAAAGCAGATGAGGGATTTTCTATCACAATTTCTTTTGACTCCTTATTCTCAACTAAAGACTTAACTTCTTTCGACACCGGCTCAGCATTAGGAGGACTAACTATTTTAGAAGAAGACGAAATCTAATCATTAGACTGCAAGGGGGTATTCAGAATATCCTTACCTTTTTCCGCATTCTTCCTTGTTGTTGATTCCTTCTGAGTAGAGGTTTCCTCTTGAGGTGGTTCTTCTTCTTGCTCCTAAGTTCTGGTCCTCTTCCTTGAGGATCTGAGATCATATTTGACGTTGAATTGTGCTTCCATGAAATCAGCGAATTGCTTACAGTAATGGTCAATCTCCGCTTCTTCGTCTTCATCTTGCAACGGGCACTCCATATCATCATTATTTGAAAAGGCCAGATTGGAATCCTCTAATCCGTAAGCTGCATCTCCAGTGGAGTCATCTGCTGGTCCTTCCAGGTACAAGGGATGAGGTACCTGATCTTGTTGTTCCTTTGTCTCTCTCGGCAATATCTAGAGAGGTGGCCTTCTATACTGGGGATTATATCCTCTGTTTGGAGCATTATAGAAATTCTTGGGAGCTGCATTTTTTGCTTCCAGTTCAAGCTTGACCATATTATTTATCATCTTACTTATTTCATCCAATTTCTCTGGATCTTTCTCTTGGCTTGAGGCGGAAACCTCTTCTTTGCCTCTCCACCTAGTATCTTGTTCAGTTTTTCTCTTTAGTTTCCCGGTGGAGGCAAAGTTCGCTTCTAATTCCAGAGCATCTGATTGTGCGTCATCTAGAGTGGCAGGTTTCCTTTCCCTTAAGGAGAAGCCAAAATCAGATTCAAAGGCTGCTATGAAAACTATCTTGGCTGTAGCTTCATGGGGCTTCATCTCAGGGGGGAGGCTCAGGTATAGTTTATTGAATCTTTTAATAAAGTCTGAAACTCCTTCATTCTGTTTCTTCTTCATGGTATTAAATTCGGTGAGACATTGACCGTGGTATTTCTTTTCTCCCCACTTCCTGAGAAAAGCATTTTCCATTTGGTCCCAGGTGGTCACAGAATTATTCCCCAATGTCTTAAACCATTTTTGGGCTTCCCCTTCCAGAGACTGTACAAATAATCTCAAGACCACGTCCAGATGTTCAACATTTAAGTTCTCTGCAAAAGAGAAGAAGGTCTCGAGATGTTTCTGAGCATCAGCTCCATTTTCACCATTAAAACTTGGAAGAATCTTTAGATAATCTTGTGGCATATCATTCAACACTTGGGGTAAAGCCAGTGGGGCGTATTTTCTTAAAAGAAATGTAGGAACATTGGCCATTGGAGGAGGTGGGGGTTGCACAACAGTCTGAGATACAAAAGTAGGGAGAGGAGTAGGAGGAAGCGGAGTGTGAATAACAATGGGAATATATTGCACAGAAGCCTGAGGTGTGGATGGGAATAACTCACGGTTAACCACAACTACTTCTGTGACTTCTTTAATTTCTTCAGCCTCGAAAGCGGGATGAGATTCTCTTTCAATTGAGGCACTTCCTCTACGTGGAGTCTCCAAGAAAAACTCGGGATTTTCTGTTCTAACTTCTTGAGAAGAAGAGGGCGGGTAATCTTCAACGGAATATTCAGAATTTTCAGCACGGGCTGACTTCCTTTCCTTCCAAGTCCTTTTATGAATAATCTTTTCTGGGTCAGACACGTAGGGTGTCTTCAGCTGGGATGTATCTGACCTCAAATGTGGCTTACGAGGAGCCAGGACTACCAATAAAACTTATCAAATAAAGACCAGTGGAGTCGCCAAGGTGAGAGATATGCAACTCTTCAACTCTCTGTGCTCACCTGATTAGAGAGTGAAAACAATTTGTCGAAAACCCAGGGAAACTGATATTCTTGAATTCGTTCCCCGGCAACGGCGCCAGAAAGATGTTGTGGATGATTTTGTCACCCTCCTAGAGACAGCCTAGAGTTGCCATAGACTAGTGCCTAGGACATCTTAATATAGCAAGGAGCCCTTTATAGTTTGGGTTGTCAGTCCAAGAACTCACTTACTATCTCTTGTTTGAACAAGGAAGTTAGATTTGAACGGGACCAATCTCTCTCAGAAGCTAATACAAAGACAAGAACAATGTAGGAACATCATGTAGGACTTCAGCATGAAAGCATCAGACAGTTAAGAGACCGCTTACTGTAAAGAGGGCCGATTCAAATAATATATCACAGAAATCAGATATCAGGAAGTGAGTGCAGTGAGGAAACATAAGAAGATATTAGTTGGCATGAGACTGATACCCAGATACACAACAGAACCATATAAGGGCGCACCAATTTACGAATCCTTATATGACAATGGCGTTTTAAAAGCACCCTCCTCAAGCAGCTAATATAGCAGAAAATATGGAAAGAGTGAACATGGAACAGTATATCATGACTAGGCCTATTTAAAGCGCTTGACTAATCCCAAAAAGGGCACCACTTAAGATGAATCCTTATTGCAAACTAGTGAGCCACTCGCATTCTAGAACATGATACAAGAAGATAAATTGCTTGAAATGAAATAATGTATTAACACATAAGAGAAATTACATACTGTGAGATACCAAAGACCAGAATCCTCATTACAGTCATAACCCCTCCTCACTGAGACCCTACGGGCTCTGAAGCTTCATACAGAAATATTACAAAAATGTATACAGAAGTCTTCTCGCTGCATAGTTTGCTGATAGAAATCTGGAACCCTTACAATGTCTTTTCTTTTAGCTTTTATAGACAAGATAGAGAATTCTAGAGGAGGAGGTAAATAGAGAGCATTTAATGACTTATTTTGAATCAAATGGCGGAAAACATTCACGCCCATACTGTGAAACGACTGAACATAATTATCTGTACTTTACAATTTATTTCTGAAATGAATGCTGGAAATGAAAATCTGCATATACACAAGACATAAATAATAAAATATGTAAACATTCGGCCTTTTTCTAGAGGAGGAAGATCTTCGGCAATAAAACCTTGACGCGCCTGCTTCCATGCATGGTACTTTCGATCTTCTGTTCTTGAATTTAAATTTGGAACCTCTTTCAAGCTGGACTCTGAATTCATTGTTTCTTCATTAATAATCTGCTATCGCATTAATGTTTTCATCTGTTCGAATGCGTCCCTTTTGATTTTTCTCTAGAGAGTTCCATGGATCGAAGTACCCTTCTTTAATATGGTGACACCATAGTGACTTCCGGATCTTTTCCACTAATTTTGTTCCCACCACAAGTTCCTGCAAAAACCAAAACTTGTTGAATAGAGCTAATGACAGAGATAATGGACAAAGCGAAACTAACAGAAGTGGTGGCATAGGTATGAGAGGATGATGGAATGACACAGGGAGGAGACTTCAAACGAAAATACAGAGGTGTGACACATAACCAGAATATGTAAACAATGGAGAAACAGTGGATGACATGTAGGCACACAACGAAACATGGCGGACGGGCGCTGATGGTACGAAAAGCTCAGAAGATTAACTTTCGGAGGAGTTACAAAGGAAAGACGCGACAAAACAATGGAATAAAGGCCTTAGAGGTGGGACCCGGAGCGCATATCGTAAAATTGCAAGAGGAGAAAATGCGATGGAAGAAGAATGGAATAGCCAAAATTCTGCGCTCTGCGCTGTGCGATAGGTGTGGTCAGTCGAGCGCAAATCGCAAAAATGGAAAATGTGATCGCGGGGGAATAGCGCGCGTGGGAAACTGCGCTTTTGCGATGAGGCGGTCATGCGATGGCGCGATTATGAGATCTGCGATAAACACTCAAAGGGGCAGCGCTTGGTTACATGCAAAAGAAGGCGCGGAGAAAAAGGGGCCAAACCTTATGTAATCCTTCAAAGTGGACTTTAGCCCTTTTTCAATGTATTTCCGATGTGGGAAGGGGCAGCGGTGCAAGGGAAAAAGAGACTATGGCCAAGATTCAAATGGGGGGGCTGATTTGTACAACAGGGCTAACCATTAATCATGAAAAATGTAAATATAAATTGATCAATGCATAGAAATCAACATTCAAGCAATACATAGAGAGATATGACTCTCTAACTTTAGGAAATTGCTATCAAGCTTTGGGGAAATACATTTAAGACAAAAAAACAACTCAAATCACTATGAGGAAATGCCTAAGCATAGTATTTCAAGATATTCGGCACTTTGAAGCAGGATTGCATAGTTTTAGGCAAAGGGCAAGATCAGTACAAGACCTCCTTAGTTCAACAAATGACAATCAAACAATCAAAGAGACGTTTCATAGGTGGAGCTATGACTAGCCATGAGTAAGCAGGGCATACCGTGAATCATACTTATATTAAAACTGGAGAGACTAGAAATTCACACACACAAATAATTATTTCTATATTGCAATAATCAGATACATCAAATATATAGTTGAACTAATTCTAATCTTAGAGAGAGAAGTTGAGAGAATCTCTCAACTTCCTCAACAAACCCAATCCAAGATATACTAAAGTAAGCATAATCCTAACTAATTCTAATACCCTCCCTTAATGCTTACTTTACAAAACATATAATAATTAATCACAATTACAACACTTTGAACTTTCGTCTCTTTGTCTGATCTGGTCTTCATTAACATTTGTACCCACTCTGAGATCTCATAGAGAACTCTCTTTTCTCCACCATTTTCGAGCTACCATTCAAACCATTTAAAATACATTTGTTTCTGACCAGCAATAATGAACTTTGCAAGATCAACAGTATTGAAAACTCCGCTCGTCGGGGCTTCCGCGATAAGAGCTAACAAGTGATGAACCATCCTATGGACCAATCACCATCTGTTGGATATTTCGCTTTCGGCTATCCATCAGTGGCTAGGAAAATGGTCTGAATACTGAATGTGTTCAAGGGCTAATCTAACAACTTGACCTGCTTCACATCATACTATAACCTGTAACTGATTCTCTTGGCCCGTAGCACAACAATATCAGCATATAACAAATTCACACAATCAAATTAGCCAATTGTTCTCTCGTCCCTGTAGAACGTAGAGAACGACTAATTTAAATAATGCTAATTTGTTCAATAATTGGTTCTCTTATACACAACTCTCATAGCAATAAATATAAGGCTTAAAATCCACACTATATTCCACACAATTGCAAATCACAAGACATGCTTTAGAAAATTTTAATAGAAGGATCAGTAGGTTCATCCTCACTTGAATAATCTTCAAATATTGCATCGGGTGAATTGTCTGAAAATGTTGCATACGCTGATTTTTTCAATTGTCCATTCAAAAGATCTCGAGCCCGAATTTTGCAATTGAATGCTGTATGTCCATATTTGTGACAATAGAAACATTCAGTCTTACTTTTATTCACCCTTCCTTTGGAGTATAGTGCAAGTTCATTATGTGAACTAGCCTCTAGGCCACCTATCCTCTTTTCTTTTGCCATAAGAGCTGCTATCATTTCATCAAGTGATTGATGTGGCATTTGAATTAGAGTAAATATGACATTATCATATTTTGGAGACAAACTGTTTAATAAGATTGCCTTTGCATCATCATCATCTACTTTAGAATTAATTTCTGACAACTGTCTCATCAAAGCTCTTAACTCATTTATGTGTGTTGACAATGATGTCTCACTCTCCATCTGGAGTTTAAACAATTGTAACTTTAAGAAAAATTTTGCATTAACAGCTTTTGTCCCAAATACCTTATTCATTTCTTCCCATATTGCTGCAGAAGATTTCTTTAAGTCAATAAGATGTAGTTGGGAATCTGCAAGTGATAGTCCAAGGATAGACTTGGCTCATTCCTCTCTTTTTTCCCATGTAATTAACTGTTGAGCATCTGTAGGTGCTATTTCTGAGCCTTCTACAATATTCCATAAATTTCTACTCATCATTTGCAACTGAACTTTTACCCTCCAAGTGTAGAAATTAAAGCCATTAAAATTTTCTAATACAATAGGCTGCTCCATGTTAAAAAGAAAAGAAACTTATTTTCAAACTCTACAAATCTAAAACAGGTTGCAATTAAACTGAATAAAAATGTAAATTTATTTGAGGCAAACCAAACTAGCAGAAATCGGCAAACACTAGCTCCAGCAATTGATTGATTCCACTCCAGCTAAGTGTATGTTCTGAATTTGAATCTGAAGAAAGGTCTTAAAAATTGGGCAATCACAACGACCCCAACAATGCAAAGTATGTATGTATGGAGCTTCTATCACAACGCTGAGAAGATGGCCCACATAACTATTTCTGTGAGCGCGCAGATTTTACAGTACTGCGTGTCCTCCAAGCTAATAGTGAGCCACAGAGAGATAGTAGATATTTGATTATCACAACGTTGACACTGTCTGCCTTATTACACACGCTCCGTTCAGAGATTTGATGGTGCCGAAACCTCTGAATGTCGTTTTTGATGATTTCAATTATGACGTGAGGCTGTTGCAATGGCACGAGGCTGGAGTAAAGCTAGCGTTCTAAGCAGCACATCAGATATGAACTACGAGCAATGGGAATGCATAATTCAGAGAGCACCTCAACAGCGAGTCAACAGGGTTGCTCTGATACCATATTAAAACTGGAGAGACCCGAAATTCACACACACAAATAATTATTTCTATATTGCAATAATCAGATAGATCAAATATATAGTTGAACTAATTCTAATCTTAGAGAGAGAATTTGAGAGAATCTCTCAACTTCCTCAACAAACCCAATCCAATATATACTAAAGTAAGCATAATCCTAACTAATTCTAATAACTTAGCATGCATAAAACCATAAATGAAACAAACAAACAATTTCTTCAGTTATCAAAGAGCAATCAAGGATTCTTTGATATGACTAAGAAGGAAGAAAACATAGAAGCTATAAAGAAACAGGAAATTTGAGGTGCCTCCAAGGGCATGTCTCAAATCTATTCTCTACTCTCTTATAGCAAACAATAACATGGAATTATGAATGAAAACTAAGAAGCATAACAGAGAGAGACACTACACCATTTTACCAAGTCAAGGAATCCAACAACAGACCTCCTTCATCATCCAAAAACATTCAAGAAACTATCCAATGCATGAGACAAGTGTTTCTTCCAAGCTTGTACAACCATATATTGCTTCTATTAATAAATTTCAGCCATGTTTACAATGAATTCTCTTGGAATATATAGGCCAGGATGAGGGAAAACCTCCTAGTGCAACTTGCAATCTCATTGGCCCATCAAAAATATCTGATTTTGTCCTTGAGGCTTTGCAAAGCCCAAGGCACAAAATATCTAACAAAATATCTCAAAAATGCTAAAAAAGGAAAATATATTGACTTTTCATAACTAATCATGCCCAAAAATAGCTAAACGCACATGAGGAAAAGTCACTTTAGAAAGGTTCATCTTTTACAAAAATACTTAAGAAATATATCAACAGAAAGTCCTTTGTCTTGCCGGCAACTTCTGGAGGCCTTCCTGATGTCGAAACGAGGCCCGTGATGGCTCGTTGGAAATACCTAAATGTCTATTTTCTGAAAATTCTTAGTTTCCTCCAAACTGATCAATAGAAGTCTATCAAAAACTGACCTGTGTGTAAAAACCCAAAAAATAGACCTTGCTGATAAACGGGGCAAAGTGTGGACAAAGTGAGTGTTTTTCGCCATTTTGGAGGAGCATATCATCTTCAATTGATCTAAAAATCGCTGATTATATGCCCCTAAAATTATGGCATCCAATGATACCATTTTCATCCTTTTAGGATATCCCAAATAGAAATGGTGATGCCCATGAGTTTTAGCCAAAAACCCAAAAATGACAAAAAACCAAAACTTGTTGAATTTCGCCCAAATTTGGCGAGCATGACCCTCAAGGGTTTTCAGAAACATGCTGTGAAGCTGAGGCCAAAATTTGGAGCTTTGAGGTGTCTTTCTTCATTTTTGGTGTCGGGCGCCTCCTTTGAGCTTCCTTGAGTTTTTCCTGTGTGGCCTTCAATTTCCGTCGGGTGGATTGATTGAGCTTCTTATAGTGCTTGGTCATCCTCCTTTGAAGGCCAAAATATCTATTGGCCTTCTCCAACTTCTTTTCCAAGTGATCATTCACCCTCTTGAGCCATGCTTCTCGATTGTTCTCTATCTCTTGGGTGAACAAAGTAGTGAGAGGAATAGATTGGAGAAGGGCATCTTCTTCCTCCTTTTGTTTCTCAAGGGCTTTTCTGAGTCCCATGGTCCTTGGCCTATTTCTCCTAGGTTGAACTTCATCTTCGCTATCATTGAACTTTCCCATGAGCTCCTCCAATCTAACTTGCACCTTGGAAGCCTCCTTTTTGTATTTGATGGCCCGTGTCTCACATACCGCCATGTGGACACTCATCTGTTTATTTTGTGTTTACAAAAAGTGATTGAAGTTTCTAGCCCTCTCTAGATCTGTCCTCAAAGCATCAATTTGTTTTTCCCTATTGATCAATAGAGTCTCTAGGATTCGGGCCTCATTGTCGCTATCATCACTTTGGATTTGAATTATGTCAAAGTCCCTCTCCTTTTCATCGCTGCTTTCTTCTTTCTCCTTTCCCTTTCTTTGGGTGGCTCTCTTGGTCTTCCTCCTCTTGGGAAAATCAACAATGGGCTGCTTAGGCAATTTCCTCTTGCTCCGGAGGGCCCTAGTAACATTTGGAGTTATAGTTTTAGGCACCCTTTTCCTTGATGTCTAGGGCTTGGCCACTTTTGGACAAGAAAGCATGGCCCCTTGCCTAGGAGAGGCAGCTAGCACATGCTCTATTGGCTCTTTGCCCTTGTTACTTTCCTTATTATTCTTGTCACTGTTTTGAGTTTCTTCATGGATACTTTGACTGTCTTCTTGCATGTCTTTTTGAGGGCTGCCCTCTTTACTCTTGCCTTTTCTCTCTTTAGGACTTTGACGCTCTGTCTCTACAATGTTTTGGGCTTTATCTTCATCCCCTTTATTGCTGTTAGGGCTACCAATATCCTCATTAAACTGCTCAATTTCTTCATCATTTCCCTCCTCACTGTTTTGAGTTTCATGGCGCTGCTCTTCATCACTGTGCTGCATATTATCACTTTGATGCTCTCCACCTTGCTGCCCTTCCTCACTGTGCTCTTTTTCACTTTGTTGCCCTTCCTCAATGTGCTCTTTTTCACTTTTTTTCCCTTCTTCATCATGTTGTTCCTCCTCTTCATCATGTTTCCCTTCTTCATTTTGACGCCCTTCTTCATCATGTTGTTGTTCATCATCATGTTGTTGCTCATCATCGTGTTGGTGCTCATCTTTCTCTTCTTCCCCTTGCTGATGCTCTTCTTCTTTTTCAATGGGAAATTTGAGCTTCTTGGGAATGGGCTTGCTTGAAGACAGTGAAGGATGGTGAGTGGAAGGTGAAGGAGATGTATGGAATGAAGGAACAGTGGTGAAAAATGGATGTGAAATGAAGGTATCCCAAGAGATTTCCTTCTTCTCAAGCTGATGAAGAATGATAACCTTGATGAGAGAATGATAACCTTGATGAGAGAATGATGGAAAAGGCAAGTTGATTGCTGAGAAGGAGGTATTTTCTGAACAATGGAGGCCATTTTTTCAATACTTCTATGGAGGAAGAAAGGGAGATTTAACAATATTGCTCTTTTGAAATGCATGAGAAACCGGACATGGTAAGCATAGACCCAGGAAAATCTTCCCTCGCAAGTGAAGTATTTCATGATTATCTTCATGAGGGGAGCATAACTAGTCAACAGATATGAGAAGGGAAAGATGGATGGACATGTATCTCTATGCTCAGGCTTCAAAAAGGGTTTGTACTGTTCTGAGTCTAGGTGGCTTTGTTTAAACCACTTCTCTCCGACATAAGGGATTTTGGTGGCCTTGGAAATGGATCTAGGAGAAAACTTGAAATCCAAGCCTGCCAGCTGAAAGTGTTTCCCTTGAAATCTCAAAGTACAAAGATGTGTCAAAGGAGAAAATCTTTTCACCTCCTGCACCCTTTGAAAAAACTCTAGACATCCAACCTCATGAAAGTAAATAGGACTGATGGGTGAGCATTTACCTCTTTAGTTGAAATAGGCTCAAACCTCCTGTGAAGGCCACTTCTACTGTCTTTCCTGGGAGGCATTTTGTTCTAGATACTCTTTGATGTTTGACCAAGACAAGCTACTTCAAATGTTTTTCTGAAATAGCCCCCCAACACCAACTTTGTCCTCTTTATAAATCACTGTTTAATCCTCTTTGATGCCAAACAAAAAGTATTTTCTAAGTGAAACAAATTCAACTTATCATTGTGCTTGGGAAAAGTCTTTGAAATGTTTTTTTTGTGGTTTCTTGGTGAAGAAGGAACCTTTGTTTTGATAAGAACACCTTTCTCTTCAATCAATACCCTTTTTTCTATTCATGATTCTTTTACAAAATTAGACAAAACACCCTCAGCTGATTTGAAAAGCCTTTCACACAATCTACTTTTGGAACTATAGAGGTTGCACAATGTTCACTATTTCATCATACATAGAGGACTTTAAAATGATAAAGCTTTCAAATTATGATCACTGTTTTCCCCTTGGAAATTCAAATAGAGTCTGCTCTTGTTTTAACACTGTTAGGACACTCTTCAAATGGATTTCTGACCTCTACTCAACACAGGGAGAAAAAGACCCTTCCAAACTAATTTTGGGACCTTTAAACACAGATTTTTCTTTTTGAACTATTGAGGTTGCACAGAGTTTGTTGTCTCATAACATAAAAAGGAAGTTTTTTTCATTTACCAAGCCTTCATCCCTTAAAACCATACTCCTTCACTATCATTTTATTTGAAAGGTAATAAGGGCTTCTTAAGACTGTTTAAACACTTTCCTCTATCACTGAAATGGTCCGTGACATTCACATCCATAAACAACTTTGTTTTTGATGAAAAACCCTACCCTCCTTATCACTGCTTCTTCATTGAGAAAATAACCCTATCACCCCTTTAAGATTTCAACAAGTAGCAAGAATCAAATCGATAATGCCTTCAAATAATTCTTATGGCCTTGGTCGACTGATTGAGAAGCTTTAGAGCTTTCTAGAAGGCGAAAGGAGTGAGTGGCATGTTCACTGAAAAGAACGTCGCGCAGTCGGGTCGGCCTCGGGCGGTGTTTGAACGGGCGCTACAGGCGCGTCGCGCGATTGTTATAACCCTGTGTATTTCCTCTCCTAGCAGTGCTGCGAGCTTTTACAGGTGCACCGCGCAAGCTTTAAGCCTTGAAAAAAACTTGAAATTTGCTCAAAGTCCTTTGTTTCTCCAATGAATAGCCAAGGGACAACTTGGTGAGTGTTTTGAATTTGTAAAATGGGACTTTTCCAACAGTCTCTCCACCTTTTAAAATCGAAAAAGTCAAGAACCTTTTGAAATCACGTTGTGAGGGTTTGGATGCTATGAAGGCCATTTTTGTCTTAAACAACATAAATCATTGTCTTTATCCTTTTGAAGACCTCTTCGCTTTTTTTTTTTTTAAACAAAAATTTCCTTTGAACAAGTGTATTTGTAATTCGAGCAGTCCTCTAACCACTGTCTCACCATTTCTTGAGCTGTATTTCTCTAAAGCCTTTATAAAAAATCCTTGATCTGCCGATGAGGGTCCTTTGATATAAACATGAAACTTGTTTTGAGTATCTCTTTAACCATTTGTATGAGCTAACTTGCATGGTGAAAACCTTAAGAAAACTGACCCTCTGCCTTTTTTGAGGGAAGCCATCTTCAAGTTGACAAATCAACTGTTCTTTCTCTAGGTGACTTTGCTTGTGACCTCTGTCTCTCTAAGCACTGTATATCCTTTGAATTTTTAGACAAGAAGCATGTTTTTGATCATGAAAGTGTTATTTGCCTATGTGTTGGGAAAAGCACTTGGATAGATAGCAATTCCCTCTCCAAAAATGTGACTTTGTATCTTTTGGAGGAAACCTTTTGTAAAAATAAGAAAAAGAGACCCTCAGCACCCTCATGCCACATCTTGGAAAGAGATAATTCACAACTCCAAAACTTGCTTTGACAATTTCTGCTCTCCTGGTGTTTTGATGATAATTATGGCAATTGTGCAGTTTGATCAAAATAGTCAGGCACACTTGGATATTTTCCTTTGACTGTGGATGAAAAACCTTATTTGCATTCACCCATGGCTTTACCTATATCTGTTCATCAAGGAGAAAGGCCTTTAGAGACCCTTAATGCAATCACATGCAACAACAAGGTGTTTTCACATGTTTCATAAAAAATTCCTTTATTTGTGACAGTGGCATGTTTCATTTCTTTGAATGTTTTTCCTGAATTTAAAACACATGCCATACCCTTTCCTCACATTTGATGAGTCTATCCAAATTTTTTTCAATTTAGCTACAATTTTCCTTTGAAGGAGATCTTTAATAGAAGAAAAACCAAACCTCTATGATTATTACAGTACCACTGCTTGGCCATCTTCTTAACAACATTTTTCCACTCATAATCATCCAATTGTTTCCCATTGCACTCAAAATCTACCTTCCAGATAGTGAAACCATATAATCAATCATTGAAACACCACTACTCTGTTAGTGGTTTCATCCATTGGAGAAAAAGGTGTAAAACAAGTTTTTAAGGCTATGTGCAGCTTTGTTAGCCTTGTGCTCTTTAAATGAGGCCATACCTCTATTCTTGGCCCTTTTCTTGTTAAATGAAGGAGGCCTTTATTAACCAATGACCCAACCATCTTCTCATGCTTGGAGGAGGTTTTACACAGTCACAACCCTCTGCTCATGTTTGGAGGAGGTTTTACACAGTGATGCTATTTCATCCCTTTGTCAAACTGTATCATCTTTCCTTGTAGTGCCTATTCACAGTTAAGTAAATAAAAGTGACAAATTTACAATATGCCATGAGGGGCATTCTCTGAGATATGTAATACTGTTGTTAAAATACCCTTATACATCTTTAGACATCAGAGGCAACCTAACCTGTATCTGCAGAGTATTATTTTCTAGTCATTAGTCACTAACCTTTTTTGCCGTGTTTGCAGGAGTTCATTGAATTACTTTTCTAACTAGTACCTGCATCCCAGGCTCAAAACAACATGAGAAGCGGTTGTCTTCTCATGTCAAGTTTAATAATGTCTTCTAGAACACTGGTACACTTTTTCTTTGAAAAAGACATTGAAACACTGTAAATCCACCTAGTATCCGTTTGGTTTTTGGCATATACACTACTGAGACATCAAGACTCTTTAGTGGCACGACTTAAGGGTGTATCAAGATTTATTTGCATAATATGAAGGTCAGCTATGACTGGTTGGTTTTAGACAGAGGTTCTTTTGTCTTAGGATAGTTTTCCAAGGGAAGATTGCCTAAAGCACCACTACCTAACTTAGGGGAGACTTTTGATAGATTTGGAGTATTCTCTTTGGAGCTGATGGACAAGTTTGTATGACTGAGACTAGATAGGGCTTGAAAATTAGGTTTTATCTCATCATGGGCTGATTTAAAAGGTAGGAGGGCAAAATGTTTATGGGTGTTTTCTAGCTGGAAAATTTGAAAAATTGGAGATCAACTGCTAGAAAACTTGGCTTTAACAACTAGTCATCATCAACAGGTGAAAAATACTGATGACTAACAGTGGCTCCATTTGGGTAGGGCAGCTCCCTTTCGAGAGGTGTCTAGAATTTCAGATCTCGGTTCTTTGAAGACCAGTGCCTTTATCAATTGGCGCAAATTTCTTTCTTCCCTGATGCTATTTCTGAAAATTAACACCATGATTAGCATCAAAGACATTTCTACCTACCCCGCTACATTTCCTAACATTTTTTCTTCTGTCGAGTGCATTTGGACTAGCAACCCTTTGACATATTATTTTTGAAAAATGACACTATCTAATTCTACACTTGTATCTGCCAGGAGTTCAGATTAAACTGATGAACTCATTTGTTTCTCTACCTATGCTGGATCGACTGTCAAGGTTAAGATGTTTGATAGTATTTTATTCTCTAATCTAAAACATGAAATTGAAAAATGACCAAATCAGGATTAGACATTCTGATTTGTCATGTACTTGTGGCATGAAAGACAAGCTGCACACAAATATTATTTTGCATAAAATGAGATCTAGAAAATCAGGGCTAGGATACACAACTTGTTTTTCATCACTGCTTTCCTCTTTGGTTCTGTTTTGAGCATGTGGAACTAGTATCTTTTCCTAATCTACTTTCTTTGATAAGTCAAGCTTACACAATCTTGACTATCTTTCCTCTCACTAACTTATCAGCAAATAAATTTAAAACATGTTCAGTTATGATTAGGCTAGATAATTGAACAAGACATTTGAGCAATAGTAGTGGCATTTAGACTTGCGCGCTTTCATAATGACTATTTTTTGAACATGGGGCTTTCTTTCTATTTTTCAAATCGCCCTCTTTTTCTATTTTTCTATTGTTTTTGAACTTTCTGTTTTTTTATTTTTTATTTTTATATTTTTTCAAACAATGGTATATACAATGATTGAAAATGTTTTAAAATTGGAACTCTTGACAAAAATAATTCTTTAATGTCTTGCCATTCACAAGACCTCCAAAATTTTTAGTCCCATCAAGTTCTTGCAGGAAAAAGGAATTGTTTCCGCTAACTGAGCTGATGATGAAAGGCCCCTTCCATAAGTTTTAAAACTTGCCATGTTTACCTTTGTCTTCTCTTCTAGAATCCCATTTTAACACTTTGTCCCCAATCGGAAAATCATCTTCCTTGGTCCTTCTGTCAAAAATCTGTTTTATTTTTTCTTGCTCTAACTTAGCCTTTTGGTAAACTTCTTCTCTTGTTTGTTGTAAATGGATAGTCTGATTTACCCTCCTTTGCATGTCATTTTCTTCTATTTGAACTTCCTGCAATAGCTTCATTACTGGAACCCCTAAATATGTTGGGAAAATGGCATCCATGCCATACACTAGTTGGTAGGGAGACATACCTATTGATTTTTTGGTGGTTAGTATATCAGCCCATACTGCGTGTACTATTTTTCCATGCCATGCTTTTTTATTTTGTTCCAGAAGTTTCTTGATGATGTTGACTAGGATTTTGTTAGAGGACTCGGATAAACCATTACCTTGAGGGTAATAAGCTGTGGAATTCCCTAATGAAGTGTGATATTTGTAACAGAAGTCAACCATTATTTTGGAGGAAAAGGTAGCAGCGTTATCTATAATGATCTTTCTAGGAAATCTGAATCTAGATAGGATGTTGGTTTCTAGGAACTTAATGATGACTGAATCGGTGGCGTTCCTGGAGGGTATGGATTCTATCCATTTGGTAAAGTAATCAGTGGCTGTAAGGATCCATTTATGTTGAGCAGACGAAGAAGAGTGAATTTCCCCAATAAAATCTAGACCCCATTGCTGGAAGGGTCCTTCAACTATGATGGGATGTAAGGGCAAAGGTAAAAGCTTTTTCTTGCCATAAAAAATTTGGCACTTATGGCATGTCATAACTAGTTTGTGAGTGTCAGGAAATAAGGTAGGCCAATAATAACCGGCTCTAAGGATTTTTTTCGCTGTGTTTTTCTAGTAGAGATGATCTCCACATTCTCCTTCATGCATTTCGTGCATAATTTTCTCTACATCATACTCAAGAAAACATTTAAGTAGCATACCAGTGGAATTTTTCCAATATAGAACTCCATCTATAATGAAAAAATTTAAATATTTTTGTTTAAGGAATCTTGCTTTTGTTTTTGATAAAGTCAGAGGAGTATTTAGATAAAATAATACGTAAAGAATATCTGCATACCAAGGTGAAATTAAAAACACTTGTTCAAAATTAGGGGCTATGCATTCTTCCTGTTCTTCTAAGGTATCAACAAAATTTATACCTAATTCTTGGAGGTTAGTTTCAGCCATTAGTCATGCAAGTCCTACTCCTTTAACCAGTTTGGTGGGTCGGATTTCTAAGTCATATTCTAAGATGATAGCGATCCATTTCCCCCTTTTACCATCGGTATCTTGGTTTAAGATGTCTTTGATGACGGTATTAGGAACAAAACCAATGATATGAGAATGGAAAATGTAAACTTGGAAATATTTGGGTGCTTTTACCAATGTGAATTCTTGTTTTTCCATGATGTTATATTTCAAGGGAAAATCTCTTAGGGATTTTCTAAAAAAGGCAATGGGCTATTCTTGCCCTACTGCATTCTTTTGTAACAACACAACAACTATCATGTGTTCCAAGGCAAATGAAAAAATTTAAACATATTTGGTGAAATCAGGACTTATCAGTACCAGTGTTTTAGTTAGGGCTTTTTTAACTAATTCAAAATATTTTTTGGCTTTCGTAGTCCATTTAACCCCGACCTCTTTTTTCAACATGTTTGTGATATCTCTCAGAAGTTCGGCAAGATTTGGGATAAATCTTCTTAAGAAATTTATCTTTCCGATAAAGGATTGTAGCTCCTTTATGTTTCTAGGGTGACTTATTTGTAATATGCCTTCAATTCTCTGGGGGTGTATTTTTATTCCTTCTTCCGAAATGATGCGACCTGTGAATTTTCCTTCTTCGAGACTGAAAATTGTTTTCTTGGGGTTTAGAGATAAGCCATATTTTCTACATTTGCTAAAAACCTTTCTTAAGTGAATCTAGTGCTCTTCATCTAATTTGGAATATGTTGTGATATCATCGAGATATATGACTATGAAATAACCTATGTCTTCTGAGAAGGCTATGTCCATGGCTCTTTGGAATGTGGCTCCAGCATTCATCCATCCAAAAGGCATTTTAACGTACATGAAAGTGCCCCAAGGTGTGGTGAAGGCCGTTTTGTGTTGATCAGTGAGGTAAAACAGCACTTGGTTGTAACTAGAAAAACCATCAAGTAATGAGATCCTTTTAGCACCTACTACCTTCTGAAGTATGTGGTCTATTTTGGGCAATGGATAGTTCTCTTTTAAATAGGCTATATTCAGGTTTCAGAAATCGATACAAAGTCTGATCTCACCGGTTTTTTTCCTAACTGATACTAGATTTGAAACCCACTTAGAGTACCTGAGGGACACTATTATCCTAGCATCATACACCTTTTTTATTTCCTTTTCAACCAAAGGTAGTAAGACTAGGTTTATTCTTCTTAACTTTTGATTGAAATGCTTCTAGTTTTCTTTGAGGGGAATCTTATGTTGAATGATGCTTGTGTCGTATGATTTCAAATCTTGGTATCCCCATGCGAACACATCTTTAAATTATGTAAACAACTTGATGTACTTATATTTTATGTGAGGAGGGAGGGTTTTGGATGGTTTTATCTTTCTTGGTTCTTCTGTGCTTCCTATGTTATATTCTTCTATGTCGACCTCAGTAGATTCCATTTTTGGCTTTTTGGTCACATCGTTAAAATCAAACAATTCCTCTAAAGGTGAAAGCCCTCTGGGTATGGTATCATTTTAACAATGTAAGACTTCAAGTACTCTTTGGTCTATGTCCTCTCCTATCTCAGTTCCATATGAATGATATACCAAGTTTAGATTTGTCCAAGAAGGTAAATTTGGCTCTTGATCTTGATTTTTGCCAGGATTCTTTTCTTCATTTTCTAAGTCTGTTTTGGTTACTTCAAATTCATTCCTAGATTGTAAGAAATCATCAATTTGATCGTCATCTTTGAATATTTGCCAATGGTCAATATTATCTGGCACTGTAGGGTGATGTTTGACCTGAATACTGTAATGCTCATTTAGACATGGTATTTGGCCATTTCTTGCAGCAAAGGCGAGCTCATTGGCTAGGCTATTTTGAACCCTAGGAATATAGGTGAGTTCATATTTTTCGAAGGTTTTGAGGATGTCTAAAGCTGCATTTCTGCATTCTCTTAGTCTTGGGTTTTTTGCCGAATATTCACCTTTGATTTGTCTAATTACCAGTTCTGAATCTCCCTGGGCTGATATTTTCTTAGCGCCTAAGTCCTTAAGTATGTGCAGGCCAAGGAGAAGGGCCTCATATTCCGCAATGTTATTAGTACATTGGAATTCTAATCTAAAAGAATGACCTTCATTAGTATTTTTTATCCAGATACTGGCCCCTGAACCAGTTTTTCCACATGAACCGTCAAAGCTTACACTCCAAAGAGTCTCTTTTTCATGCATGATACTAAGCTGTATTTCAGGTTTCTCAGAGCTTTGGTCATTAGTTTCTTCATTTAAGGATGGCAAGTGTTGTTTTGATGTTTTGAGATCCTCTTCATTTTCTTTTATTTTCTCATTTATATCAATTTCATTGTATAAGATAAAAGAATCAAAACTGGAGTGAATGGAATAAATGGAAGTGTTGGTTGGCATATCTCAGTTGCTAACCATGTATTTCATGTGGGTTTCTCGGTACAACCTCCTAGTTTGGTTGAAAAGTGGGATGGTAGCAAATGACATATCCATTTGAAGGTTACCTTGTATTTTTGCATCCCATGATCTTGATAACAAGATTCCATACTTAGGAGGAATATCGGCCACTACTATGTCCATGACTAGGGTTTTTGCTAGTAACTATGTTAAAGCAAAATCCAGGTTCTTTATTAGGCCTAAGCATCTGACCCGACTTGAATCAAATGAGTACAGGTCTTTGTAAGGTTTAGTTACCTCTAGACCCATATTCTCCATGACTTCTTTAGGCATGAGGTTATGGGAGGCACCAAAATCTAACAAGGCGTTATGTAATATCTTATCCTGGATGTTCAAACTTACATAGAAAGGGGAAACAGTTCCTTCTTGGTTTTCACCTTCTATTTCGGGACCGAATAAAAGCTCGGGTTTGTCATCCGTCAGATTTAAAGTGTCTGCCTCATTTCCTTTGTTAAAAAATTTGAATATTTGAGATCTATACCTATCTAAAGTTATTAGTTCAGTAAGGGGTATGGTTATTTTTATTTTGGAAATTTCCCCTTCAAAACTAAAAGGCACTTGTAGTTTGGATAGATTTGTTTCAATTTTTTCAGCCATGATTTTCTCTATGTTCTTAATTTTTTGACTTTGGTTTGGGATTTTTTTCGACACAACCATCTGCGGAATCTTGGTGGAGGTACTAGAAGAATCTGAGCCAAAACTTGTCTGAAGAGCTTTATCTTTGTTTTGGTCAGTTTTCTTGACCATGATTCTATTTCTATCCACTGCTTTTTTAAGGATGTTATCAGGGGTTTTAGTAACAGCAGTGTCTGAGCTACCTTTCTTGGAGTTTTCTTGGTTTTTTCTACTCCTGAGATCATACTTCCTGCAAGCTTCTATTATGGCATTCTGAAACTCTATAGTAGGATCTTCGGGATATTCATAGTTGGTTTCATTTTGATTCGGAGAGAAGAAAGCTTGTTCTTCTTCTGTGAGGTAAACCTCACTCTCATTATCAAAACCTATAAGGTTCAAATGATTTTCATCAATGGGTTCTGTATCCCTCTCATCCTCGTCAACATAGTTTTCATTAAAGGATTTCCTAACTTTTTGGTCAGTTTCCCTTGGTTTTTTTTGAGGTTGTTCTCTCCTAAAGTTTTGGTTCTGGTTTCTGTTTGGAGGGTTTGGCTGGTTGTCCCTAAGAGGTGTCTTTTCACTCATTTTTTCCCACATTTTTGCCATGGTTTTAACCAGGCCATCTATTCTATGGTCTAAGGAAGATACTGAAGGGGCAACTTCGTCACGGTATGTAACCTTCTTCTCTGATTTTATCCTAGCTCTCTTTTCAGCTAAATTGGCTTCTGCATTTATGGCCACTTTTTGCATTTCCTCTAAGGTAGGGGGGTCCTTGTCTCTTAGTTGATAAGTCATGTCTGGGTCGAAACCTTCGGGGAACTTTGCTAAGGCTGAGCCAAGTGGAGGTTTGAAATGAGGTGGGAGGGCGTTATACACATTGTTGAACCTAGTGCAGTATTCTTGGACACTTTCCCCATTTTCCCGTTTTAGATTGTTATATTCAAACAAGATTTGAATGGGTTTCTTTCTGATTTCCCACTTATTTATGAAGGTTTGGTAGAGCTCTGGGAGATCGTGGATGCTGTTTGGAGTTAATATTTTAAACCATTTTTTGGGTTCTTTTCCCAGGCTTTGGGCAAACATCCTCATTCTTATGGTCTCATCTTCTATTTCCATGTATTCAAAGGCATCGCTAATTCTATCCACATGTTTTTGAGCGGTAGTAGCTTCAACTCCGATAAAGTGCAGGATTTTGGATTGATAGTCATTTTTTAAAGGAGCCAAAGGGTGTGGCAACACCAAGGGTGCATACCAAGCTTCCATGGCGGGAGCTAATGGATGATGTACAATATGAGGGTTTATAGGATGAGCTGAGGTGATTTGAACAGTAGTGGCTTGGATGGGTGTGGCAAATGTACTTGGGCTAGTGATCTGATTTTGAGCAGATCTCGAGTGGTAGGAGCCAAAGTGATGGAGAAGCTGAAAGTCGGGAGGTGTAGTAGGTGAGGCTTCTCTACTAGGACTTTGTGGTAGATCTAAGGGCTCAAGATCATAAAATTTTACCTTAATTTGTGAATTGCTTCTAAAAATGGTTTTTGCTGATTTTAAGTCAAATGGGGAATCATGCAAGGATGTGAGGTATTCGGGTACTGATCTTGCTTTACGGATGGACCTATCGGTAGCTAGGCTGTCAGTTTTGGAATCTTTCCATAGGATCTTCTCTGGGTCATCTACTATGATAGGGGGATTTGGGTCTGGATGGGATCTGGTATTGATTTTTCGTGAAGCCAGATTTTGAATTCAGAGTTTAGAGAGGATGGTATTTGTGGTTTTTTTGGATGGATGGATTCTCTAGGGGTTTTGCTAATGTGAAGGATGGTAAAAAAAAAAATGAGGGCTAGTGTAGTCGTCAGGTGGATTTCCTTGAGAACTATGGTCCACCAACAAAACTATCAAATATGATTTCGGGAAAAAGTCTTCTAGCAAACTTTGAGATGAAAACTTGCAAGGAAAAGTGATTCACTTGGTTTGAACAGTTTGCTAGGCTCTCTGAACAAGCTCATGGTTCTATTTTCAAGTTTATTTATGTTTATCTCTTATGTTTAGGTGAAGATTTCTGAATCACTAAGTTATACTTAGTTTGTCACTAATCACAGATTTTTCACCATAAGTTTTAAATTTTGGAAAGGATGAGTCAATAGAAAGGTATGGTTTGTGAATTTTTTGGTTTTTTAATGGAGTTTTTAGGCCTACTGGAGGCTATTGGAGTTTCCAGGTGGAACTTGATTGTTTTTGTAGAGATGTAGCTATGTTCCACCACCAATAACTATGGAAATACCAATCTGGGAATGTTTTGGGGTTTTTTGAATTTTTGTGTAGCCTATGAGGTTTGGAAGAGTTTCCTATAACTGAATCATCATTTTTCCAAGATGGTGAAAGAGCTAGCTTCTCCTCTTAAAACAACACTTAAGTTTTCTAAGTTTGATTGAGACTTCGAGAGTTACTAAGGAGTACTTAGATTGTCACTAACTCAGAAGGTCCCACCGTGATCGCCACTATGTTAGGGAGCGGTGGGATAAGTCAATCAGATAGTATTCTTAAAACTGCTAAAATGTTTAGGGAAGTATAAGTTTGTTTATTACTCAGAGTCCCACCATGATCACCATTATGTTCGTGTGGCGATGAGGTGGCTAAAAGGCAGGTATGTTTTAAGATAAGGGATTTCTAGAGTCCTAAGGTCTAATTAGATTGTCACTAACTCAGAGTCCCACCGTGATCGCCATTATGTTAGTGAGCGGTAGGATAAGTAAATCAGATATTATTCTTAAGGCTGCTAAAATGTTTAGGGAATCTAATTTTGTTTGTTACTCAAAGCCCCACCGTGATCGCCATTATGTTAGTGAGCGGTGGGATAGGTTGATCGGATAGTATTCTAAAATTTAGAAAAGTAGTAAGGCCTACTGGAGGCTAGTGGAGTCGCCAGGTGGATTTTTAGTTGTTTTGAGAGTATATGTGTATGGTCCACCACCAATATTGATAAACATCAATCTAAAGAGGTTTTTGGGTTTTCTGAGTTTTTATGTAGCCCTAAGGTTTGTAAGAGTATCCTATAGCTGGGTCATCATTTTGCTAGGATGGTGAGACAACTAGATTCTACTCTTTGATAAAACAATTAAGCTTTCTAGCTTTTACTGAGACTTTGAGAGTTACTAAGGTGTACTTAGATTGTCACTAACTCAGAAGGTCCCACTGTGATCTCCATTATGTTATTGAGCGGTGGGATAAGTTCACAATATAGTATTTTCAAATGTTTCTGAAGGTTTAGGGAAACTAAGTTTGTTTGTTACTCAGAGTCCCACCGTGATCGCCATTATGTTAGGGTCCCATGATTTGGATGATTGGCAAGCCAAATGATAGTGTAACATCAAACCAATCTTTGGAGCCCAAGGACCTAGCCTTCCTGGACTCAGAGAGGGCTCTCTCTATTTGTGTAAGGGATATCTGTGTGTTTTCTTCTTGTGTTTCTGATTTTAGGCTAGTTATGAAGTAGGTTTTTGTTTTTGGTTTTTAAGTTTGTGAGGGACGAACGGATCAAAGACTACGATAGGTAAAAATATGTCAGATCAACTGGGCTATGGGGTCGAACAGGTCAAGAAAGCTTTCAGATGGTGATACAAGGTTGTTGAAGGGCCGATTTGAGCGAGGAAAAATGGATCTTTGGGTAAATGGAGTGGGATGGACATTAAATTTGTGAAGAACAAATGATTTCAAACATAAATATTTTAATAGCTAACATAAACATGGTAGGGCTAACCATTAATCATGAAAATTGTAACTATAAACTGATCAATGCATAGAAAGAAACATTCAAGCAATACATAGAGAGATATGACTCTCTAACTTTAGAAAATTGCTATCAGACTTTGGGGAAATACATTTAAGAAAAAAAAACAACTCAAATCACTACGAGGAAATGCCTAAGCATAGTATTTCAAGCTATTGGGCCATTGAAGAAGGATTGCATAGTTTTAGGTAAAGGGAAAGATCAGTACAAGACCTCCTTGGTTCAAAAAATGACAATAAAACAATCAAAGAGAGGTTTCAGAGGTGGAGCTATGACTAGCCATGAGTAAGTAGGGCATACCGTGAATCATACTTAGCATGCATAAAACCATAAATGAAACAAGCAAACAATTTCTTTAGTTATTAAAGAGCAATCAAGGATTATTTGATATGACTAAGAAGGAAGAAAACATAGAAGCTATAAAGAAATAGGAAATTTGAGGTGCCTCCAAGGGCATGTCTCAAATCTATTATCTACTGTCTTATAGCAAGCAAGAACATGGAATTATGAATGAAAACTAAGAAGCATAACAGAGAAAGACACTATACCATTTTACCAAGTCAAGGAATCCAACAACATACCTCCCTCATCATCCAAAAACATTCAAGAAACTATCCAATGCATGAGACAAGTATTTATTCCAAGATTGTATAACCATATATTGCTTCTATTAATCAATTTCAGCCTTGTTTACAATGAATTATCTTGGAAAACATAGGCCAAGATGAGGGAAAACCTCCTAGTGAAACTTGCAATCTCATTGGCCCATAAAAAATATTTGATTTTGTCCTTGAGGCTTTGCAAAGCCCAAGGCACAAAATATCTAATAAAATATCTCAAAAATGCTAAAAAAGGAAAATATATTGACTTTTCATAACTAATCATGCCCAAAAATATCTAAACACACGAGGAAAACTCACTTTAGAAAGGTTCATTTTTTACAAAAATACTTAAGAAATATATCAGCAGAAAGTCCTCTATCTTGCCGGCAACTTTTGGAGGCCTACCTAATGTCAAAATGAGGCTCGTGATGGCTTGTTGGAAATCTATAAATGTCTATTTTCTGAAAATTCTTAGTTTCCTCCAAAATGATCACTTGAATTCCATCAAAAACTGACCTATGTGTAAAAACCCAAAAAATAGACCTTGCTGATAAACAGGGCAGAGTGTGCAAAAGTGAGTGTTTTTCACCATTTTGGTCGAGCAGATCATCTTCAATTGATATGAAAATCGCTGGGTAGATGACCCTAAAATTATGGCATCCAATGATACCATTTTCATCCTTTGAGGATGTCCCAAACAGAAATGGCGATGCCCATGAGTTTTAGCCAAAAACCCAAAAAAGACAAAAAACCAAAACTTGTTGAATTTCGCCCAAATTTGGTGAGCATGACCCTCATGGGTTTTCAGAAACATGTCGTGAAGCTGAGGCATAAATTTGGAGCTTTGAGGTTTCTTTCTTCATTTTTGGTGTTGGGCGCCTCCTTCGAGCTTCCTTGAGTTTTTCCTGTGTGGCCTTCAATTTCCGCCAGGCGAACTGATTGAGCTTCTTATAGTGTCGGCTCATCCTCCTTTGAAGGTCCAAATTTCTATTGGCCTTCTATAACTTCTTTTCCAAGTGATCATTCACCCTCTCGATCCATGCTCCTCGATTTTTCTCTATCTCTTGGGTGAACAAAGTAGTGAGAATAATAGATTGGAGAAGGGCAGCTTCTTCCTCCTTTTGTTTCTCAAGGGCTTTTCTGAGTCCCATGGTCCTTGGCCTCTTTCTCTTGGGCTGATATTCATCTTCGCTATCATTGAACTCGCCCATTATTTATTCCAATCTAACTTGCACCTTGGAAGCCTCCTTTTTGTATTTTATGGCCCGTGTCTCATATACTGACATGTGGACACTCATATGTTTATTTTGTGTTTGCAAAAAGTGATTAAAGTTTCTAGCCCTCTCTAGATCTGTCCTCAAAGCATCAATTTGTTTTTCTCTATTGATCAAGAGAGTCTCTAGGATTCAGGCCTCATTGTCGCTATCATCACTTTGGATTTGAATTATGTCAAAGTCCCTCTCCTTTTCATGCTTGCTTTCTTCTTTCTCCTTTCCCTTTCTTTGGGTGGCTCTCTTGGTCTTCCTCCTCTCGGGTAAATCGACCATGGGCTTCTTAGGCAATTTCCCCTTGCTCCACAGGGCCCTAGTAACATTTGGAGTTATAGTTTTAGGCACCCTTTTCCTTGATGTCCGGGGCTTGGCCACTTTTGGAGAAGAAAGCATGGCCCCTTGCCTAGGAGAGGCAACTAGCACATTCTCTATTGGCTCTTTGCCCTTGTTACTTTCCTCATTATTCTTGTCACTGTTTTGAGTTTCTTCATGGATGCTTTGACTATCTTCTTGCATGTATTTTTGAGGGTTGCCCTCTTTATTCTTGCCTTTTCCGTCTTTAGGACTTTGAGGCTCTGTCTCTACAATGTTTTTGGCTTCATCTTCATCCCTTTTGCTGCTGTGAGGGCTACCAATATCCTCATTAAACTGCTCAATTTCTTCATCATTTCCCTCCTCACTATTTTGAGTTTCATGGTGCTGCTCTTCATCACTGTGCTGCATATTATCACTATGATTCTCTTCACCTTGCTGCCCTTCCTCACTGTGCTCTTTTTCACTTTGCTGCCCTTCCTCACTGTACTCTTTTTCACTTTTCTTCCCTTCTTCATCATGCTATTCCTCCTCTTCATCATGTTGTTCCTCCTCTTCATTTTGATGCCCTTCTTCATCATGCTACTGTTCATCATCATGTTGGTGCTCATCATCATGATGTTGCTCATCTTGCTCTTCTTCCCCTTGCTCATGCTCTTCTTCAGGTTCAATGGGAAATTTGAGCTTCTTGGGAATGGGCTTGCTTGAAGAAGGCGAAGGATGGTGAGTGGAAGGTGAAGGAGATGTATGGAATGAAGGAACAGTGGCAAAATATGGATGTGCAATGAAGGTATCCCAAGAGATTTCCTTCTTCACAAGTCTATGAAGAATGATAACCTTGATGAGAGAATGATGGAAAAGGCAAGCTGACTGCTGAGAAGGAGGTCTTTTCTAAACAGTGGAGGCCATTTTTTCAATACTTCTATGGAGGAAGAAAAGGAGACTTAACAATTTGGCTCTTGTGAAATGCGTGAGCAACCAAACATGGTAAGCATAGACCTAGGAGAATCTTCCCTCGCAAGTGAAGTATTTCATGATTATCTTCATGAGGGGGGCATAACTATTCAACAGATATGAGAAGGGAAAGATGGATGGACATGTATCTCTATGATCAGGCTTCAAAAAGGGTTTGTACTGTTCTGAGTCTAGGTGGCTTTGTTTAAACCACTTCTTTCCGACATAAGGGATTTTGGTGGCCTTGGAAATGGATCTAGGAGAAAACTTGAAATCCAAGCCTGCCAGCTGAAAGTGTTTCCCTTGAAATCTCAAAGCACAAAGATGTGTGAAAGGGGAATAGATTTTCACCTCTTGCACCCTTTGACAGAATTCTAAACATCCAACCTCATGAAAGTTAAACAGGACTGATGGGTGAGCATTTACCTCTTCAGTTGAAACAGGCTCAAACCTCCTGTGAAGGCCACTTCTACTATCTTTCCTGGGAGGCATTTTGTTTTGGATACTCTTTGATGTTTGACCAAGACAAGCTGCTTCAAATGTTTTTCTGAAATAGTCCCCCAACACCAACTTTGTCCTCCTTATAAATCACTGTTTAATCCTCTTTGATGCCAAACAACAAGTATTTGCTAAGTGAAACAAAATCAACTTATCACTGTGCTTGGGCAAAGTCTTTGAAAGGTTTGTTTGTGGTTTCTTGGTGAAGAAGGAACCTTTGTTTTGATAAGAACACCTTTCTCTTCAATCAATACCCTTTTTGCTATTCACTGTTTCTTTTACAAAAGTAGACAAAACTCCCTCAGCTGATTTGAAAAGCCTTTCAAACACTTTGCTTTTCGAACTTTAGAGGCTGCACAATGTTCACTATTTCACCATACAGAGAGGACTTTAAAATGATAAAGCTTTCAAATTGTGATCACTATTTTCCCCTTGGAAATTCAAACAGAGTCTGCTCTTGTTTTAACACTGTTAGGACACTCTTCAAATGGATTTCAGACCTCTGCTCAACACAGGAAGAAAAACGCCCTTCTAGACTAATTTTGGGACATTTAAACACAGATTTTTCTTTTTGAACTATGAAGGTTGCACAGAGTTTGTTGTCTCATAACATGAAAAGGAATTTTTTTTCATTTACCAAGCCTTCATCCCTTAAAACCATACTCCTTCACTATAATTTTCCTTGAAAGGAAATAAGGGCTTCTTAATACTGTTTAAACACTTTCCTCTATCACTGAAATGCTCTGTGACATTCACAGCTATAAACAACTTTGTTTTTGATCAAAAAACCAGCCCTCCTTATCACTGCTTCTTCATTGAGAAAACAACCCTATCACTGCTTTAAGATTTCAACAACCAGCAAGAAGCAAATGGAGAATACCTTCAAATAATGCTTATGGCCTTGGTCGACTGATTGAGCAACTTTAGAGCTTTCTAGAAGGCGAAAGGAGTGAGTGGCATTTTCACTAAAAATAACGCTGCGTAGTCGGGTCGGCCTCAGGCAGTGTTTGAACGGGCGCTATAGGCGCGCCGCACGATCGTTATAACCCTGTGTATTTCCTCTCCCAGGAGCGCCATGCGCTTTTCTAGGCACGTTGCGCAAGCTTTAAGCCTTGAAAAAAACTTGAAATTTGCTCGAAGACCTTTGTTTCTCTAATGAACAGCCAGGGGAGCACTTGGTGAGTGTTTTGAATTTGTAAAATGGGACTTTGCCAACAGTCTCTCCACCTTTTAAAGTCGAAAAAGTCAACAACCTTTCGAAATCATGTTGTGAGGGTTTGGATGCTATGAAGGCCCTTTTTGTCTTAAACAACATAAATCACTGTCTTTATCCTTTTGAAGACCTCTTCCTTTTTTTTTTTTCTTTTTAATTTCCTTTGAACAAATGTATTTGTAATTCGAGCAGTCCTATAACCACTGTCTCACCATTTATTATGCTGTATTTCTTTGAAGCCTTTATAAGAGAGCCTTGATCTACCGATGAGGGTCCTTTGATATAAACATGAAACTTGTTTTGAGTATCTCTTTAACCATTTGTATGAGCTAACTTGCATGGTGAAAACCTTAATAAAATTGACCCTCTGCCTTTTTGTGAGGGAGGCCATCTTCAAGTTGAAAAATCAACTGTTCTTTCTCTAGGTGACTTTTCTTGTGACCTCTGTCTCTCTAAGCACTGTATATCCTTTGAATTTTTAGACAAGAAGCATGGCTTTGATCATGAAAGTGTTCTTTGCCTATGTTTCGGGAAAAGCACTTGGATAGATAGCAATGCCCTCTCTTTTGGAGGAAACCTTTGTATCTTTTGGAGGAAACCTTTTGTAAACGTAAGAAAAAGAGACCTTCAGCACCCTCATGCCACATCTTGGAAAGAGATAATTCACAACTCCAAAACTTACTTTGACAATTTCTGCTCTCCTGGTGTTTTGATGATAATTATGGCTATTGTGCAGTTTGATCAAAACAATCAGGCGCACTTGGATATTTTATTTTGACTGTGGATGAAAAACCTTATTTTCATTCACCCATGGCTTTACCTATATCTTCTCATTAAGAAGAAAGGCCTTCAGAGACCCTTAATGCAATCACATGCAACAACAAGGTGTTTTCACATGTTTCATAAAAAGGGCCTTTGTTTGTGACAGTGGCATGTTTCATTTCTTTGAATGTTTTCCCTGAATTTAAAACACATGCCATACCCTTTCCTCACATTTGATGAGTCTATCCAAATTTTGTTCAATTTAGCTGCAAGTTGCCTTTGAAGGAGATATTTGATAGAAGAAAAACCAAACCTCTATGATTATTACAGTACCACTGCTTGGCCATCTTCTTAACAACATTTTTCCACTCATAATCATCCAATTGTTTCCCACTGCACTCAAACTCTGCCTTTCAAACAGTGAAACCATATAATCAATCCTTGAAACACCACTACTTTGTTAGTGGTTTCATCCATTTGAGAAAAAGGTGTAAAACAAGTTTTTGTGGATATGTGTGGCTTTGTTAGCCTTGTGCTCTTTAAATGAGGCCATACCTCTATTCCTGGCCCTCTGCTTGTTAAATGAAGGAGGCATTTATTAACCAATGACCCAACCATCTTTTCATGCTTGGAGGAGTTTTTACACAGTCACAACCCTCTGCTCATGTTTGGAGGAGGTTTTACACAGTGATGCTATTTCATCCCTTTGTCAAACTGTGTCATCTTTCCTTGTAGTGCCTATTCACAGTTAAGTAAATAAAAGTGAAAAATTTAAAATATGCCATGAGGGGCATTCTCTGAGATATGTAATCCTATTGTTAAAATACCCTTATACATCTTTAGACATCAAAGGCAACCTGACCTGTATCTACAGAGTATTATTTGCTAGTCATTAGTCACTAACCTTTTTGGCTGTGTTTGTAGGAGTTCATTGAATTAATTTTTTGACTACTACCTGCATCCCAGGCTCAAAACAAAATGAGAAGTAGCTTTCTTCTCATGTCAAGTTTAATAATGTCTTCTGGAACACTGGTACACTTCTGCTTTGAAAAATACATTGAAACACTATAAATCCACCTAGTATCAGTTTGGTTTTTGGCATATACACTACTCAGACATCAAGACTCTTTAGTGGCGCGACTTAAGGGTGTATCAAGATTTATTTGCAGAATAGGAAGGTCAGTTATGAATGGTTGGTTTTAGACAGAGGTTATTTTGGCTTAGGATAGTTTTCCAAGGGAAGATTGCCTAAACCGCCACTACCTAACTTAGGGGAGACTTTTGACAGATTTGGAGTATTCTCTTTGGAGCTGATGGACAAGTTTGTATGACTGAGACTAGATAGGGCTTGAAAATTAGGCTTTATCTCATCATGGGATGATTTAAAAGGTAGGAGGGAAAAATGTTTATGGGTTTTTTCTAGCTAGAAAATTTTACAAATTCGAGATCAACTGCTAGAAAACTTGGCTTTAACAACTAGTCATCATCAGCAGGTGCAAAATACTGATGACTAACAACTCAAATTTACAAAATCTTCTCCATCATTCATATTTAAAGTCTCAGTGATAGGTGTTTTGTATAGGTCATGTTTTACCAACTCTTTCAAAAGAATTGTTATCATCAATTTAGCAATTTCAACTTGTATATTAAATGGTGCTTGTGATTTCCCTAGCTGAATTATTTCTTCCTTTGTAACTGTAGTTTGAGTGGGTTTATTTTTTTTTCTACAGTTGGTTTCTCATTTTATGTTTGTATTTCCATTGTCTTACTGCTTTTAATTTTCTTTTTAGGGACATTTCGAGATGCATTGGACGTCTTTGCAGAATTTTTGTTTTCAGCAGTTGTTTTAGCAGTGGCTACTTTACGATCGACTGATTTTCGATCAGCAATAGTTGTTTTTTAGCCTGAAATTTTTGTTTTAGCATAAATTGTTGTCTTAGTAGAAAAATATTTTTAAATATTTGTTGATGTTTAGACAACATCATCTATGATTTCAATAAGTTAGGAGTAGGTGAAATTTTGGGACTTGAAATTTTCTTAGTTGAACTAGAATTTTTCTTGGTTTCCCTAGGGAGAATTTGCAGAATTTAGTGGGAGGAGCCTCTACTATTTTCTTTTTTTTTTTTATTTTGGGTAGATTTCTTAATAGAAGGCTCTACATTTTTCTTTCTCCCAAGGTTATATTTCTTATGAAATTCATTGATTGCAAACTCATAACCTTGCTTGTAATCAAAATATTCACCAGAATCTAATTGTAGTTATTGTAATTCATATAACTCTTGTTCTTCTTGTGTAAGAAAAATGGTGTTATCATCATTAATACCCATTAGATTAATGGTGTCTTCATCATCTTTGTTTTTATGATAACTTTCCGCATAGTTCTCTTGGAAAGGTGGTCTTATTGTTTGGTCAAGTGCTGATTCTCTAGATTTTCCATTGTTGGTGTTTTTCCTCAAATTGGGATTTCTAATTTGAGGCCCTTGTTGTTGGATATCCCAATGTGGATTCCTTTATAGATTATCTAACCTATCCATAATTCTCTCTAATTTTTTTATATTTTATCTATTTTCAAATCTGAAGTGGACGTTTCCTCTTTTATTGTTACACTTCTTTCATTTCTTAATATAGCTTTCCTCGCGAAAAAGTTTGTCTCTACACTAAAAACATTACTTTGCATCAGCTCTAAAGTTTCTGGATTTCTCTCTCTCAATATATATTAGTATCAAATCCATCAGGGAATTTGATAAGGACCGAGTCTGGAGGAGGTTTATGATTAGCAGGAATTACATTATAAATACTGTTATATCTAGTACAATAGTCTTGAATTATTTCATTTGGTGCTCTTTTTATGCTTTCAAATTCAGATAATATTTGTAGTGGATTTTTCTTCTTTTCCCATCTATTAAGAAAATTTTCTATGAAAAACTGCTAAATCAACAATGTTACAAATATTCAAATCTTTAAACCACTTTTTTACCTCACCAGTTAAAGTTTGAACAAAAAGTCTGATTTGGACATCATCATCATCAATTCATGTAATTCAAAATAGTCTATCATCTTATTAACATGATGTTGTGCAGTATAATTAGTTTTTCCATCAAATTGAGGGATTTTTATTTGATAATCCTGGGGAATTTTATGTAACTGAGCTGGTAAGTCCAAGGGAGCATATCTAGCAGCCATGGCTTGGATTCTAGCTTGGCTAGGAGGTAATTTTGAAGTACTTGGTGAAGAAATAGAAGTACTTGCTGATGTAGTTAAAGCAGTTGAAGATGATATTGGGATATAAGAAGATGTTCTTTAAAATGTGGTTGAGTTAGTAGAAGATGAAGTTGGGATGCTAGAAGAGGTGCTTGGGAATGATAATGATGTACTAGAAAATGTAGCAAAAATACTACGAGACGAAATTGAGGTGGTGGAGGATGGAAATAAAATTCTAGGTTGAAATGGTTGCTTAGGAAAGAATGAATTTGTGGAATGAAGTGTGGTGGAAGCAATGGATGAAGTGGTAGTGAATAAGGATAAACCTATAGATTCTAAAAGGTTGGTATATAAGTGGCTGGTAGAAGGCTTAGTGGTATAGGTTGATAAATCACTCAATTCAACTGAATGTTGTAAATAAGCTTCATCAATTTCTTTAATCAAAGTTGCAGTTATGGCATCAATTTTATCATAAACTTCAAAAATATTTTGATCAAAATTAGCTGAAACAATTTCCTTCTTAGTTTCAATTAATGAAATAAAATCAGGATCTATTACAGTATTATGTAAGTCACTTTTTGATTTAGTTTTGAATATAGATTGTTCAAAATTTAAACCAAATTCTATGTCTTGTAAACTTGATAGTTGTTTTGGAAGGGAATTTTCTTTGACTAATGAAATATTATTACCTAAATCTTCTACTCTTTTGTTTTTCTTTCCAATTCTATCGGGATTATCTACAATGACAACAGGATGTGGATCTGGATTTGACCTGATATAGTAGACTCGTATGGAAGCCAAAATTACAATTTTATGAAAATATACTCACAAATTATTTAAAGCAATCTTAAGGTGAAAAGATAATTGAAAATATTTCCATTAAGAGCTATTTAAAAACTGAGGATTGGTTAGTTCCCCAGTATGGTTGCCAGTATGTTATCACTCCAATAATTCTCAAAAGTTGTGATATTTTTTATTTTAGTTTTAAATAATATCAGAGGTAACCACAAAACTACTTTTAAGCCTTAGGATCTAGCCTTCCTAATGCTAAGAGAGGGCTCTCTCTATATGATTTAGCTTTGTTTATTATATTTGATTTGAGGCTAGTTATATAGGGAAAATTGGTTTTGGGTTTTGATTTGATTTGGTGGTGAAATCACTTACTTAGATGGATAGCTATAGATCTCTATCCCATTGGGGAAATGGATTCAATGTGTCAAGAAGTCAGATCAAGATCAAGGTCTAAAGGTAAATGTTCACAGGGCAAGATAGTAGAGTCACTTCAGATCTTCAAGGCTGATGATGAAATGGTTTTAATCGGGTTAAAATAGAAATTAAGGGTTCTTAAATCTGGATTAGGAGTGAAAAGGTAGATTTTGATCGAAATCATGGAACAATTAAGGGTTCCCTAATCTGGATATCAGTTGAAAACATATAAATAATAATCAGTCAAAACATAGTGCTTTTAACATATTCTGAAATAATAATTTCCTAATTTATTATTTAGATTTAGAACACGTATAAGAATATATGGAAAACATAAGAAAATTGTCAATATAACAAGTGAAATACTTCACTGCAGTGGCCCAACACATGAATCTTGTAATGTGATGCTTTATTTCCTGTGATCCAGTCTGTTGACTTAAAATTGATTCAAAAAGCCTTAGGTTCAGAATAGTATAACTACAGAAATGTTCAGCAATTCATCCACACTCCATACTTCCTAATGAGAATTATTTATACAAAAGCTCATACAAAATATCCTAGAATAAACTTAGGAATTATTGTTGAAAAAGAAATATCTTCATGCAAGAAGATAGTGACATCTCCCTAACTAATTCTAGATGTCCCCTTTTTATTGAAATTAAATAGTTTTTTGTCTTGATTTTATCACTGCTATCTCTCTTTGTTTGTTCAATGAATACTGCAGCTAGACAATGATGTGTCCTTCACGTTGGCAGATTCATCTTTGCTCTAATTTTGTCTTCAACCTTTCATCTGATACAGTTTCATCCTGATACTCTTTTACTATAGAAATTTGTCACTACTGATATAAAAATAACAAACTCTATTTTTTACTTTCATTGCTCTATGTTCACTGTAATATGATTTTATAGTAGATCAGTCAACTTCTCCCAGAACTCAGCTTCTGGAAATTTTATCTTCATAATCCTTCTGAAGTTTTCATCAGATTCACTGTATTTTGAAAATGTTGGTTTGTTCATAAATATGTGTTTTACTTCATGTTGTAAGTAAAACAAATTTTCAAAATTCTTATATAGTACCTTCCATGTTTGGATTCCCTGCAAGGCTAATTTTTTTACTTGCTCTTTGGTAAATTCTCTTATCTTTTTTTCATAATCCTCCTACTTCATTAATCTATCATTAATCACTAGAGGATTGGGAAAGCCTTTTCACCTTAGAACATCAAACTTAATCATGAATCTAGTAATTGAAATTTCCATGTTCTGGCACTTTTCCTCTAATTCTGTCATCAAATTCTTCTTGGATATTACCTTCCTAAATTATAGGATGGTTTCAGTTCTGTTTGTAATTCCAATTTCTTCTAGCTCTTGTTTAGTTTTCGAATCGAGAAATTTGATAATTTCTAGAGCCTCTTCAGGTTTTTTAGCTGGCTCTTCTTTTGTCTTTTGTATTGCTTCTCTTGCTATTTTCAGTAAATCTTTCTACTCATATATGACTTGTATAGAGGGCCAAAATATCATTGACTACTTCAATTATATTGGACCATAATTTTTGCTTAATATGTGCCATAGGTTCCTTCACAGTTAATTCTTTTTCCAACTTCCTCAGTTCTTCATTCAACCTATTGGCTTTTTGTTCTTCATTCTTGGCATTTATTTGTGCAAGTTTCTTAGAATATTCAATATTTTTAATCTGTTCTTTTAACCTGTTTATCTCATTTTTCTAGATAGACATGTCTTGCACTCACTTTACTAATTTACTTGCCTCATCTAATTGTTGGGATGCTGTCATTGAAGATTCAGTAGTTGAGGTTGTAGATGAAGTAGCTGGAACTATTGTGGCCATTGGAATGTTAGGATCCAATGATTCTACCAAAGTAGATGGTACTGTTGTTGTAACTATAGGAATCATAGTGGCAGGAACTTTGTGTGATTTGTTGGATTCTTTCTCTTGGACCAATTTGTCCATTTCAATTTCCATTTCTTTAATCTAGGTTGTTAACAGTAAAATGAGATTCATCATCTCATATTTTTTATTGGAAACATGTAAAGCCTCCTTGGCTTGAGGATGCTCAGTAGGGGGAAACTTAAATTGTTTTTTATGTGCAGCAATATCATCATTCTTCTTTTTTATCAATTCCTCTACAGCTTTTATATTTTAAGGATTGTATCCTACTTCAATCACTAGCTCTTCTAAGGATTTGATTCTGGTATCCTTTTCATATGAAGAAGATTTCTCCAATTTGAGCTAATATCTTACATTTATCAAAGTGTTTGGAAGCTTTTGTGCACTCATGGCCTTGGTGGTCATGGTGGAATAAATCATCTCTCCTCCTTGTTTGTGAAATTCAATTTGATCTAGAAGATGAATATCCTGGACAGGAACTTCAAAATAAATCTTTTTATAATCAGAGGATGATTTAGGAGTTGGAAATGTGGGCTAAAGAATTGTCATCGGCATATTTTTGTTCTTATATTCAAAGAATGAAAGAAGCTGGTTCTGAATGCTTGGAGTTTTCTTTAGGTATTGAGAATATATTTCATTTTTTATTTCTTCATTTTTGGCCTTAATTTCCTTGTATCTTTCCTTTATTTCCATGTCCTTTTTAGTTTTTTTCTTGGATGAAGACACTTCTATACTATGTTTTTTTTTAATCAACTATGTATTAGAAGTGGTTGGCTATTGTTCCTCTTCTTAATGTAGGAGGTACATTGTCTTTTTCTCCAATTTCTGTATCAATAACCTCTATTCTCTCCTTTTCTTTATTGGTAGGATTAATATTTGGATTTTTGTTGTATATTAGTTTGAATTTTGTCTCTGTGTAGTCTCAGTTGTATAATATCCTTCTTCCTTGTTTCTTTTCACACTTCTGTCTTCTTGGGTTGGAGTTTGCAAAGTTTGACTAGTATCACTTTGCTTTTCAGCCTCTACCAATGTATTCTCTAATCATTCAGATTGGTTTGATAATTTCTGAATTTCTAGCTTCTTTTCATGTATGTATGGATTCAATTTGCACTTAACTCTAATTTTTATAATAATACAAAGGGGATCATAATACCAAAGAAAACTAGGAATGAATTTGAACTCCTGCAACTTTTTTTCTGCCTCTGGACCTGCTTCTCTATTATTATAGATGAATGGGCCAATTTGTTTCTTTAACTTGAATTTTTTTTTCTTCTTTGCAATTAAGAAATTTACAGCATCTAAATTTAAAATCCGGGGATTAATACTCAGAGAGAGATCTGTGCGGCTTTCTGGTTCTACGATTTTCATGAACCCTGTATTGTGGATCCTTTCATGCCTACGAGTCTGATTCTCTTTTCCAGTGGTTGCATATTATACGGGAATTTCTACTGACGCTTCTGTATGTCTTCTCCCTTAGGAGGGGTGGGATCTTCCCCCCATCCACCAAAATCAGGCCCTGCGGTGATGCCAAACTTGCCAGGAAGCTCTGCGCAAGGGTTGTAGAAAGGTTCTGACCAGATCCCCACTAGAGACAATATAAGTGATGCAAACACAAGCACTGACGTCCCTAGGAATGAGAGCACCGAACAGGCAGCTTCTGATGCTCAACCAAAATTTTCTTTTGCCACTTGCATCCCTAAAGTGGCGAATCGGGTCAAAATCGACCTCCCTAGTCACCGTATCAATGGTCACATATAGTATATGAAAGATCACGCCCTCATTGGAAAGTTCATAGGACTTTGGCCAACTAAGAAGGCTTTCCAAGGATGGATAATGACCAAATGGAAGCCCAAGGGACAAGTGACTCTGCAGCTTGGCCCCAAAGGATTCTTCACCGCTATCTTCCACTACCTAGAGGACAAGACCCACATCTTTGAAGGAGGCCCATACTTCTTCAACTCAGCGGGTCTATCTCTGCGTGAATGGATTGAAATATTTCATTCAGACAGGGAAGACTTCCATTGGGCTCCAGTTTGGATTCGCATGTATTCCCTGCCTCTGGAATACTAGGATGAAGAGACATTGCGGGACATTGGCAATGGTCTGGGAGAGTTCATAAAGGTTGCTGAGGAAACAAAACTCAGACGCTACACTTCCTATGCTAGAATCTGTGTCCAATGCACCTTGCTAAGCCTCTTACGGACTTGGTAAGATTATTTCATGATGACTTTCAATGGATTCAGACTATTGACTATGAGCACGTTCCATTCCGCTGCAGAAAATTTCATGAGAATGGCCACCTATTCAGAGATTTTCCTCTGACATAAAAGCCCATTATCCCCCCCTGAAGCTGGAAAAGATGCGGATGGCTTCACCAAGGTTTCCTCCAGGAAGAAACATTCCAAGAAATCCCCCATCATCTCTACCACCCCCAATCATCCTGACACTAGCAACAACTTTGAAGTTCTTGCCACCCAAGACCCTCCTGGGGTTCGACAAGCCCAACCCTCTGCCTCTAACCCTCATCCAGATTCTATCGCCTCTACTCTCAAACCCCTAAATGATGTCGCAGCTTCAACTGACTCTCCTACTTCCACATCTATTGTGGATCAAACCAAGCCTTCTATTCCCATCACCACACACATGGAAGTGGACAGTTCCCAAGGTCTGGTCCTCCTTCATGGTCCGGACAACGCAGATCAGAATGCCCCTACCCTCATGGAAGAAGAACCTGAAAGCGTTGATTTGGGGGAGCTGGACATTATTTCTATGGAAGAAGCATGCCATCAGAAAGAATATAGCAACATTCACCCTCAACAGATAGAAAATCTAGAAGTGGTCCTTTCCCACACACAGCAGAGAAACTTGTTGGGCATTCAAGCAGGAAGCCTATGGGACAGAAGGAAAATTATGAAAGAAACAAAAAAAAGAGGAAGGAAGACAGACTTATAGAGAACTATTATTATTGGAGAAATACTTGTGGAATCTGGCAGATTTCCCAAGTTGACAAAGTTCTACAAGGCTCTTCCCCATAGTTCCTCATGAAGCTTATCTATTGGAATGTGAGAGGGATTAATAGCCCCTAAAAACACAGAATGCTTAAAAATATGATACAGCAAAACATACCTTCGATTTTTTATCTTCAGGAGACGAAATGTAATAGCAAATCTCTTCAACACATTGTGGCCAAAGTTTGGGCAAACTGCCGCTCAGTTACGGTGGACGCTTCAGGCACCTCAGGAGGGCTTGCAATCATTTGGGATCCTCAAGTTATTTCTCTATATGAATTCCATGAATCACACTATTTCATTCAAACGACCTTCCATCTTGTAGGTACCAACATACATGGTCACCTAACCAATGTATATTTCCCGCAAGAAATCCAAAAGAAATTAGATTTGCTCCTTACTTTAACAGATTTGAACTCCTTGAGGCGTTTCCCTCTTTGGATCTATGGGGGGGATTTTACCGTGACCACCTCCTTGGAGGAAAAATATGGCGGAAGTCACAGGCTAGATGCGGACTGCTTAGGTTTCAAAGACTTCATTCTATGCAACCAGCTCGTGGATCTACAGACCTCCAATGGTACGTACACTTGGACCAACAAATGCAGAGGGCCGCAGCACATTGCCTTCCGCCTAGATCTCTTTCTCATGTCAGATAATGCTATTCATATTGGTGGTGATTTCCATTCTTCCATATTGCCTCTTGTTGGATCGGATAATTGGCTCATCCTCCTTCAATGGGCCCGTCCGGGTTCGCGATGCAACCGACCTTTTCGATTCGAATCATTCTAGTTCACCCACAATGGTTTTAAACAACTTGTCATCAAATCTTGGCACTCCTATGTACCACCTGAGGGCTAAAAAATGTTTCAATTCCAACAAAAGCTAAGAAATCTCAAGCACGCAATCAGACATTAGAATCGATCTTAGTTTGGTAACATCTTCGACAACTAGAAAGAGCTAGAGCTTCAAATGAGCCTTCTACAATAGAAAATCATCACTGAAGGCAGAACATAGGATTATGACAGTCAAGAAATCGATCTCCTCACAAAAATTGACAAGAGTAGGCAACAAGAGGAGACTCTCTGGCAATAGAAATCCAGGGTCAGATGGCTTCAAGATGGGGAGAAAAACACAAAAATTTTCCACAGGTCCACTATTCAAAGAAGGATGCATAACAACATTGCTTTTCTCAATAACAATCAGGGAGTTCATTTAGAGGCGCATGAGGACATTGAAAAAGAGCTCAGAGGTTACTTCCAAAATATTCTGCAGGAACCTGAAGGCAATCCAGACCATGCTATTCGATCCATCACACAACATATTCCTAAAATTATTACTGAGGATCAAAATGCGATGCTGCTCCAGCCAGTCACTCTTCATGAAGTAGAGCTAGCCATAGCTCAACTCAAATATGGAAAAGTGCCAGGCCCGGATGGCTTCACGGCCAACTTCTTCCACTCATTCTGGGAGAAAATCAAGATGGAGGTTTGGGTTTTAGTGGAGGAATCCCGCTCCATGCACTGGGTTCTTCCTTCACTGAACTCGACCTTCCTTGCACTCATCCCCAAGGAGGAGAATTCAAGCACTCCAGACAAATACATGCCCATTGCGCTCTGCAACGTCATATAGAAGCTGATTTCCAAAGTCATTGCGAATAAGCTCAAGCCCCTCTTACCTCTCCTTATCTCGCAAGAGAAAACTGGATATGTGGAAGGGCGAGAAATATTGGATGGCATAATCTTATCGCATGAAGTGATTCATTCACTCAAGCTCCTTAAGAAACCAGGTATGCTTCTCAAACTAGACCTATCTAAAGCATTCGAAAAATTAAGTTGGAATTATATCAAACAAATGCTCCTGGCTTTTGGTTTCAATGCCCCTTGGAATCGGTGGATTATGAGCCTTCTTTCATCCCCTAGCTTCTCAATCCTTGTTAATGTCTCTCCCTCCCTTCCGTTTCGGTCCTCTAGAGGCATCCGCCAGGATGATCCCCTGTCCCCCTTCCTATTCGTTCTCATGGAAGAAGGCCTTAGTCACCTCATTCATCATGCTGCCTCCACCGACTCTATTAAAGCAATCTCTCTACATGACAACTCCCCTATCACTCGTCAACAATTCGTTGATGACAACTTGCCTTTTGGCCATCCGTCTATACAAGAAGCCCGAGCCTTCAAATCCCTTCTTAACATCTTCTCTGATGCTTCTGGAACCACCATTAATTCAGACAAATCCCAAATTTTCTTCTTCAATACCCCCTCCATCTCTTAACGCAATATTGCTAGAATCTTGGGCTTTCCAATTGATGTTCTTCCTTCCAAGTATCTTGGTGCTCCCCTAGTAGACTTGGTCATCAAGCATGCCTCTTGGAGAGCCCTCCTTGATAATATGGAAGCCAGACTCTCCTCGTGGATGTATCGTTCTCTTAATATGGTCAGCAGAATCATCTTGATCAAATCTATAGTCCAAGCTATGCCTCTTTATCTCTTTTCCATCATGGCTGCTCCAAAATGTGTTCTAAAGAAAATTTGCAACTTATAGAGGAATTTTCTCTGGGGATCTTATGGCCTCAACATAAAATGGGTTCTTTTCAAATGGACAGAGGCATGCACCCCAAAAAGTGCTGGAGTGTTGGGTTTGAGAGATTCAATTCATAGAAACCATACCATGGGAGCTCGCATTTGGTGGAATTGGATCTCTAAACCAAACATCCTCTGGGCTCGTCTCTGGTAGGTCAAATATGCTCCAGGTAGACACTAGGAGGATCTCATTTGCATCATCATGGATACCCCTGGATCGATGATTCGGAATGCTACAAAACAACATAGTGCTTTCATTCAAGCTCACAGTTTTTGGGAGATCCATTGAGGAGACAAAGCTAGATTCTGGGAAGACTCATGGCAACAAATGTGAAAACTATCCACGCTTTTCCATAAGCCATTGTGGCAAAGAGTTCTTCAGAACACCATCCCCAATAAATTCAATTAGTTTTGGCAACCCCTCTCCTCTCATAATCACCAGTTGTGGAAACCAGCTCTCACTTGGCAAGAGGATTGGCAGGGGGAGACTTATGGCGACATAGAACAGGAGATCAGCTTAAGAAGGATCAACATCTCTACCTAAGTAGATAGGATGAGGTGGGGATACACTCCACGGGGTAGCTTTTCTACCCAAGAAGCTTACAGGTTACTCTATTTCCCCCTGCAGAATCAGCAGGATCGCATATGGGTTCAGGTCTGGCTTCCCAGAACCTGGCCTAAAATCTCCTCTTTCCTCTGGCTCCTCAGCAAAGGGAAAATTCTCATGTGGGACAATCTACTAAAACAAGGTTTTATCGGCCCTTAAAGGTGCCCCAATTGTAATTCTCAGGCAGAAACCATCCAGCACCTCCTTGATTCATGCACCTTAGTATCTCATCTTTGGGACCAATTCACCATTTTCTTTAGAAGAACAGGTAGATGGGTTGGTGATATCAACAATACTATCAAATGGTGGCCTTCACAGCCCTTCCAAAGTCAATTTCTCAATGCCATCTGGAACTTGGTCCCAGGCTTCATATATTGGTCCGCTTGGAAAGAATGCAATTACAAGACATTCAAGGAAAAATCCACACTGGTTGAAATCCTTTGGTCCAATCTCAAGCGCAGCCTACAAGAAAATTTAGCTCTTGATCACTGGAAAGACTCTGATATGCCTTCTTCGCCGGCCGAATGTCTCATTTTGAAAATATGGAACCTCAATCTCAAACACTCTAGGGGGGACTTTCAGAATTCCTCGAAGAATTTTGAGTTGCCTATCTCCTGGTCTCCTCCCATGACTCAGGCTTTCAAAATGAACTTTGATGGTACAGCAAAAGGAAATCCAGGCTTAGCAGGCTATGGAGGCATCTTCAAGAATCATGAAGGAACTATCTCCTACATCTTCTTTGGCTCTCTTGGTCACGATTCTAACAATGTAGTTGAACTTTAAGGCCTATGGCATGGGTTATGCATAGCTGATAAAGAGAAATTATTCCCTCTAGAAGTTGAAGGGGACTCTAATATCCTCATTGAGGCAGCCATTTGATTCCACTCTAGCTCTACAACAGCTAAAGTGGCCTCGAGTTGGCGGCTTCTGAGCAGACTGGAACAAATTGAAAAATGGCTCAAGGTGCCCAGAGCCATCACCTTTAAGCATATTAGACGCAAAGACAACAAAGTTACTGATCGACTGGATAATCAAGGAGCCACTCAGATTCTTCCTTTCTACAAGGGTCCTCTCCACAACTCTGATGATGCACAACTCATCCAAGATTGCACTTCCTTGGTGCACCAGGATCTACAAGCCCCAGATGCAGGTGATCAAAGGGCATGATATGTGGCAGAGAATTTCGGTTTGTGTGTGGGATTCTACCACCACCACCCTTACTCTTGTCCTCGTCCTCATTAATAGCATTTACGATGAGATTTCCAACCACCCCACAGCATTTATGCAGCATAGTCGCCCATTCTCGCACCCATTCTTCAGCAATATGGCTTCCTCCAGAAGCTTCATGCCTTCTTTTTTGCCTCTATGCTCTTTCTTCTCCCCGGCTGTCTTAGATCACAGCTCCAGAACCAGCACTGGGTGCAGATGTCCAATTTTCTGTTGCATTGACTGCATCCTAGGTTTTCATGTAACGCAGAGCTCTCATTGTTCTCGGGGACTTTGGTTTCACTCTGACTCTTTCCCTGTTCCGTTCGCCCATTCTCTGCCTTCAGAGTTTTGCATTGGTCCGCCCGCTCATTCCCTGCCCTCCGAGTCTTGCTTTGTCCTACTCAGTCATTCTCATGAGTGTCCAATGCCTCATTTGTGTCAGAGGATGCGATGTCGTCGCAACTCGAGCCATGGTTGTCCACCTCGCCACCCTCCCTCCACCTCTCCGAGCTCCTCGTCTCCTTCCTCGGATAACTTGTTGGGCCGTTGCCCTGAGACTAGAAGTGGTCGTTGCATCTGTTAGGAATCTATAATCAGCAATATTGGAAAAGTCCGATAACAGAAACAACATCGTTTCAACCAACTTTAGGATTCTAGGATCTAGCCCTCCTGAATCCGGAGAGGGATCTCTCCAATAAGTGCAAAGATGGATTTGTCTTTGAATTTTGGGGTAATAATATTAGGCTAGTTATGAAGGCCAAGGGTTTTGTTTGTTTTTGGATGGTTGAGAAGATTATTATTTTGAGGAGAAAGTTCTAAGTGCAAAAAGTTTCAAAGGTGAGAAGTTGCAAGTGAATAGAACAACTATGGCTAAAAAGATAGATATAACACTGGTTTTTAGTCCATTAGGCTATGGAGTCATAACAGGGCTTTAATTGAGCAACAACATCAAGAGTGATCCAAGGGGCAAGTCATCTATATCACAAGATTATTGAGATTCAAATGATGGAATGGAAACAATAAAGTTTTGGAGGGGTGGAAACTGATAATAATTTCACAAGCGATTTATAGTTAGTCCAAACAAGAAAAGCCTCTTAAGTAACTGTTTAAAACTAACAAAGAACAGGGCTAACCATAGACTTCTTGGGAAAGTTTATATTAAACCAGCTTAATTGAAAAACAATCCAGTAATCCGCATAGTTACCTTTAGAAGGTATGAAAACATATAAGAGAAGACAAAGTGTAACTTAAGATCAAATAAGGTACTTCTAAACCTAGTCTGCTTTTAGCCAACACCAAGGGAAACTTTCAGAATCTGCCTTTGGAGAATAGAAGCTAGAAACAGGGCAAACCATCACTTTTCTAGTCTAACTTTAAAGAAAATGAGGAAAATAACTTTCAAGAACAATGTTTAAGGCAAACAGTAGGACGAGGGAACTCCAGCATTCCTAACTGCTTAACTATATTAAATCATTCTTAAATAAACAATTTGGAGGAAAACATTGAGAAAAAGCTTTTCAGTCAGAGAAGGTTACTGATATTCAGTAGGTCCTAACTCTATAAATGTTGTTCTTTATCAGAGAAAAGTGGACAATATGACATACATAGAAGGAAAAACAATAACAAAGAAAGGGGCAATTCACCAGCGATATAGACCAGGATCCCAAGAAACAACTTGTTATTGACGTCAAACCAGTTACAGTCTTCAAGTCCAATGTTTCAGTTTAGAAATCATCATCACTATTCAGCCTAACTAATTCTCACACAAACAGAGCTTCAAGGGCCAGTGAAAACTATTTACAATCAAAATTTTCAGCTCACGTGTATTTCAAAGTTCTGCAACCAACAATTTCTTATATTCTACAGAGGTATTTATAGAAGAATGAGGAGGGGAGATCTGATAAAAGATCTCTCAAGAAAATTAATACAGATTAATTACTTCTCAGCCTTTTGAGGGGCTCGATGGAGAAGTTCACAAACATTCTGGTTTGTATTAACTATTTTACACTTATGTATTAAGCTCGGTGGGAGCTTTTATTGACTTTAAGGCTCTGTGTCATGTTTGGAGTAACTCTACAGATATTTTTAGCATTTAAGTTCCTTGCAGAAGTAACTCTCTGGCTGCGCTGAGGCGAATATATTCATTCGATCAATAAATTCGGCCTCTATTTTGAATGCTTTGAGGAACAGGTGGCACTTATGGTAGCTGAGGAGTCAATTAGCCTCAAATGTGGCGGTTGAGGCCTTTCCGTCTGTTAAACACTCATGATATTCCCTTAATGGTGTTTTAATTCTGGGAATTAAACTTTTGATAATCATTCTAAGCCGTAATTCCCAAATCTGTCTTCAATCTTCATTCTGCTGTGCTCTGTCTTCAAAAACTGATACTCTTTAATCATATTACTCTTCATGGTGTCTTGTTGATGTGCTGATCCGTGAAGGTCTCTTTATGGTATCAGCGCTTCATGGTGCGCCGTCTAAGCGTGGTGTTGAAACCTTTAAATGGATCATTTTAATAAACAAAGCCTAAAGGATCGTCATCCTTTGGCTTTGATTTTCCCTTTAAAACATTCAAAATCCATTAGATGCTGCAAAAAACACACAAAAATTATAAAATCCTACATTTATTTGGTAAACTGCTTCAGAGGGTGTCAGGAGAGAGCGTGGCCGTTGGATGGCTTCATCCAACAGTGGATATCTACGTAGAAGAGGAAAAAAGGAGAGTGGGGAGAAGAATAAGACGTAGTGATTTTGGACCGTCCGATCTGGGCACGTGGACGGTCCAGATCCAATCAGAGGATCGCAATCGGGGGTGGCGAGCAAATGCACCGATCGAAAGATGTGATGCGATTAATTGCATACCATCGATCTGCAGATCAGATCGACGGCGGGTAAAACATTGGGGGAAATGGAAATCGGCAGTCGGGAGTGAGGTGATGCGATTGCGCGATCGGAGAAAAGGCCAATGCAATTGTGCGATCGGGGGAAGAAATATAACGCAGCGATTGAGAAATGCGATGCGATTGAGTGCTGGTCTTTTGATCGGCTTATGATTAACGACGGGGATTAGTTTTGAAACGAACCGGCGGAAAAACCCTTATAACATATAAAACCCAAAGTTTTAAATAAAAAAAAGGTTTTTTATGGATCGGGGCGGGATATTAATATATGAAGTGGCCGGCACCCGATTGCGGGGCTGTTAGATATATGAAATACAATGGGCCCGAGGCTTTATATAACAAGGGCCAATCGCAATCGGAGCTTCGAGCCCGGGCTTTTCAATCAACCCATTGGAATATTGCGATGCGATGGGCGCCTGGAATCTTTTAACGCTCAGTCCCAGGTGAAAGTCATATGTAGTAGAGAGGCGAGGGGGGGTGCGGAGTTTATATATATATAAGACCCAATCGCATCATAAATTTTGATGCGGGTCTTTCAATCAACCCATTTGAAATTCCCCGATGCGATTACGCGATCGAGTCTTTTTGATCTAACCATTTCATATTAACACGTGACTTTGGTTTTTTAGATAAAACTTTGTATAAATGGGTTTTTGTATTTTACAAAGGAAAAAATGGATCGGGATGGTTTATTCAATGGTTTTTAGGTGCCGAAGGCGGGCCCATGGTTTATATGAAATGATAATGCGATCAGGGATTTTTACAATATAAGGCTTAATCGCATCAGAATTTTTGGAACATGACAACGACTTGCGCACTTGAATCTTTCCAATGCAATAAGCGCTCGAGACAATAACTCTTGGTCCTGGGCACAGGGTATGTGAAATGAAAAGTGGTGGGGCGGAAACATAATACAGGGACTCAATCGCATCAGAGTTTATATGATGCAAAGGCTTAATTGCATCGGAACTTTCGAAACATGGCAAAGACTCGCGCGCTTAGATTTTTTGCGATGCGATAAGCACTGAGAAGGTTCTAGCGCTTGGTTCCGAGGTGTGGGCATGTGGGGGAAGTGGTTTTGAAACTTAGCCCAAGGGGGCTTAAGCCCTTATGCAAAAACATGTATTTTTCATGAGATTTTTCAAGGTTTTCAATGGATTTGGGGGTTTCGGAAAGGTTAAAGAGTGAGTCTTTAAATTTATAAAAGTGATTTTCATGAGGAGAAGAAGAGGAATCATGAAAAAAAAGGAGTTTTTATGGAGAAAAAGGGAGCAAATGAAGGTTAGTTTTAAGTGGGAGAAGGGGGAAAATGATGGTTTTTCAGCAGTTTCTTCTCATGAATTCAGCAAAATTTTTGAGTATAAAATGGGAACAGAAAAGAAGATTTTGGACAGAGGCACGAGGCCTTCAAGAGTCTTCAAGAGCCAACAATTTTTAGCAATAATTTTTTTTCTTTGAAGGCTTAAAAAGTCTTATCCACCTTTTGCTATAACAAATATTACAGGTGGCTAACAGTGGCTCCACTTGGGGATGATGCCTTCTTGAAGGCATCAAGAACTTCAGACTTGCATTCTCTGGGAGGCTGATCTGTGCCACATCCATTATGTTCTCTGGGAGGCTTACCTGTGCCTGATCCATTGGGTTGCCCTTCCTTTACTGGGATGATCTTGCTCTAAAAACATATTAGAAACTATAAAAAAAATGGATCTTTCATCAATAACAACTTTCTACCTACCCAATCCTACTGATCTAGCATTTTTTCTTCATTAGAGTGCACTTGGATTGGAAAACTCTTTTCACAACATTTTATTCTTTTGAAAGTAGGAAATCTAGTCTATTTCTACTCCTTATTTCTCCATGGACTCAGTTTAAACAGTTGAGCCCATATGATTCTCTACCTATTCTATCAATCTGTTAGGATTAAACAGTCTAACATATTTTTATTCTCTAAATTATACAATAGAAATTGAAAAACATTCAAGTCAGGATTGAACAGTCTAACTTGATGCTAATCTATGGCATGAAAAACAAACTGCACATAGATCTTATTTGCACAAAATTTAAAACAAAATGGAAGGCTTTGAGATCTGAAACTTGAAAGAATTTCCTTCCTCTTTTCTGCAGCTCTGTTTTGACTCTTTCTTTGAGCTATCTTTCCTTTTCTAACTGGTTCAGATTTTGAGCTGATTAGAACCAGATCTTTACATTTTTTGACTCAGAATTTGAAACAGATTTGAGTCATTCTTTTTCTTGGAAATTTTAGGTTCAGATTTTGAGCATGTTTGAACCTTTAATTTCTATCCTAATCTATCTACTGATAAGCCAAGATTAAACAGTTTGGAAAATCAAATTCACTATCCTATCAGCAGAAAATTTAAAACTAATTAGTCAAGATTAGGTTGTTTGACTAACTAGAAGTGTGTTCTTCAGGAGTGGCATTTGAGCTTTCACACTTTTAGATTTGTTTCTCTTTTTTGGTATGGGGCTATACCTTTCTTATTTTCACAATCTGCCCTCTTTTCTTTCTTTCATTGTTTTTGTATTTTTTGTATTTTTTATTTTTCTTCAAAGCAGAAAACAACAACTAACTACATGCTCAGAACTGAGCTTTATTGAGATTCCTATCTAACCTATTCTAAACATGGAGTATTTACATTTATCATATGATACAAAAATGCCAATGCAACCATCTGAGTAATGTCAAGAAGAAGTAGAAACTCTGGCTACTTATCAGAGGTATCCATAGAACATATTGAAGATTAACCTTCAATATCAAGGCTATCACAGAAGGTGACAACTTTTCATGTCTCTGGCTCTTGCAAAGGATCACTGCTTGATAATTTGAGCCAGTTGGAATTTCCACACACTCGTCCATAGGATCAACAAAGAAAAGATGAAGATTCTCTTCTTTATGGTCCTCCACAATTGGTAGGTTATCTTCTTCCAAGACATCAACTTTGAGGACTATCTCTTCAGTATGTAGCTTGGAAGTATCGTCATCTTTAACCTGCACAATAGCAAAGAGTGAAATATTTTCTTTCTATAAACATATGCTTGCTTCTAATATACATTCTGGTTCTTTGGATGACATTTTGACATTAATGAAGGGAGAAGTCTCTTCTTGGGAAGATGGTATATCCACAGCAGGATAGTCTGGTATTTGTTTCTCTCCCTCCACTTTATCATCATCTGAACTGGAGGACTCATCATATTTGGCAGTGTTGTCCTCTTGTAGCCCTAGTATGCTCTGGTTTAGTGGACTGTACTCTATGAGAGGTTATTATATTATTGAGCAAGGGTATGTTTAATTGCTTCCTCTTTTTCAAGAGAAAGCTCCTTGATTTCCACCTGCCCAAAAATTTCTTCGTTTCTTTCCTCCTCATCCTTTGAGCTGAAAGTCTAATGATTCCCAATCACATGGAAACTATTACTGATGATCTGAAATGAAATAGAGCAAAGATCCAAAGAATCTTCACTCACTTCTAGAATTTGAAAAATTTCATCATCAGTATCATAAATAGTCTGCACTGGCTCATTACTCTTTTGAAGGAGCTGATCTTCCTTGCATAAATCTGCTAATGATGATCCTGCAAAATTAATCTTTGTTTGGGAAGCATCATCACTAGGTAGATCAAAGTTAGGATAATCATGAATATAAGTAATACTACCAATCAAACATACTGGGTTATCAGCAGGTCCTTCTTCATTCTGATCTACAAAATAACTTTCTAAATCTGCACAACAAAGTTCTCTATGTAAATGGGCAAGAGTGTTTGTTTTGCAGAAATTTTGAGAGGCTGACTGTTTATAAATAGTCTGATCTATTTCCTTCTCTGTCAAAGGGGAAGATGTTTCCATTTCCCTTTGGACAGAAGTACAACAGTTCTCTGTCTCTTGTGAAGACTGATTTTGAGGCTGAATGTCTTCTTGAGCCTCAGCTATAAGGGATGATAAATCAATATCTGAGTTTCCAGGGATATCTTGAGGGATGTTCATTATTTCTTGGGTCATCTCTTCCTCAACTGATCCATCTATGTTCTTAAAATTTTTCAATAGGAGATTAAACTCATGAATGGCTGTTAAAAGATATTTCGGATGCTTTTGTGATGGATCATAATATATTTCACCCAATGATAATGATGTATTGTTTTCTTTATAGTTCTCATAGAACACATATTCAAGGTCTCTTAAAGGAAACAAACTACTAGATCTTAAGAATTCATACCAATCCCTAGATTTTCCTTCTATCAGCAATAATGAAGTATTTTATTAGAAAATAAAGTTATTCAATCTTCATAAATGTAGTACATGTATATATATGAAATATGAGTGAGATGTATGAAAGAGGTTTACCACCACTTAAAATATATGTGTTGTCATCCCAATCTCACCCGGTACCCATGTGGAAACCCGTGGATATGATTAACTCTATCATTAGTATATCTTCATTGATCTTGAATCTATATTTGTAACTGCTGAAAGAGAATACCTGTCCACACCGTCAGGCCTTCTGATGGGATTGATGATCTTTGTAGCGCCAGAGTGTGAGTTGCTGTGGATATCTTTAGTTCTAATATAAAATTGTTTAATTGTCCACCCGCCATGTGTTTCTTGTAGAGTCGACGTTAGTTGAACGAAATAGCCATAGACTCGAAACAATTGATAATTTAATCCTAGGAAACTTCCTAAGGAGATATTTCTGGGTTATCAACTATTTCGGGTGGATCAGGGTCAGGATAGGCTCTAGTATGAATCTTTCTAGGAGCCACTATGTTGTGTTTTTTCAGACCCAAATAAACAGGAAAATTTCAACCAGGTATGACAATCTTTAAGAGGTCAACTAATCTGTATAAACAAATTTTAATCCTACAACCTCTAACTGAGTTTGAATTATATTACAATGATAAGGGTTCTTCCCAGTGGAGTCTTAAGGTCTGCTCAGGATTGTGGAGTGTCGAGTCGCTAGGTGGAAGATGTTTTAACTCCTAAGGAGGTAAAAGGTTTAATGGTCCACCACCATATACCAATATAAAGAGATCATGGGTACTCTGAGTCTTAGTAGCATTTAAAATGAAAAAGACTCAAACTCTTCAGCGGAGTCGCCAGAAATGTTAGGAATCTGTAATAGGCAAGATTGGCAAAGTCCGATCACAGAAACAACATTGTTTCAACCAACTTTGGGATTCTAGGATCTATCCCTCCTGAATCCGGAGAGGGATCTCTCCAATAATTGAAAATATGGATTTGTCTTTGAAGTTTGGGGTAATAATATTAGGCTAGTTATGAAGGCCAAGGGTTTTGTTTGTTTTTGGATGGTTGAGCATGATTAATATTTTGAGGAGAAAGTTCTAAGTGCAAAAATTTTCAAAGGTGAGAAGTTGCAAGTGAATAGAACAGCTATGGCTAAAAATATAGATATAACGTTATTTTTTAGTCCATTGGGCTATGGAGTCATAACAGGGCTTTAATTGAGCAACAACATCAAGAGTGATCCAAGGGGAAAGTCATCTATATCCCAAGATTATTGAGATTCAAATGATGGAATGGAAACAATAAAGTGTTGGAGGGGTGGAAACTGATAATAATTTCACAAGGGATTTATAGTCAGTCCAAACAAGAAAAGCCTCTTAAGTAACTGTTTAAAACTAACCAAGAACAAGGCTAACCATAGACTTCTTGGGCAAGTTTATATTAAAGCAGCTTAATTGAAAAACAATCCAATAATCTGCACAATTACCTTCAGAAAGTATGAAAACCTATAAGAGAAGACAAAGTGTAACTTAAGATCAGATAAGGTACTTCTAAACCTAGTCTGCTTTCAGCCAACACCAAGGGAAACTTTCAGAATCCACCTTTGGAGAATAGAAGCTAGAAACAGGGAAAACCATCACTTTCTAGTCTAACTTTAATAAGAAAATGAGGAAAATAACTTTCAAGAAAAATGTTTAAGGAAAACAGTAGGATGAGGGAACTCTAGCATTCCTAACTGCTTAACTATATTAAATCATTCTTAAATAAACAATTTGGAGGAAAACATTGAGATAAAGCTTTTCAGTCAGAGAAGGTTACTGATATACAGTAGGTCCTAACTCTATAAATGTTGTTCTTTATCAGAGAAAAGTGGAAAATATGACATACATAGAAGGAAAAACAATAACAAAGAAAGGGGCACTTCACCAGCGATATAGACCAAGATCCCAAGAAACAGCTTGTTATTGATGTCAAACCAGTTACAGTCTTCAAGTCCAATGTTTCAGTTCAGCAATCATCTTCACTGTTCAGCCTAACTAATTCTAACACAAACAGAGCTTCAAGGGCCAGTGAAAACTATTTACAATCAGAAGTTTCAACTCAAGTGTATTTCAAAGTTCTGCAACCAACAATTTCTTATCTTCTACAGAGGTATTTATAGAAGAATGAGGAGGGGATATCTGATAAAATATCTCTCAAGGAAATTAATATAGAGTAATGACTTCTAGACCTTTTGAGGGGATCGATGGAGAAGTTCACAAACATTCTGGTCTATATTAATTGTTTTACACTTATGAATTAAGCTCAGTGGGAGCTTTTATTGACTTTAAGGCTCTGTGTCATGTTTGGAGTAACTCTGCAGATATTTTTAGCATTTAAGTTCCTTGCAGAAGTAACTCTCTGGCTGCGCTAAGGCGAATATCTTCATTCGATCAATAACTTTGGCCTCTGTTTTCAATGCTTTGAGGCACAGGTGGCACTTATGGTAGCTGAGGAGTCAATTACCCTCAAATGTGGCGGTGGAGGCCTTTCTGTCTGTTAAACACTCATGATGTTCCCTTAATGGTGTTTTAATTCTGGGAATTAGGCGTTTGATAATCATTCTAAGCCGTAATTCCCAAATTTTTCTTCAATCTTCATTCTGTTGTGCTCTGTCTTTAAAAACTGATACTCTTTAATCATATTACTCTTCATGGTGTCTTGTTGATGTGCATACCCGTGAAGGTCTCTTTATGGTATCAGCGCTTCATGGTGCGCCGTCTAAGCGTGGTGTTGAAACCTTTAAATGGATCCTTTTAATAAACAAATCCTGAAGGATCGTCATCCTTTGGCTTTGATTTTCCCTTTAAAACATTCGAAATCCATTAGATCCTACAAAAAACACACAAAAATTATAAAATCCTGCATTTATTTGGTAAACTGCTTCAGAGGGCGTCGGGAGAGAGCATGGCCATTGGATTGCTTCATCCAACAGTGGAGATCTGAGTAGAAGAGGCAAAAAGGAGAGCGGGGAGAAGAATAGGACGTAGTGATTTTGGACCGTCCGATCTGGGCACGTGGACGGTCCAGATCCAATCGGAGGATCACAATCGGGGGATCGCAATCGGGGGTGGCGAGAAACTGCACCGATCGAAAGCTGCGATGCGATTAATTGCAGACCGTTGATCTGTAGATCAGATCGACGGCGGGTGAAACATCGGGGGAAATCGCAATCGGCAATCGGGAGTGAGGCGATGCGATTGTGCGATCGGAGAAAAGGCCGATGCGATTGCGCAATCGGGGGAAGAAATATAACGCAACAATTGAGAAATGCAATGCGATTGAGAAATGCGATGCGATTGAGCGTTGGTCGTTTGATCAGCTTATGATCAATGGTGGTGATTAGTTTTGAAATGAACCGGCGGAAAAACCCTTATAACATATAAAACCCAAAGTTTTAAATAAAACAAAGGTTTTTTATGGATCGGGGCGGGATATTAATATATGAAGTGGCCGGCACCCGATTGCGGGGCCATTGGATATATGAAATACAATGGGCCCGGGGCTTTATATAACAAGGGCCAATCGCAATTGGAGCTTCAGGCCCAGGCTTTTCAATCAACGCATTGGAATATTGCGATGCGATGGGCGCCTAGGATATTTTAACACTCGATCCCGGGTGAAAGTCATATGTAGTAGATAGGCGGGGGGGGGGGGCGCGGAGTTTATATATATATAAGACCCAATCGCATCGAAAAGTTTGATGCGGGTATTTCAATCAACCCATTTGAAATTCCTTGATGTGATTGCGCAATCGTGTCTTTTTGAACTAACCATTTCATATTAGCACGTGACTTTGGTTTTTTAGATCAAAATTTGGATAAATGGGTTTTTGTATTTTACAAAGGAAAAAATGGATCGGGATGGTTTATTCAATGGTTTTTAGGCGCCAAAGGTGGGCCCATGGTTTATATGAAACGATAATGCGATCAGGGGTTTTTACAATACAAGGCTTAATCACATCGAAATTTTTGGAGCATGGCAACGACTTGCGCACTTGAATCTTTCCGATGCGATAAGTGCTCGGGACTATAACTCTTGGTCCTGGGCACAGGGTATATGAAACGAAAAGTGGTGGGGTGGAAACATAATACAAGGAATCAATCGCATCAGAGTTTATATGATGCAAAGGCTTAATTGCATTGAAACTTTCGGAACATGGCAAAGACTTGCGCGCTTAGATTTTTTGCGATGCGATAAGCGCCAAGAAGGTTATAGCGCTTGGTTCCAAGGTGTGGGCATGTGGGGGAAGTGGTTTTGAAACTTAGCCCAAGGGGGCTTAAGCCCTTATGTAAAAACATGTATTTTTCATGAGATTTTTCAAGGTTTTCAATGGATTTGGGGGTTTCAGCAAGGTTAAAGGGTGAGTCTTTAACTTTATAAAAGTGATTTTCATGAGGAGAAGAAGAGGAATCATGAAAAAAAAGGAGTTTTTATGGAGAAAAAGGGAGAAAATGAAGGCTATTTTTAAGTGGGAGAAGGGGGAAAATGATGGTTTTTCAGCAGTGTCTTCTCATGAATTCAGCAGAATTTCTGAGTATAAAATGGGAACAGAAAAGAAGATTTTGGACAGAGGCATGAGGCCTTCAAGAGTCTTCAAGAGCCAACAATTTTTAGCAATAAAATTTGTTCTTTGAAGGCTCAAAAATTCTTAGCCACCTTTTGCTATAACAAATATTATAGGTGGCTAACAGCATCAGTGTTGGTCGTGGGCTTTCTCAGCCAGCAAGAGGCATTTCCAGTCTTTTCCTCGGTCATCAGCATTCCGCCCAGCTCCGTTTCCCTTGTTTTCTCAACAGGCTGACTATTCCAGCCACCATTACCATTGATTTTAAAGAGGAGCCCCCAGAAATGAGTACCAAGCTTCCGAGAACTGATCTGGCGGATAAGGATGCTGAAAGGCCTAGCTCTCCCTCCAGAGGCGGTCAGAAAAGAAAAGAGGTCAAGTGTAGCACTTCGCAGGATCTCCGAGTTGATGCTGGTTCGGGCGACACCAAGTGAGGTCGTTCCAGTGCTAAAGATGATAAGCAGGATGAGGACGATGCTTACGCCTATGCCTATCGCATGGTCGAATCTCCTCCCTCCTCTCAAGGTACTTAAATGGTTAATCTCCATTTCTGCACGATTTTGGATGGACGACAGCCCAAGTTAGTCACTGTAACTTGCTCACTGCCGCTGCTTGGTCACTTTCAGATTTACATTTTGTCAAGTCGTCGGTTTCCCCTTTGTGGCTGGCTGTGTTTTTTGACTGGGAACATTTTTGTATGCATAATTTCTCTTAGTTACTGTGTTTGGATAAACTGTCGAAGCTTCATGGCCGGTTTCCCCTATGAGGGCGACACTCTCTTGTTGATTTTCTTGATATATTTTGAACATGTCTGTTGTATCAGAATGCCCATACCATGGGCCAGAACTTTTGAGGCCCTGGCCTCCATGTAACCTTTTTGTATACTAATAGATTAGACTTATTCAAAAAAAAAAAAAAAAAAATTAAAATCTGCCTTATATACTCCAGAGAAAATAATCTCATGTGGAGGTATTTTGGCAATTTATATGGAATAAGGCTTGACCCATATACTCTGATTTCAGTGTGATTTTGGTACAATTACCAATCAACTATCCTATTGTGTTCAGAAAATTGAAAAAAATCTTAATTTCATTTCTAATTCTAGGCTGCACACTGTTGTTTAGCAACTTGACCAAGGGAAGGATAAAAGAATCTGTGAACTCTAAATAAGTAAACTCATTTGAATCCTTCCTTATCAAGGAAGTACAGAATATAAAGGATTGTGTATTTCCTTCCACATCAAGCTTATGAAGGTTTATAGGAAACTTTTCAGACTGAAAATATAAGAACATGTGGAATAAGAATGAAGAATACTTAAATACACCTTCAGAAGGCAATTTGACTAATTTCTCATGCATACTGTCAGCAATATATTGAGCAAAGTTAAAGATGATAGCGGGAGGCTGACCAGGTGTAAAATTGGACAAGAAACCAAGTACTGCTACATCAACATGTTCATATGTAAAATAGCCAAGGATGAAGGACAACATGGAAATAATATGTGTAATCCTTTCTGAGAATTTAGCAGAGGAGTATGGAGGATGAAACTTGGGAATTTCCACATAGGATGGCATGAAGGTTTGAAAAATATGGAATCTTTTGGGAAAATCCTGATCCAAGTAGAACTTAATGAGGGCTTAAATAGACAAAGGAACTTCATTTGGCCCAAGCTGTAACTAAAGCATCTGTTTGATAAACTCAGCTGTAATGGTAAACAAAACTTCCTTTTTGGGTTTACAATGGCCCTTTGATCAGGATAATAGCATGATTAGTAGAGTCTAATTGCTTCTAGGCATTGATGAGTATGAGGAACAACATATTTAGGAAAGTTTGATTCCTAAATAAACACTTAATCAGCCTGATCTAAAGATTTCTGTTGGCTCCAGTAGTGGAGCTCAAGAAGATTGAAATCATTCATAGTATCAGTAATTTTGAAGTCCAAATTTTCCATGGGAATATGCTCTACATCTACAACAGGGAGTTGTAGAGGGTCGATCACAAGAGTGTTTTTGGAAGCCATAGATTTGTTTGATTTATCAATTTCAATATTTTTGACCTTTAAAATAATGATTTAGGCATGTAAAGCACTTCTATAAGTTTAAGCAGTTTGCAGAAGGATTTTAGATATGACAGGGGTTCTATATTTTGTCTGCAAAGGGGTAATTTTGATCAATTTAACTCAAACTGTAATTTCTTTATCAAAGGAGAAACTTCATGACCTTATAGCCTCAACAAATGATATCTAGGGTTTACAATAGAATTTCTACAGTAAAAAAAATCTTAAGACATCAATTTTTATGTAGAAGGATGTCTAAGTATTGTAGGAAAGGTTTTGAAGCTCTTAGAGGCTTTGTAAGGTCTGCAGATGGTCAAATTTATTCAATTTAATCAATTTAATGTTCCAGGGTTTTAGAATTTGGGAGAGGATTTCTCAATGTTTATAGAATCAAAGGATTTATGATGCAAAGGGTTTTCTTTAAGTATACAGGCTACTAAATGATTCATTTAACTGTATAACTCTTTTAGATTTGATGAATGAGTCTTTTTTCTTCGAAGAATACCTGGGAAACTTGGAATTTCACTGTGTATAATGGTTTCTGGGGTTGGAAAGCTTTCAGAAGCTTTTTCTAGTCTTTATAGGCACTCTGCTGGATTTTTCACTATTTGTAGTAGTCAAATTAATGAGTTATGTTTGTTCAGGCTAGAAAACATAGGCAGCATTGGTCTTTTTGATCTGCAATACTTCTTCTACACAGAAAACGGTAACAAAAAGGTATGAATGAATGTATTCAGGTGATTTCATATACAATTTCATTGAACAGTGAATGCATTCAATGCAGGTCAATTAAAAATAGAAGGGTGGTTTGGGCGCGAGGGAGGAAAAAACCGTTAGGCAGTTTTCGCAAGGTTCCAAGGTGGTAAGCAAGATTGGAACGGTCGATGCAATCCAATGGAATTAGGACTTGTGGAAGTGAGAGAAACCATGAAAAAAACATTTGACGCAAGCTTTGGGTTTTTTTAATGTTTGTGCAAGGAAATGTGTGATGAGGGTTTGTTACCATTGGATATGGCAAAGGTACATCGAACGAGGTGGACCGTGCGATAAAGCTACGAGGTGAAATGGCATGGGGCCCGGGATTTCTATGCAGTGGGAGGTGGAAAATGTATTTAAACAAATTTTTAATACATAGTTGGAGTTAAATGATAGGCGGATGTTAATTTTTTATTAAAAAATTTAATGCAAGCATATGTAACCTTAGCATTGGAGGGGGTTAAGTATGTAGTGGAATTAATATATTTTAATACTCTTAACTATGGGATGGAGTAAGAATATATATCACATGGGGAAATAAATCATAGGTTAAATTTAAAATATGAGTGGGAAATAATATTTAAAGGAATTAATCTAATACAGGCTAAAAGGTGAAATATAGGAGTTAATATATAAATTAATGTGTTAGTAATGAAATGATATGAGGGAGATGAAATACATTAAAACTAGTGCAAAACATTATATAGGGATAAAATATTTTGTTGTGGGTCCCCACATAATATTTTGCATTTACACTTAGAATAAAGTATCTTTTTTGGGTTTTTTTGGATATTTTTTGGGTAAAAGGGGAATTAGTTAAAGGGTTTTACTTTCTTCAAGTATAATAGGTTTTAAACTTAGGAAAAGGGGATTTTTTGAAAGGAAAATGAATGATAATGGGAAAAGAAAAAATGAAGGGGAAATAATGAAAATGTAGGGGATGAAGTATTTTTACAAGGGGATGATTTTTGAAGGAATTTAGTGACTAAAATAACCAAATTTCTTCTTATCCGTGATTTGTAAAAAATTCTTCTGCCTACCCATAGGCTACCCTAACATTTTTTCTTCATTTACCTAGGTGCATTTGAGCTTGCAACCCTATTCATTTTTCTTTTAAAACAACAAACTAACTAAATCTATTCTTATTTCTTCCAAGGACTCAGATTAAGTTGTTGAGTTCCTTATTATTCTCTACCTAACTACTGATCTGTCAAGATTAAACTATTTGGCTAGATCTTTATTCTCTATCTAATAACATGAAATTTAAAGCATGACAGGTTAAGATTAAGTTGTTTAACCTTCATGGATTGTGGCATTGTAACAAACTGCACACAATCTTTATTTTGCAAGAAAAGTAAATAGTAGTGGCATTTGGATTTGCATCACTTTAATGTTTTATTTTTATCTCTTTTTTGTTTGGGGTTCATTTTCTATTCTTTTTTATATTTTTTCTTTCATGTCCTTTGATTTTTATTTTAGGACTTTTACCCTCTTTACATTTTTTATTTTCTAATATAGGAAAATAATTTGCATAAAAAAAATTATGTACATATTACAAGACTAATCAAATTCAATTCAGAAATTATGAATCCTATTATGATAGGACCCTAACAATGGCTCCACATGGGGATGGGATTTCCCGGTGAAATGTCAAGAACTTTGAGACTATTAGCCTTTGAATTTTGACTGTGCTGGCCTTAGAACTATTTTATGAGCTTTACAATTATTCTTACTCATGATATTATATCCTTCAAAGCTTAGGGCCTTCTCTCCAGGCTTCAACTTTGCTAGAAAAACATCCAATCCAATATAAAATCTGCAATGTTATGTACAATGAGTAAAGTAAACAAACATAATTATTTGTTATTATAAGGAATATTAATGCTTCAACTTTCTACCATTGACAGGTCCAGCTAGCATATCTAATCCATCCATCTCTTTCAAAAAGAAAGCATTGTTACCTCTGTAACCATAAATGACATAAGGGCATTTCCATCAGAAATCAAATTTCCTATGTTTAGCCTTGTCTTCTCTCCTTGAATCTCACTTTAGAAATTTTTCACCTATATAAAAATCATCTTCCTTAGTCTTCTTATCAAATATCGTTTTAATATTTTATTGAACAACTTGAGACTTGAGATAGACCTCTTCCCTCGTTTGCTACAAGTGTATGGTTTGGTTTATTCTTCTTTGGATATCATTAGTTTCAACTTGTAGTTCTTGGATTATCTTCATTACTAGTACTCCTAAAGAAGATGGAAAAACAACATCCATCCCATAAACAAGATGGTAAGGGGATGTACCAATATATTTCTTTGTGTTAAGTCTATCTGCCCATAAGGAATTCACCAACCTTTTGTTCCATGTTTTCTTATTGTCTTCTAGTAGTTACTTGATGATATTCATAAGGCTTTTATTGGAGGATTCAACAAGGCCATTACCTTGAGGGTAATAAATAGTAGAATGGCCAAGGGTAATGTGGTATTTATTACACAAGTGAATCATATTTTTGGACTTGAATGTTGCATTATCAGTGATGATATTTTGGGGGAATCCAAATCTTGAGAGTATGTTTTTTGCTAAAAATGAAATTATGACAGTATCAGTGGCTTTCCTGGAAGGTATGGCTTCTATCCACTTAGTGAAATAGTTTGTGGCTGTAAAAATCCACTTGTGTTGGGCTGAGGATGGAGGGTGAATTTCACCAATGAAGTCAAGACCCCATTGCTGAAAAGGCATTTCCGTTGAGATTGGTTTTAAGGGAAAAGGTAGCAACTTTTTCTTTCCTTCAAAGATTTGGCACTTGTGATAGGATGTCACATACTTTTTTACATCTAAAAACAATGTAGGCCAGTAAAAACTAGCTCTCAAGATTTTATCTGCAGTAGTATTCCATTAAAGATGTCCTCCATAGTCTCCTACATGAAACTCTTCCAAAATTTTATCAGCTTCTTCATTAAGCAAACAATTCAATAAAATTCCACCATGATATTTCCAAAACAGTGCATTGTCTATGATAGAAAATCTTATTGCAGTTAACTTTAAAAATCTAGTTGTAGTTCTTGATAATCCAGGAGGAGCATGTAAATTTAGTAATAAAAATATAATATCTGCATACCATGGTGAGTCTGATAAGGCTTCACTGATCTATGGAGTCACAATCTCTTCTTGATCATCTATTTGGGCAATAAAATTAATATCTGAAGCATGACAATTTGATTCATCCATGAGTTAGGATAAAAGTCTAACCTTTTATATGTTTGGCGGGCTTATTTCTATGTCATATTCCAAAATGGTGGAAATCCACTTTCCTCTTTTACCATCAGGCCCATTCTATGTTAGAATGTCCTTTACAACTACATTTGGAACATAATCAATGATATGTGAATAAAGGATGTACACTCTAAAGTCTTTGATAGCTTTCACTAAAGCTAGTGCCTTCTTTTCCAATATGTTATACTTTAAAGTGGCATCTCTAAGTCACTTCCTGAAAAAATCAATGGGTTTCTCATAGCCCTAATCATTTTCTGCAGTAAGACTGCAACAATAGTATGTTCAGAAGCAAAGGAAAAAATAATGAAATCCTTTTTTCAATCAGGACTTATAAGGACTCGCGTTTTTATCAAGGCCTGTTTAATTGATTCAAATGATTTCTTGGCCTCCACATTCCATTTAAGTACTGAGTATTTTTTCAACATACTATTAAGTTCTCTAATTATTTCTACTAGGTTTGAGATGAATCTTCTAAGAAAATTAATTTTACCTAGGAAAGCTTGCAATTCTTTAATATTCCTAGGATGACTAATGTTCAGAATGGCCTCTATTCTAGCTGGGTCTATCCTAATTCCCTCTTTAAATATGATATGTCCTAGTAATTTACCTTCTTCCAGTCCAAATAGAGGATTTTAAGGATTTAGAGAAATGTCAAATTTCTTGCACTTTCTAAATACTTGTCTAAGATGATCTAGATGTTTAATGTTAGTCTTTGAAAATGCAGTAATATCATCTAGATAAATCACAACGAATTCATGAATTTCTTTAGAAAAATATATATCCATAGCTCTTTGAAAAGTGGCTCCTGCATTCATTAATCCAAAAGGCATTTTCACATACATGAAAGTGCCTGAAGAAGTAGTAAAAGCAGTTTTAGGTTGGTCTTCTGGTTGAACTAAAATCTGGTTATATCTAGAGAATCCATCAAGTAATGAAAATCTGGAAGAACCAACTACCCTTTGTAAAATGTGATCAGTCATGGGGAGAGGGTAGTTTCCTTTTAAGGACACTTTATTTAAATTGCGGAAATCAACACACAGTCTGATTTCCGCTGTCTTTTTCCTAGTGGGAACTAGATTTGAAACCCAATCAGAATATCTGATTAGTGCAATTATTTGGAATTCATACATTCTCTTAACCTCTTTCTCAATTAAAGGAATCAAAACTGGGTTGATCCTTCTAATATTTTGTTTGAAAGGTTTTTGATCTTCTTTTATGGGTATTTTGTGTTGTGTTATGTTAGTTCCATAAGATTTCAAGTCATCATAACTCCATGAAAATACATCCTAAAATTCCTTAAACAGAGCTATATATTTTATTTTTTCTTCTTGAGGTAAGGCTTTTGAAATTTTTATCATCTTAGGCTTTAATTATGTTCCTATATTGCACTCTTCAATATCAGATCTTAATGGTTCCATCTTAGGTTTCCTTGCAACATCATTAGAATCAAAAATATCTTCTAAAGGGGCTAATCCCTTAGGTAAAAAGTTGTTCTTGAGGTTTAAAATGTCAGAATCATCATCTACTAACTCTTCAATCTCTACTTTCTCTAAATTATCTATTTCTACTTGAGTAAATTTAGTGGGTTTAGCAAAATATAAGTTATTTATATCTAAATTATTTATATCAAACTCACTATCTATGGTTTGATCTATTGTATAGTCTGTGTCTATATTACAATTCTGAAATTCTCCTTCATTATTCATGAAATGATAAATCTGTTCATCTTGTGAAAATATTTGCCAATATTTAAGATTATCTGGTATTATAGGCCTATGTTTAACTTCTGTTGTATATTTATGATTTGGTTGAAATGGCATATTATAGGTACTAGAAAAATTTGCTAAGCTATGTGCCTGTATGTTCTGTTTTCTAGGAATTGCAACAAAGTCACATTAAAGCAGCTCCTTAATTATATCTAAAACAATATCTCTATATTGGCTTAATCTTAGATTATATACAGAATATTCTCATGTTATCTGTTTCACAATTAACTCACAGTCTCCTCTGATTGACACTCTTTTGCCTCCTAAATTTCTAACAATCTGCAGTCCTAAAATAAGAGCTTCATATTCACCCATGTTGTTTGTAAATTTGAAATTTAATCTAAAAGCATGACCTTCTGCATGATTGTTTTCCATATTATGTATCCAAAATCCTGCTCCTGCTCCTAATTTGTTAAATAATCCATCAAAAATCTAGGGCCACATTAATTCATGAAAAAGGTTGTCACTATCTGGTGCTTTCTTTTTCTATTTTAGTTTAGTATTGTTTTCAATGCCAGTTTCAGAATTACATAAAATTAATGATTCCATATCAATAGGTCTAGAGTAAATAGGATAGTTTCGAGGTCTTTCTACACTACTAACCATGTAATTCATTAATGTCTCTCTGTAAAATTTCTTGGGTTGGCCAAAAACTGATATAGTTGCACAAGACATATCAAGTTGTAGAGATCCCTATAGTTTACCTCCCCATGACAAAGATAACAACATTCCATACTTTGGTGGGATTTCAGCTACTAAAATATCCATGACTATGTGTTTTCTAGGGTATTGAACTAAAGTAACACATAAATCATTAATCAAGCCTAAACATTTCACTTTACTGGAGTCCAATGATAAGAGATATTTATAAGGTCGAGTGATGTCTAGATTCAAGGTTTCCATTATTGCTTTTGGCATCAAATTATTAGAAGCCCCTGAATCTAGCATTGCATTATGTAAGATTTGATCATGAACACGTGGGTTTCTAAAGGAAAATTCAGATATGTACGTGATTTTCTATTGAAAAACTGGCATACACGCAGAGAGAAATGAAAAGTTCAATTTATAATGGGTGAATTATCTTAAATTTGCAGGATGTCATTCATTTCATTGTTATAACAATTGTATCCATCTCAAAAGCAAGGCCCCTGGCTAAAAAAAATTATATTGTTCTTCTAATTTTTTGAAGAGTACCACAAAGAATCATTTCAACCAAAATTACAAATCTGTGTTCAACGACCAATTATGATGCACCCATTCTTGAAGTGCAGATGGTGATGGGAAAAATAAATTAAAATGAAAAATAATTTCTTATTTTTTATAATCTATGGATGTGAAGTTGGATACAATATTATCCACTTCAAGAGATAGAAACTCTACTACCTGATCCATGAATAATGATGGCCATGAGAGATCTTTGGGATTCAGATGGGAAATTCCTTGATTTAGGGTATATTGAAAGGATTTGGATTCAAATGAGGAGTATCCACCCCAAATTTTGGCTCCATCCTTTATTATTGAAACTAGATATATTGAGGCATCATTGGATATGTTGTACTCATTGAAAAATTTTAATTCCTAAAGCTAACTACCACCATGAAGGGGCCGAATACAGCTAGAGGGGATTTCGGCTAGAAGCGAAGAGATAATATATGTGACCATGACCTACATATATAAGGAACCTTTGATATTGACCTCACAAACACCCTAAAGTTCACAAGAATTCATGAAATGGCCTTGGCTCGGAGGTAGGAATAACCCCACAAATAAATTTCCCTTCATTTCCCATATCTTTTAGAAAATTGGGTTCCTTCAAATCCTCCTCTGTAAGCAAATTATTATCATTGATTAGATCATCTAAGTTATCCCCTAATTGACCCTCAGTGGAATTCTACATGAACTTTGTACTTAATCGAAACAAATATTTTATCTCCCACATAGCTTTCCAACCCTTCACCACTAGTGCCCCAAACCCACAAAAATTCCCATATGAGCCCTCTGAAATTACAAATCCTGCCAGCATAAGATCACAATTTAGGGCATAAAGGAGATATTTAACACCATAATTTGTAGGACTGGGGTTTTAGAGGATGATAAACATACCCAACTCGAGACATATGGACTTCACTCAATGAACCTCTGACCTATCGCCTGCATTCATGGCATATTAAAAAATACCCTTAATTTGACTACATATTGGAAAATACCCCTAAAAATCTCATTACTGAACCCCCTACAAATATGAACCCAATGCACCTTCCTAATTAAAAAACCCCTACTTCCACTAGATATTGTAGGTATCTATTTTTTCCGTAACATTTTTTATACCCATTTATATTTTTTCATTAACTTTGAGATCAATTGTGTATACATTCCAATATAAAAACCCTTAATCCCCTATATATCTCTCAATATATTATGTCATTTTTCCCTCAATATATATCCCCCAATATGAACCCATGTGTTATGGTATTGCTTCCCCAATGAAGCCCCTGTGACTGGAGAACCCTTGAAAGCTCTAGCATCCATTTCTATTTGTGGCGGCCAAAGGAAAAAATGAATATAAAATTTCTGTTATTAGCCATATATTTAAACCCATTTGAATCCTCCTTTAAATCATGCGACTTTTCTTTATTAAGGCTATTGGGCCAGAATTGTGAATTACGGATAAAACATGCTAGTCTAGATAGATGACAGTCTAAAACAATAGATTAAAGACTATACGACTACTTTTCCTAACTCAGAACAGAAACACAGAAAGGATTAGAGGCTTACTTGTAATCCAAGCACTTCGAAATGGCTCCTTCTGTCACTTCCGTTGCAGCTTTAAACTCAAGCGGTTTGAAGGAAAAATTCTTTCTGCAAGAAAGAATACTAAAACAATAGAAGATAGAAATAATACAGATGTCTATTCAAGTTAGTTAGCTAAATCAGTAAAGCATAACCAATATACATCAACTAAGATCTCGCAATATGGAAAATCAAATCCAATATAGATGCATATAGGGAAAAGTAAGCTATTTTCTTTATTGATGATAGAAGTAGAGGTTACAACCAAATGACTAATTTGAAGTGACCCTTCTAGCAACTATCCTCAGCCCCATCCCAGTATAAATCTCTCCAGCAGTTGTTACACAAATCTAGCTCTCAATTAAAAATCCTTCAATTTCTCTACTCAAGTTCTTCCTTCTCAAACACTGAGATCTGTGCCCAATTTATAGATGAACTGAAGGTTGTTTTGCAATCAATTATTTTCCAATAATAGGCAAGAAATTTTCCCAGTCATGTAGATGTCGAATCGACACTTGGATTCGAAGCTTGACACATGTGAACTCTTCTAGAAGGCACTGGCCAAGTGGAGATTCCCGAACAATGAGAATTTCTCTCCCAATGTGACCAACGCACCCATAGATGTCGGGAAGCGCTTTGCAGAGCAGCCTTGCATGGGGCTACCTGCATATTCAATGCACTTAGTCCCCTTAGAGGAAGTGTTGGTGAGCTCCCACATTCTATATAATAAAATTCAAACCTTGGAAACCTTTGCTTGATGAAATTCATGCTTGATTTGTCTTGTTCTTGCGTTAAGGCATGTAGCAGCTTGAAATGATAGGGAATGATAGAACCTTAGTCATTGGTCCTAGAGATGATGCCCAGTTAACCAGGTCATTGGGAATGATGCCCAAATTGACCTATAACAATTGCCCCCTAAAGCATGAGGTCAAAATAATAAAAACATTTGATTGAGATGCTTTACACTACGATGGGCTGTAGAAGAAGCGGGGTGGTCACCTGCATCAATATTACAATACATTACATCATGATATATCCTCTTTGATCATAATTTCTGAGGGTAGGCATTCCCATGTTCAGCACATAAACAATCTAATAACATGTACATAATTCAGAAAGTCATCGACACTGGAATGTTTCCCAATGCAGACATGCCTACAGATATAGGCCCATGTTCGGATGGAAATCTGTATGTAAGGTTTCCGTACAGATGATGTGTACAACAATCCTAAAATCGCAGCCTGGATGGTTGAAACTAGATCCGGGGTCGTCTTATCTAATTCACTCGATCATTCAGGTACAATTCTAGCCATACAAATATATGATTTTTCGTTAAACATGGAAAGACATTGTTTGATCACCAGCTATAATATTCCTATTTATCCCAAGCTAATATGAATATTCAATGTTTTTTTTTTTCATGCTTATGAATAAAATTGTAAAGGAGGACCAATAATAACTCCTAAACATCAAAATAAATCAATGCTCAATGTGAAACAAGCTAAATCTGAGCTACTTTCATAAACACACTTAAGTGTGAACGAGGCTGGGCCAATTGACTAGGTCAACAAGACCAAATCCACAGCACTGTCTACATGCAATGTATCTCCTAAAGGCACAATGTAGTTCATGTTGGAGGTCACTCATGTGAATGAGGCTAAATCATCAAGGTGGTTTAGGGTTTGACAAGATTTCCAAATTATAAAAGGAGGAGGAGGACACCAAGGAAAGGGTTGATTATTGGATATTTCTCAAGGTGCTACCTGTTTAGAAATTCCTTATTCTCTGGCTTTTTAGCTGAGAATAGTGTTGTTTAGCACTTGGGTGTTCTTGGTCGGGAATCCCACCTCCTTCCTTGAGTAGCTCCTGGAGAAAACTTGTTCTATCTTGCCCACTATTAGGCTTTGGGCGAAGCTTAATCTTCCAACCACAATTCAGATTCTGTTGAGGGTTTGATTTTTTTTGCAAGCTGCAGCAGTGGAATCTAGATCTATTCAGATCTAGGCAAATCTAGTGCCTCTTCTCAATGAGTGTCTCTTTTAACCTCCTGGAAGAGTGTATTGGATCATTGGAGTTGCACTTTCAGATCTAGGCATCATGCCTATTCAATACTGAAGCTAATAGTGTATTTTCTCTCCCATAAATGCTTTATCTGCAAGAGGGAAGTTGCAGGGTGTTTGAGCAACGTTTTGGAGGAGTGATCTCTGGTCTTAAGGGGCTCTCCTTGCACTGTGGTGATCCATGGATTGGCCATCCAATCCATGTTCATTTCAGATATTATTTTCATCTGGTTCTATTTTCTACAAAATTCCTGAATATTACTGCAGGACTACATCTTAGATCTCAGATCTACTCATTGTTATTCATGATTTTCTCAGATCCCCAAGGGGAGTGTATTAAGGAGCCCATCTAGTACACAAATCTGTATTGGATCTATATTTGTGTGTACGGATCTACTCTAGATCTGATGTGTAATATATATCAACTGTAGCATCAATAAAATAATGATGTCAGGCTTTGCAGTCCCATTTTGTTGTTGCAGCACCTCAATCTTGAGGGTTTCTTCATGTAATTATTTTGTTTATCTATTGTACATTGTATGAACCATGCTATATATCTGATTTCTAGATTTCCATACCATATTTCATCCATCACCTTCAGAAAATAATGCTACCTGTGTTTCAGTAATTTCTGCAGTGATTCAGTCATGGGGATTGGGCCTTTTTAAGCCATACCGGGAGTGGGAGACCTATTTAACATAGCTAGAGTCATTTGTTTTCGCTAAAATTTGGTATTTGAGTCCCAAATGACCTAAGCTACGAGATACCACTGTCACTTGCCCTTAATTTTACACTCATCTCTTAAATTAACCTTTTTAGGGCATAAATTGCTGCTTTTCCGCAACTTTTGGCTCATAAAATGAACTAAAGTTTTCTTTTGTAGCTTGGATTGATGGCTATGTGTTTTTAACATATCCTATGAGCTTATTGGATGCTTCATATCCATTACTAAGTTTATATATTGCTATAGTCACTCATTGGGAATTTATCAAGCCATACTAGGTGTGGGAGGCATGTTTTCTCCACCTAGAACGATTTGTTTTTGATATCATCTTGTATTTAGGACTTAGATACTAATATATAAGGGATCCAAGTGCTGGTTTCAAATCCTATAGCAGCTATTCCTAGAAAATGTGTTTTCCAGTCATGCCTTGCTGACAGTTCCCATTTTGGGATATTACAGTGGTATCAAAGCATGATCTATGGCTCAGCCTATGAGATCTAGCCATCAGAAGAATAAAGAAGAATATTAAAGAAATATTACACAGAAAACAAAGAGAAGAGTTTTCCTAACACTCTCCCTCAAGCCATGCATGAATTGAAGGAAGAAATCAAGGGAATGAGAAGGGGAAGACATGCAAATACCTCAAGGAGTTATTCTCATGAAGAAAGCCCCGGTACTTCTTATGTTGTGTGTGAGAATTCAGCCACAAAATCTGATCTACAACACTGTGACATGCTTATTTTCTTGTTGAGAGAAAGAGGAGAAGGAGGAATGACGGAAGAGAAGATCTCCCTGCTTATTTTCCAAACCTTGGAAGGAATTAAATAAGATCTCAATGAGATGGAAGGGGAGGAGTGTAGAAGATTTCCGGAAGGGTTTGAAACAAGCCCTAACTATTCTCATGGTGGGTGTGAACATTCAACCACACATGCAGATCCACAGCGCAATATCTTGCCCACATTTACTGCAAGGAGGATGGAAGGAGAAGATCTATCACCACATGGAGGTGGAAAGGGAGCCATTGCTTCCACTAGAGGAGCCCTTGCATCTTTACAAGGGGTTCCAAATGATTCAACATGTGGGAAACAAAACACAATTCTCGAGCAACATGCAGTAGCATTGGTGGATTGTGCGATGGAAGGAGAGGAAGAGAAGGAGGATCAACATCAAGGGATGATGAGCATTCACCCTTATATTTTTCAGAAGGATTCTACACAAAGGAAGGAGACTGCATTGCGTAGAGAAGAGGGGAAAAAATCAGTTCACTCATACATGCAGTCCACTTCAGATTTTGATGTCTGACTACATGGAGGCATTCCACCTGGGAGGCCACCAGATCTAGAATTGGTGAGAGACATCTTGCCTCTTGGCTCACCATTCTTGTATTACAGGGAGGTGAGGAGTTTGGATGATTACCTTGGCATGAGGTATGTCAGAGTTGTAGGCAGCAACATGAGGGGAGCTTCATATGCTAGATCACCAGCATTGTCTCTTAGGAGGATTGATCCCTATTGGAGGTCTGAATTTTTGGTAGAGTACTCCAAGGATCTTGGTGCATGCATGATTCTTGATGACCTGGATGGAGATGATAGATACATAGTGCATGATGTGGTCATCTATTCCTATGGTAGGATCTTATTGACTGGATCTTCTAGTCTGAAGGAAAAGCTGCTACATGCAGCACATGAGGACTTCTCTTCTATGCACTTTGATGCATATTTCAAGCTGGTGGAGGAGTTCAATTGGAAGGGCATCCAGCATGACATATCTCAGCACGTGGAGAGATGCATATCCCGAATGGTAATAAAGAGGAGGTCACAGCCACTTCCCTACTCATTGGAGGTGATGGAGAAATTCCAGTTGAGCCATTTCAACTCAAGATCTCAAGTGCATGATGGAGGATGTATAATTTCACATTTTGTATTGTACTTCTCTCCCTTGTTTGAGAAGCAGAATGTATCAAGAAGAGTTGTTCATTCTTGCATATTGTATAATAATGCACTTGTAGCCTTTTTTAGCATTGAAATTGGCTATCTCATTGGTGGTTTGTGGGGGAAGCCACATGATTTTTGGTGTGCACCATTGACACCACTTGGTGCTTTCATGATGATATCTTGTAAAATGATTGTGGCAACAAACAAGTGGCTGGAAAAGCACTTATTATTTTTTGGTTTGATGCAGGCCAAGGATGCACTATGCTGGTTCCATGAGAGGGACTATGATCCACTTTCCAGTTGTCATGTGACAACTTGCTTTCAATTGTTTTTCCTTCCATTTATTGCTGATGTTTCTATGTACATGGGAAGCTTTTTTTGGAGAGTGGGATATGTGATGGATACGCCCATTGGGAGTGTGATTCTTCCTACTATCCATGATGTATGTTTTTGGAGGATCCATGGGAAAACCATGATTGCCACATCACATCCCTTTTCTTCACATGGGGTGAGCCATTTGAAGGACTTGAGTGCTTGGAGGAGGCACTTCATGGTTGACTTGTTTGATGGGGTAGCTTGGGCCATTCTTGGAGGCAATATCACTTTAGACCAAGAAAATAAATAGCCCCATACTTACCATAAATGGATAGAGAAATAATTTGAATGGGAAAATATAAACTCTCTATTCAGCCCCAACACATTGCATATATCCGGGGTTGAATTTTTCTTTGATGAGCTACCTATAATGGCTCATTTCATTTGGATGATTGCATGGGCGAGGGAGTCACTCATTGGGAACAAAACTTCCCATGTTTTAATCACTCCTACCTTGGGGAGGCTATTCAACAACAAGGAGATCACCACTTGTACCTTCTATTTTCTCATGATGTACACTTTGTTATCCTACACTTGGAGGGAATCATTGGAGGATAGATTCATTGCCTATCATTTTCAGCCATGGTGGGATCCATTGATGAGGCTACAAGAAGAGGAAGGGAGAAATTTTTCTCTACCTTGCAATTGCTTGAGGACAAGCAGCATTTTGAAGGGGGAGGACTGTAATATTCCTAATTAGTCCAAGCTAATAGGAATATTCAATTTTGTTTTGCTTTTCATGCTTATGAATAAAATTGTAAAGGAGGACCAATAATAACTCCTAAACATCAAAATAAATCAATGCTCAATGTGAAACAAGCTAAATCTGAGCTACTTTCTTAAACACACTTAAGTGTGAACGAGGCTGGGCCAATTGACTGGGTCAATAGGACCAAATCAACAGCATTGTCTACATGCAATGTATCTCCTAAAGGCACATCACAGTTCATGTTGGAGGTCACTAATGTGAATGAGGCTAAATCATCAAGGTGGTTAGGGTTTGACAAGATTTCCAAATTATAAAAGGAGGAGGAGGACACCAAGGAAAGGGTTGATTACTAGATATTTCTCAAGGTGTTATCTATTTAGACATTCCTTATTCTCTAGTTGTTTAGTTGAGAATAGTGTTGTTTAGCACTTGGGTGTTCCTGGTCAGGAATCCCACCTCCTTGCTTGAGCAACTCTTGGAGGAGACTTGTTCTATCTTGTACACTGTTAGGCTTTGGGCGAAGCTTCATCTTTCAACCAAAATTCAGATCCTATTGAGGGTTTGATTTTTTTTGGAAGCTGCAGCAGTGGAAGCTAGATCTATTCAAATCTAGGAAAATCTAGCGCCTCTTCTCAGTGAGTGTGTCTTTTAACCTCCTGGAAGAGTGTATTGGATCATTGGAGATGCACTTTCAGATATAGGCATCAGGCCTATTCATTACTGAAGCTAACAGTGCAGTTTCTCTCCCATAACTACGTTATCTACAAGAGGGAAGTTGCAGGGTGTTTGAGCAACGTTTTGCAGGAGTGATGTCTGGTCTTAAGGGGCTCTCCTTGCATTGTGGTGATCCATTGATTGGCCACCCAATCCATGTTCATTTCAGATATGATTTGCATCTGGTTCTATTTACTGCAGAATTCCTAAATATTACTGCAGGATTGCATCTTAGATCTCAGATCTACTCACTACTATTCATGATTTTCTCAGATCCCCAAGGGGAGTGTATTAAGGAGCCCATCTAGTACACAGATCTGTATTGGATCTATATTTTTGTGTAAAAATATACTGTATATATGATTTTTAATATATATCAGCTGTAGCATCAATAAAATAATGTTGTTAGGTTTTGCAGTCCCATTTTGTTGTTGCAACACCTCAATCTTGAGGGTTTCTTCATGTAATTCTTCTATTTATCTATTGTACATTGTATTAACCATGATATGGATCTGATTTACTGATTTCCATACCATATTTCATCCATCACCTTCATAAAATCACGCTTCCTATGCTTCAGTAATTTTTGCAGTAATTAAGTCATGGGGATTGGGCCTTTTTAAGCCATACAGGGAGTGGGAGACCTGTTTAACATAGATAGAGTCATTTTTTTTGTTGAAATTTGGTATTTGAGTCCCAAATGGCTGAAGCTATGATATCCCACCGTCAGTTTCCCTTAATTTTACACTCATCTCTGAAATTAACCTTTTTAGGGCATAAATTGCTGCTTTTCCCCAACTTTTGGCTCATAAAATGAAGTACAATTTCCCGATGTAGTTTGGATTGATGGCTATCTATTTTTAACATGTCCTATGAGCTTATTTGATGTTGATTATCCATTACTGATTTTATATATTGTTGCAATCCCTCATTGGGCATTTATCAAGCCATACTAGGTGTGGGAAGCCTGTTTGCCCCACCTAGAATGATTTTTTTTTAAATCCTATTGGATTTAAGACTCAGATACTCATATATAAGGGATCCAAGTGCTAGTTTCAAATCCTATATCATCTATTCCTGGAAAATGCATTTTCAAGTCATGCCTTGCTGACAGTTCCCATTTTGGGATATTACACCAGCCAATGATGTGAGATGTTAAAAAATGCGAGAGAACCACCATTAATGAAAATGGAATTCAAGGTACTAAATTACATTTCATAAGGTTTGAATTGATTATTTGATGTTAAATGCCAAACAAAATCTTTCAGTCAAAGGTTTGGAAGCGAGCACCTTGTCGATGATGTAACAAACGTCATGGTGCTGGAATCTGATGTTTCTAAGTGAACATCCTAGATATTGATTTTCTATTGACAAGAAGTCACCTTATTGCGAAATGGGAGTTACTGATTTCGGAGACAAGGGTATGACTTGATATAGTAATTTTCAAGGATGACGATCATGAGAATAAAGGTTTACGAGTATTGCAGAAGGATGAGTTTATTCACTCAATGAATTCTCTTGAACATATCGGCGACACAATGATGAGTTGACAGAATTGACCCAAAACTGAAGTGAAGGTATGATGAACCATAGGTGTGAATGAACCGTCAAGATGATTGCCCAACCCAAAAATTCATAGACATGGAGTGAAGGAAGTGTCATGTTCAAGAGCGACTTGCTACCATAAAGAAATTTTGCTCACTTTTCCCAAATTTTCCCCAGTCATTTTTCGACCAGTACCTCTTTATTTTTTTAACAAGCTTGAGGAATATAAAATTTTCTTGATCTATAATTCAACTCTTCGGATGAATAAAGTATCACTACTTAATAATTTAATGAGTCTAGCGATGAATGAAACTCGATTCTTGCCATGATCGACAAGCCCGTCTCTATTTTATGCTTTAATGAGCTTAACGACAGTGATAGCCTGGTCCTTTTTCATATTTAGAGAGTTTGAAAAAATGGATGAAAGAAAACTCCATAAGTACTTTTTTGTAATTTTGTCACTCAAATCCGAAAAAGTGTAAAATAATATTTGAGAGAACCTCTTTGGTCATGTTCAACTAAGGTATTCCTTTTTCATAAATAATCTATCTCAGTCTAGAAAAGGCTTCAACATATACTGAGTAGATATCAATTCATTTACTTTTACGAGCTTGAAAAGACAAGTGCTCGGAAACCTTTTCACATTATCAGAGTCTGAAAAGAGCTGAAATAAAACTCAAGGGGTTCCTTTTTTGCTGTTATAGAAGCTCGAAAAAGAGATAAAAGTGCCCTTCAAATCCATTTTCATTTTTAACAAAGCTCAAAAAATAAGGAGAAAAAGTATGCTTTGTGGTCAAGTCATTCTTTAAAATAAATCTGCACGACTAATCTGTTCATCAGTTGTATTTCCTATTCAGAACAACATCAAATGGAATAAAAATACCCGTTTCATGATAAAAACATAATAAAACTATAGTCATAGCAATAAATTTCTTACAAATAATTAAATGACTATTTAAAAGTAGTTTCACTATTCATTTTTACAATTCCATAGTTACCATTTGTATTTTGGAGCTCTCAACCTAATTTTTCCCCCGAAATTTAGCTACTGATTGTGGTCATTTCTATGGAAGTATTTCATCACCGTTTGATCCAAGTTAGTGCCATGAATCTCCTCTTCCCTTTAGTATTCATTTAATTTCCAATTTCTGCAAATTTTTAGGGTTTTAAGGTCCCTAGGGTAAATTCTACAGAAATTGAGGGAAACACACCCCTGAATGTCGAAACCTATGTTGCATAGCACGTAGAATGAAGTGTACTTGCATGTGAAATGCACTGTCTCTTGTCAGGGAGTGTGTTGGGCGCAGTTTAAGTTTTTGATTTTCTTACTATGCCCAAAATTGACCTAGTTTTTTGCAATAAATGGAATCTAATGGATCTTATGGTTGTGTTTCATGTTTCCATCGGGTTATAATGATGATTACATGGAGGGAAAAAGAACATGAAGAACAGGATATGATTGCCTTGAATGATCTGGTACTGTAAGAGCCCTAAGAGATTGTGGACTGCTTAAGTACTTCAAATTGTCTGGGATGAGGCGACAAATAAAACTCTTGGAGTTCTTAGTTCGAGCATGGGATATGGTGATAGAGGCATTTCATATTAAGAACCAAGTGGTTCCTATAAAATTTGAGGATGTGTATATTATCATAGGTTTGTCGAGGAGAGGTTTGCCCATTTCACTCTCAGGGTCTACCGTTGGAGGAGAGACAGTGAGGGATTATATTATGTAGTATTTCTATCCAGGGGCAGAACCTAGCAAAGATGAAAAAATAAACATCCGGGATGTCATATATTTGGCTTTGAGAACTATCCTTTTCACATTTGCTAAACTTGTCGGCACTGTTACACTACATGTAGCGAACATATCATATATGCAGTATGCGGTAGAGTGTATATAGCCAACAGTATTCAACTGGTGTGAAGCTGTTCTATCTCGGATAAAGGAACAACTGAACAAAGCAAAGGGAGGAAGGAGGAAGAATTTCAGTTATGGTTCTATCCTTATATCCTTCACCTTGGAATGGATTCCACTGATGCAGCCATAACATGTGATGCTAGATATAGCTAGTCCTAGAGATCCTCAGATGTAGAGATGGGTAGAACTCATGGGTTGGCATGCTGGCCAATCGACTGTTGTGTTCTCTACTGCATTCTTTACCTGGTTCCAGCGACAGATTGTCGCCATCGATGAGTATGCATACGCAGGTGTCGATTTTCGAGGAGATCCAGATTTAGCACTACCAGAAGGCACTCAGTGGGGTGTAGTAGGTAAGAATGTTTTGACCATGTTTTTTGATTTTCCTAAGTTTTATACAATATTTTTGTGTTTTTATTTCTTTCCAAAACTAAACTAAATGCTTGATGTAATTCAGATGTTGGTCGTGTTCAACTAGTAGTGGAACCAGAGCACGAAGCAGATATCCTAGCAGAGAGGGTTGTCAGGAGAGCAGTCCTTCAGGACCTTGATCTGGTTGAGACTCTGACTGAGCTTCAAAAGCACATGGAAGGCTTGACCTTCGCGATTCCGAATTTCTGGATCGAAGAGCTTCCCATGCGAATGCAACGACACACTATTAGGGTTTCTAACCATTGGATGCGATTACTTCGTAGGATAGCTAGATCTATAGCATGTTACCATGAGCACCACTAGTTTACTTATGACATTTTGCATATATTTTGAGGTCAGATGACCAATGTGTCTTGGGCACAAATTTTGTAAAAACCTATAACTATCTATCTATATGATTTCAGAGTATTTCCTATGTTTAATGTTCAATCCTATTCAATGATGTGAATGTTTCTTTACATATGTTACAATTTTTTTTCTAAAACTTGATTATCTAATGAATCAGTCAATGTGTTCAAATTTCTGGAAATGTGTTGATATTGAATAAAATCAAAATGTCTTTCCAAAAGTCAAACTCTCAGGAACAATATAAGAAGTGTTGGATTTCTAACATTATAAACACTAGTAAGTTGTAATACCACAAGTTGTGAGTCTAACCTTATGATTATGTGGTTAATACCAAACGAAATGGAATCAAAGAGAATTTCGATCAACACGCTATACTCAGCGATATTGTTCCTCGATCTACCAATACAAATCCCTTGAAAACTCACTAAATCGCCATTTTGAGTGAAAATGGCCCATGCTACAGAGGATAGATTCCGCGTACTATGACTAGCACCATCAGCATATCCAAAAAATGGTTTCGAAGATTCACATATATGCGATGAAATTTAAAGAGAACTACTAACATCAAGAAAACTCTAAAAACAAATTGAGATAGTGAAAGCAAATCAACAGCATATATTTACAATATGATATAAAAAACCACTACGCTCATGATTAAGCATAGTAACATTTCAAATACAACCCATTTCTAGGCTACGCCAATGTAATTCCATCATAATCAACTAACTCATAGGCGGCCTTAGCAAGAACTCTTTTGACAATATTGGGGCCATGCCATAATGGCTCAAATTTCCCTGTACCTATTACATCAGCTTCTTGATCGTAGAGAAGGACCAAGTTTCCCTTTGAGAAAATGCGAGGATGGACATTTTTATCGTATTGCGCCTTTATACGTCTCTTATGCACTTTTTTGGCCAATTGGGCTTCATGACGCGTTTCATCAAGATGGATGAGGTTAAGGAGACACGCTTCTTCTTCTGAGGTGTCAGCTAACAAGTCTATTGGGAGTTTTAACAATGATATTTCACATTGGATTAGTAAGATAGCTTCCATACCATACACCAATTGAAAGGGAGTAAATCCGGTTGCATTTCTCACCGAGGTTTGATACACCTAGAAGGAAGAGTACAGGATCAAATGCCAATTTTTTTTATGAACTCATATCATTCATTGAAGCATTCATTTAAGAATTTTGTTAATAGCCTCAACTTGTCCATTTTATTGTGGATAATAAGGAGTAGAATTATCATGTGACAATCCTAACTTGGCAGTCAATTTAGACATCATGTGGTTGTGAAAGAGCTTCCCATGATCTGTAACTATAGCCTGTGGGACCCCAAACCATGCAATAACATGAATGAAGAAAAACAATGCAGTTGTTTGTCATGTGTTGTTGAATGTAGGCATTGCTTCAGCCCATTTGGTAAAATAGTCGACTACGACAATAATATAACCATGCCCCCCCAGACGAAGGAGGGTTATAGGTCATGAAGCCAATATCCCATTTCGTAAATGGTCCAGCAGAGACAATAGGATGCATTGGCATTGGTGATTTTCGGATTTTATGATAAAAAATATGGCATGCATGACAACTTCTGACCGCGAGGATGCAGTCTCGAAAAATAATAGGCCAAAAGTAACCGACGCAGAGTATCTTCTGCACGGTAGAATATCTAGATAAATTTCCACCACAAGCCCCAGCATGACAATCATTTAACACTTTTCCGGCCTCCTCATCAGTGATGTATGTCCTTAAAATGGTATTGATACCACGACAATAAAGTTTATCGCCGACGATCAGATAATATTTGGCTTGATATCTAATACGTCACTGTTCAGAGCGAGAGGTATTAGGTCGAAAAGTTTGGGTTTGGAGATAAATGATGAAATCCCCATACCAAGGATCAGACTATCCGATCAGAAACAAAGACTCGTCTAGAATTGATGGTTCTGACGTAGTTTTAGTACTATCAAAGGGAAGGTCACAAAGAAGCTCAGCTAAAATTAAAGATTTCTTTGATTTGGATTTGATAAATTTCAAATCGAATTCTTGCAAAATGATAATCCATTTTTAATAACTGCCCCCTATAAATTGATGTGATAAGATGTAAGTCATGGGGTTGCAATCTGAAACTATTGGTTTTTCGGAGCAGGATATAATGGCAAAATCTTTGGACAGCTTGAATATCTGCCAAGGCAAGATTTTCTACGTATGAGTATTTAACTTCCGTATCATTGAGATTATGACTCAAATAATAGATCAAATGTTCAATTCCATCTTCTACTTGGACCAATACCATAGCAATGGTTGTTTCGGTCGCGGTGATATATAGGAAAAAATCATTTTGATAATTAGGAGGATACATTAATGACGCTCGGACAAGAGTGTCCTTGACAACATCAAAAGAAGTTTGCACAACATGGTCCCAATGGAAGGGAACCCCCTTTTTTCAATAGTCGAATAAATCCTTTAGCCATTTTGGCATAATTTGGAATGAACCTTCTTAGGAAGTTAGCCTTTCCTTGAAGTTTTTGTATCTAAAGTAAGTTTGATGGCACAGGAAAATCAAGAATGGCTTGAACCTTCAAAGGGTCGATTCGAATCCCTTATTTTAAGACTATGAATCCAAGCAAATGACCAGAACCAACACAAAACACCCATTTATTTGGATTGAGGTGTATTTTGCAGTGTGGGCGGCGTAAGAAAATGGCTCTCAAATGCATCGGTTGATCAGTCTGATTTCATGAATGTGCCGGTAAATCATCTAGATATGGTTGAACAATGTGCTTGATTCCATTGAAAGCATAATCCATTTCTCTCTGAAAAGTTTCCCCAGCATTCTTTAAACGAAACTGAAGTTTCCTTTAAGAGAATGTGCCCCAGGGACAGAGGAACGTTGTCTTATGTTGATCATCTGGGAATATATTGATTTGATTGTAGCCAGAAAATCCATCCATGAACGAAAATATTTCACATCTAGCACAATCGTCAATAATCTGGTTGACAAAGGGAGTAGGATAGTTATTTTTTGGACAAGCATGATTAACATCCTGATAATCGATGCACACTCTAATGGTTCCTCATTTTTTCTTGACAGGAAAATATTGGAAACCCACTAAGTTAGCGGAACAGGGTAAATGAAACCAACACGCAAAAATTTTTCAACTTCTTCTTTGATGGCAGCGGCTTTCTTTGAATGTACAAGACGAAGCCATTGACGCACCCATTTGAGATCAGGATACATATTAATAGTGTGTTCAACTATACTACTATATATGCCTAACATTTCCTCGTAAGACCAAGCAAATACATCACAAAATTCATGAAAAAGAGAGTGATATGATTCAAGTTCTGATGGAGAACAATATACACTGACATGAATGTTCTCTACAATGCCAGGTTTGGTCGAAATATCGATAGAAATCATTTCTTCGATATTTTAAAGGTTTCGCTCAGAATCGATTGCATTAATGGGAAAAGAATTCGAAAACAAATTTTTGATGGATGGGTGATATAATTCACTAAGATTATTTTCTTCATAATTAGGAATATGGGAACGATGATGATAATCTTCCCATGGTTCTCCTTCTAACATCATAGCTTCCAAAATATTCTCATCTGTCAAGAATATTGAGGAAAATGGATCAGATGTGGTACCAAAATCTAATGAACAATCAACCCAAACACTCAGCGACGCTGATTTCAGATTTATAGCCCAAGCCATATAGATTGATTGTTATGCCAGCTCAATAGGGTTGGGTGGCAGAAACTCATCCAACGTATAAATATCAAAATCACCCATACTCTTCCTTAAGCCAGATAGAGTGGAAGAGATCATGTAGCTGGTCTCTATGCTTGCAATTTCTGTTGGCATTGCTGGTAGCGGTAATGCAAAGGTTCCCATTAAAGCGGAATTTTTTAAGAGTCCTACAATAATGTTCTAAAGTTCTAGTTGGGGTATGTGAAAAAACGGAACGCTTCCAGTTACCTGCGAAGCAGAGGCAAAGAAGGATAGTTGATTAATGACTGTAATTGTACCTTTATGTGGAAAGGAAATCATTCTAAAATATGTAGAAACAATAGCAGTCATCGCATATACCCATGGCCTTCCAAGTAAAATATTATAGTCAAGGGGTTCGTCAACAACCTCAACATCACTATTCATTTTTTTGCCCCTTAGTTCAACATCCAGGTTATTAATAATACCACAAGGTTTATATGTACGTCCATCAAATGCCTTCAACGTCATTGATGATTGTGATAAGCGTGGCGAGCCAAGTGACTTCCAATAGTTTAGAGACATAATGCATGTAGATGCTCCCTCATCAATAATAGTGCGATGAATAAGGTGATTGAGAACATTTACCTATATGGAGAATGCCAATTCTGCTGGTAGTTGCAGCACATAGCCCGTATGATTAAAGACAACAAGATTAGAATCAGTCGGATCAATTCCACCAATAGCTAACAATAAAGCCTGTTTTTGGGAGGGACAATTTTGTAATACATCGAGTAGACATAACTGAAGGGGATTGAGCCAAATCTTCAACTGTATTATAATTTTGTGTAGCTCTTGCTCGAGGATTATATGTTGATTTATGAATTACTCCCTTTGGTGGTTTTATTTTCAATTCAGGAATAACAGTAGGTGGTACTAATACTGTAGATGGATTCATTGTCGCGGTAGTAGGTTGATTAATGGCCAGACTACCATAATATTTATTTCGCGTCGACACCAAAATATCTGTTGAAGGTTTTGTGATAGATAACATGTTAAGCCCCTATATTAATAGTGTAGCCCCTTATTATGTTAGTGTAGCCCCCCTTATTGTTATTATTGTACCCCTATAACCCCCATATTGTTATTATTGTGCCCTTACATTATTATTGTTAGGTCGGCTAGGGTTACATTGTGGCCCCACTAGGATTACATTGTGGCCCCATGGACTCCTATATATAGAAAGGAGGTTTTGTCATTTGTAGCATCCAAGAATTGTTCATTCATGTAATGTATTGGAGGTTTCCCCTCGAAGTGGCTTATTTCGCGTTTATATTCTTTCTATTTTTTGTCAAGTTACACAACATTTGCATCGTGAGTTTTTAGATTTCAAATTTTGTTTTGCCCAAATCGTGTCATCGTGGAATTTCTATAACTTTTTTCACTAAGCCTGTAGTTGAAATTTAGGTGCAGCCGCTGAACGGAGGAAGGTTAAGTTCGTAACTTGATCTTGTTTCGCAATATTTGAGGAGATATCATCTGTGGAAGTTAGGTATCTTTTCAGGCTCATAAACAGGTCATCGTGGCATTGTCGCTATAAAGTTTTTTGTACGATGGTTCAAAGTCTGAAATTCATATGGTGCGAAGCTGAAATCCTGAGGAAATTCGTCAAAAAATTTCAGAGCTTGGTTCGCAATATTTTTGGAGATATGATCTGTGGAAGGTAGTGCTTTTTCAGGCTCCTCAATTTCATCTCAAAGAGGTGATCGTGGGAAAACTTCAATAACTCTCTCTCTGGGCATTGGATTGAAGTGCCGTAAAAAGTGGTCGCAAGTACACAGACTGAAGTTTTTTGGCTATCAATTTCAGAGACAAAGGACAAAACAGTGACACGTGGAAAGTCGTACAAGTTCGCTCTACTAAACCAGTCCAGAATTAGGTCATTGTGGGAGATTGGACACAACTTTGTCTTGGAGAATCCAAATCAGGTCAGACCTGTGGCATTTGAAAGAAGCTTCAGAGATCTACTACAGGGCTGAATTTCCGATATCGAAGATTTTCAACTATAGAGTTAATTCAATTTCAATATCGAGCTCCTAAAAGCTAGTAAAATGCTCTACCATGACTCATGAAGATGAAGAATTGCAACATGATCTATCAAAATTACAAGAACAAGTGCAACAAATTTCACTCTCGCAAAGAGCAGCAAAAAATGAAATGGAAGTTTTGAAGAAAGGTGTGGAAGTGAAGATGGATGGCTTGAAGAAAGGCATGGAAGCTAAGATGGATGGCGTGGAAGTAAAGATGGAAGGTTTGAAGAAAGGCGTGGAAGCTAAAATGGATGGTGTGCAAGCTAAGATGGATGGCATGGAACTGGGCATGGAAGCTAAGATGGATGACATAAAAGACAACATAGAAAACATGAAGAATGATCTAAAAGCATGCATGGAAGGCTTGATGACAAGCTTAAAACCAGAAATGATTCCTAATGGCGGAAATATAGGAGAAGAACCTCATGATGAGAACAAAATAAATGCTAATCATGATTTCATAAACTCGAATGTTGGTGGGAAGAACCACCATATTCCAAAAATGGATATGAGGAAGTTTGATGGAAAGGATCCTGTAACATGGATAATACAGATGGAGCAATATTTTGATCTCCATAACGTGCAAAACACACAAAAGGTACGCATTGCAACTTTACATTTAGAACAAAATACATTTGTATGGTATCAATGGCTTTGCTCCCGTAAAAAAATTGTCACTTGGTCAATTTTTACGGAGGGAATGATAGCACATTATGAGGATACAAAGAGCAACACCTTCTTTACCCAATTGATAAATCTCAAACAAAAGGGTTTAGTGGGGCAGCACATTGAGGACTTCCAAAAATTAAGTATAAGGGTAACTGATATTTCAGAGGACCACAGGATTGATCTCTTCTTAGGCAGTTTAAAGGATAACATTCAACATGAAGTTCGTGTTCTGGAACCTGATTCATTAGAGAAGGCATTCAGGTTGGCAAGAAAAGTTGAATGTAAAATTATGGCAACAAGGAAGTCTACTACTCAATTCTATAAAGAAGGAAGTGTGGTTACATCTAGATTTCCACAACCTACAAGGTTGACACCACAACAATTGGAAGAAAAAAGAGCAAAAGGGCTTTGCTACAGTTGTGATAGCAAATACACTAAAGGTCATAAGTGTGCTGAGAAGAAATTTTTTTACATAGATTGTGAAGAGGAAGAAGAAAATGAACAAGAAGAGGATATACACCAGGAACCAACCCTAGAAGAGGAAGAAATGAATCCGACCATATCGTGTAATGCACTGGCAGAATTACCACTCCTCAAACTCTCAAGGTACAAGGACAAATCAAGAAGAAAAAGGTAATAGTGTTGATTGATTCAGGTAGCACCCATAATTTTATTCATTGTAAGGTAGCCAAGGAATTAAATTGTTTCCTATACCCAGCACCAGAATGTCAAGTGATGGTTGCAAATGTAGGAACTATAAATTGCTCTGGAAAATTCCATAATATCAAGCTAACCATGGGGGAATATGTATTGACTAGTCCAATGCTTTCCATTCCTATGGGAGGTGCTGATGTTGTACTAGGAGTACAATGGTTACAATCTTGGGGACGGTAGCTTTTAATTTTCAAGAACTTTTCTTGAAATTTTTTTCAGAAGGAAAGGAAGTCGAATTACGGGGTATTGCGGGGAAGCCAGGAAGGATAATAAGCTCTAATGTCATGACAAAGCTTCTAAAGAAAGAACAGCGAGGCGTAATTGCACAATTATGTTCACTAGAAGTTCCAACATCAAAATCATCTATTTCTGCAGATCTCCAACAAGTCTTGGACAATCATTCCAAGGTGTTTGAAACTCCCAAAGGACTCCCACCTATTCATGATCATGATCATGCTATTCATTTGATTCCAGGAAGTGTTCCTCCAAACATCCGGCCTTATATATATCCTTACTTCCAAAAGAGAGAAATTGAACGTATGATTGCAGAAATGTTAGAGGCGGGTATAATTCAACCTAGTCAAAGTTCTTTCTCTGCTCCCGTAGTATTGGTACACAAGAAGGATGGATCATGGCGAATGTGTCCGGATTATAGGGAGCTCAATAAGCTCACCATTAAAGACAAATTTCCCATTCCTGTGATTGATGAATCATTGGATGAATTACATGGAGCAATTTATTTTACCAAGTTGGATCTTCGTTCAGGATATCATCAAATTAGAATGAAGACTGAAGATATTCCAAAAACAAGATTTCAAACTCATGAGGGTCATTATGAATTTTTGGTCATGCCTTTTGGCCTTACCAATGCACCTTCTACATTTCAAGGGTTGATGAATTCCATTTTCAAACTCTTCCTTAGAAAATTTGTGCTAGTATTTTTTGATGATATACTAATCTACAACAGGTCTTGGAAGGATCATGTTGAACATGTTGACAGGGTGCTCAAACTATTGCAGGAGAAACAATTATATGCAAAAACATCCAAATGTTTCTTTTGGAGTACAAGAGGTGGAATATCTGGGTCATATTGTATCTCACGAGGGTGTTAAGGTAAACCCTAACAAAATTAAAGCCATTAAAGAATGGAAATTCCCCACAACCATAAAGCAGTTGTGAGGATTTCTCGGGTTAACAGGGTATTATCGCAAGTTTGTTAAGAATTATGGGAGAATAGTAGCACCTCTAACAACATTATTGAAGAAAGATGCATTTTCATGGACTCCTCAAGCAACTAAGGCCTTTGAACATCTTAAAGAGGCAATGTGCCTAGCACCGGTCTTAGCTATGCCAGACTTCACAAAAACCTTTATTGTGGAATGTGATGCCTCAGGAAATGGAATTGGTGTTGTTTTAATGCAGGAAGGAAGACCCATTGCTTTTGAAAGTCGTCCAATCAAAGAAAAGTATTTACAGAAACCTATTTATGAGAAGGAAATGTTAGCAATACTGCATGCACTAAAGAAATGCAGAACTTACCTAATGGGAAGACACTTCAAAGTAAAACTGATCATGATAGTCTTAAACACTTTTTGGAACAAAGACTATCTTCAGAAGAGCAGCAAAAATGGGTCACAAAGATGTTGGGTTATGACTTTGAAATAATCTACAAAAAAGGAAAGCTTAATGTTGTTGCAGATGCACTCTCAAGAAAGAATGAAGAGGTGGAAGCATTGCTTTGTGCTATTTCTATTATCCAACCAGATTGGATAACCGAAGCAAGAGATGAATGGAAGAAGGACAAAGATGTATGGACACTCATTCAAAAGTTGCAGCAAGATCCTAGTACATCCGATACATTTAGTTGGAAAAATGATTCCTTATGGTACAAAGATCGCTTATATCTTTGTAAGGATTCCCAACTAAAACAAAATATTCTTCTGGAATTGCACACTTCTCCTTTAGGAGGACACTCAGGATTTTTAAAAACTTACCACATGGTGAAGAAAGAATTTTTTTGGGATGGCCTTAAATCTGATATTCAAAATTTTGTGGCGGAATGTTTGGTTTGCCAGCAGAATAAAGTGGAGACAATTAAGACCCCGGGATTTCTACAACCTTTATCCATTCCAAGTCAACGTTGGGAGGAGATTTCAATGGATTTTATCACAGGTTTACCGAAGTCCGAAGGCAAGAATGTCATCATGGTGGTAGTTGATAGACTTACTAAGTATGCACACTTTTGTGCATTATCTCATCCATTTAAAGCAAGTACAGTTGCTACTACATTTATGGATAGAATTCAAAAGCTACATGGAAGCCCAAGGGTTATTGTGAGCGACAGAGATCCCATTTTTACTGGAAATTTTTGGACGAAGTTATTTTCTTGTTTTGGTACTCAATTAGCTCATAGCTCATCTTATCATCCTCAATATGATGGTCAAACTGAGATAGTAAATAAATGTTTGGAAGGATATCTTCGTTGTTTTGTATCTGATAAACAAACACAATGGGTCAAGTGGCTACCTCTCGCTGAATGGTGGTATAACACTTCCTTCCATACTGCAGCAAAAATGACCCCATTTATGGCACTTTATGGATATCATCCACCATCCATCACATCATCTTTAAGGGAAAATTCGAAGGTTCAAGCAGTGGAAGATCACATCGAGCATCAGCAAGAAGTTCCCCAACTCTTAAAGGATAACCTGAATTTGGCACAAAATCGAATGAAACAACAGGCAGATCAACATCGCAGCGAGAGAAGTTTTGATATAGGAGATTGGGTATTTTTACGGATACAACCATATAAACAAATGTCCCTCAAGCAAGCTAAGAAGGATAATAAATTATCGCCAAAGTACTATGGTCCTTACAAGGTGTTGCAAAAGATTGGTACTATGGCATACAAATTGGAGCTTCCTGCTTCTTCGCGAGTACATCCAGTTTTCCATGTTTCATGCTCAAAGAAGGTTATAGGTGAAAATCTTCCAGTTCAAAGAGTATTGCCAGAACTTGATGGGGAAGGGAAGATCATATTGGAACCTGAAGCAGTCATAGAAAAAAGAACTCGACAACTACGGAATCGATCAATTTCAGAGTATCTCATCAAGTGGAAGAACTTACCGACTGAAGATTCTACATGGGAGGATGAGAATTTTATACAGAAGCACCCGGAGCTACTCAAGTGTTGAGGACAACACTTTTTTGAAGGAGAGGGGCATGTTAGTTCCCTATATCACTAGTATAGCCCCTTATTATTGTTAGTGTAAACCCCTTATTGTTATTATTGTACCCTTGTAACCCCCATTTTGTTATTATTGTGCCCTTAAATTATTATTGTTAGGTCGGCTAGGATTACATTGTGGCCCCACTAGGATTATATTGTGGCCCCATGGACTCCTATATATAGAAGGAGGGTTTGTTCATTTGTATCATCCAATAATTGTGCATTTATGTAATGTATTGGAGGTTGCCCCCTCGAAGTGGCTTATTTCTAAGGCGTTTATATCTCTTTTCTTCTATTTTTGAAGCTGGTTACACAACATAACATTAACACTTGGGAACTAGGAGCTGGATCCTTAGCAACCATATTTCTGTCTGGATTTGGAAATGGGTTTATCAACACAGCTAACACATTGGAAGTCTTGATGATTTTTGAGACTTCAGCGCGGTGAGGAAAATCCCTAAAAAAGTGTTCCTTATTTTAGATTATGCATGGATAGCAAGGTTTCCAAGGTCGAGACAGTTTATCAGACGATCTTTCCTGCAGGTTAGAAGTTTTATTTCTCTTTGATTTCCCCTTTTTCTTACTTCCTGGTTGCTTTTCACTTTTGCCTTTGTCAAATGACATGACATTAATTTCAGAAGTAGGAGTAGCATCATTTGCATTAGTGCGGTGTGTGTTTGCAGTGCATATCAAGCCGTCTCTAGCATGAGAGTCCTTTAATAGAGGAGGAACATTGAAATTAGATCTCGGCGCATTAGGGATTTTTTTATATAGTGTGCCAGACTGAGTGTAAATTAAGTCTAAATATTGTGCACGAGCGATAAATTTCTCTTCCATGATGATGCCACCCTTATTCACATCCTTAGTTATACATGATAACAGGGACTTAATGAACCATTCAGCAAGGAGCTGATCTATAACAAATGTCTTAACCATTCGTCGAGGATGACGCCACTCATGAATATGATCAGAAATGTGAGTAGAATTAGTCTGTTTGAAATTGGTCAAGAGTTCCATTCGAGTTTCATATCTAATGGGTAAATAGAAATGAGACAAAAAGACAATAGTTAGGGCAATGAAATTGTCAAAAGAAGCTCTAGGTAATTCAATGTACCATCTTGCAGCCGGACCTGTGAGCGTACGCTGAAAAAGACGTAGTCAAACAAAATCATCATTTAGGGAATTTGATGAACACCATAAATGATAAGTCGTAACATGAGTCGATGGATCTTCTCCAGGGTTTTCATTGAACTTAGGAATATCCGAGGGTAATTTATGAGGTATCACCAGCCACTAAGGAGCATAGTTGATTGGATCATTGGTTAACCGATTTAAATATGGTAACTCTAAAGTTGCAAAAAAGGGCAACTGTCTATTAAGTTCAGGTTGAGCATAGCCAGGGTAAGATGGAATTGCATGAGCAACGAGCCTTTGAGCACCAACATAAAGAATCTGCTGCTGGTAACCAAAATAGTGGTTTTTTTTCATAGCAAATGCTTGAGGATTCCGTTGACCAAAACCTGGATATGATACTTGTTGAAAACAGGTTTGAGGAATTTGTGCATGTGGCTGCCAAGGGGTCTATCCACTAACGTTATAACCCAAATTAGGATAACTTGGATTCGATTGATATGTATAACTCGGTTGCGGTTGTTACATCCCATAAAATGGTAAACCAGATTGTGAATAAATAATTCCTGGTAAAGGTTGTTGTAAATTAACCAAAGGATTTAGAGTCTGTGGTCCCAACATTTGATGATATTGAGTTGAAGGACCCGCTTGATGTAACAGGGGTATAGATGTATTAACAAGTGGTAATGAAGTAAGTGTAATAGGTTGAACTAGTTGATATGAGTGTAAAACCATTTGTGGTTGGATAGGCAGAGTGGGTTGCCATTGGAAAACATTCGTTTCAACGTTATATTGACCAAAAAGTGATGGAGTACTGTCATATTGGGTGAAAAAATATTGGCTCCCAGCATGAGGAGGATAATAAGAGGGAAAATATTGCTCTCCAAATGTTGGGAGTCCATTTGATGTGGTACTTGAAGGAATAGACCCAGAAGCACCAGTTTGATATTTCCCTAATGATGTGTATAATGAATCAAGTAGTTAAGTACTTACGATAGGATTACTAGTTAAAATACCGAAAGATGACATTGGTAAATTCCATGGATTTGAAGATGCAATAGAGAAAATTCAAAATAATGATTTGTAACCTGATGGGACCATAGGGCCACCATGAAAATATGACTTTGGTGAAGTGGTAAAAATCGAAGAAGTAGCGAGGGCAGAAGTTGATGTAATTTGAACAGCAAGCCCAACTGAAGATGTTGGTTCAGACATGGTTGTTTGACCAAATGTATACCCTTTTTAATTGACAGGAATTTTAAAAGGAGGAATATCAACAAAAGCAGAGGGTGCTGATTGAGAAAAATACTCGTACAGGTAAAGGTCCTCCCCAAAATTGGTTGGAGTTAAAGGTGTATTGTCTTGTTGGATTTCTTCAATCACAATTAAACTAAGTGGAAGTATTTCACCATCATGCCCAAAGTATATTTCAGACGGTTGACTGTGTGATATAGGAGTTTCAATGGCTACACAACTTTGTGGGATGACCAAGGTAGGAACAACTTAGGGTCTTTCGACTTCAGGATTCAGATGTTCTGGCAAAGAAGAGACAACATATAGATCAGTTTGTGGTTGAAAAATGTCGATTCCAGGAGGTATGGTCTCACTGATTGGATGGATCATGACCATGGGTAGCTGTGAAGACTTCGTTTAGACAACAGTAGATGAACCGGGATGTGTAGAAACAAATTGAGCTAACTCTAGTTTATTGGAAAATTATGTTTCACCAGAGGTAGGAATTGTACTTGATTCGGAAGATCGTGATTTCCTTGGCCTACCAGAAGTAACTTCTGGTGGTAAAGGTGGTTTTAAAGCTAATATACATGAACGATGGGGGAAAGGATTTTGTTCTTCCATGATTACTAATTAATTTTAACCAAAAAAAATAAACAAAATAAAAGGGTAATGCTAGGCAAAAGGGTTTACCAAGAAACTGTGAACTGTAGAATACCTCCTAGTGAACCAAGAAGTACGAGCAAGCGATCTCCCTGAATTTTGTGTTCGGTGTATCACAATTTACAAGGCGTCCAACTTGGTTCACTATGGATGGATAGCACCTAAAAGTTGTCCTCCCAAATATACCCGAAGGTATGTGGAGGCCAAAGTCCGTATTAGCGCTGTTTGATGCGAAACCGCACAGTGAGAGCACCCCTTTATACTTATCGTACTGTAACACCATCTGATATACCCGAAAGTACGTGGAAAAGCTACGATATACTTACGTACATGGAGTGAGGTATCACACTCGGAATGTATCGCAGACAAGTTAATGACAGCTGCTATGTTTTACGATGCCGGAAAACGTCTCTAGCCTAGACCTTCTAAATGTTATTGTTATGGTTCCAATTAATTTTACATTGATCTTGCTTACAATTTTCCTTTCAAAGGTTTACCGTGATGATTATTGGAAAATTCCTAAAATTCAACTAAAAATGGTAAGCAATCTTTCACTTTCAGTTCCTTCAATTAAAATCCTAGCTACTAAGGGAAGAGAGAAAATAATTTGTGAGCAAAAAAAATAAATGAGCAAAACAAATCAATGATCACAAGATAAATGCAGATTTCCTAATGTTCCTTTTTGCAAAAAACACAAAAATCCTACATGCAAATGCAAGTTTTTCTTTTCAGTTTCCTTAATGTTATGAATGAAGAAAAGAAACTAGGTGCACTAAATCAACAATTCAAATGCCTTTTACTTTCGAGAAATGAAGAATACAAACAACAATTTATATTTTGAAGGAAAAATGATGATTTCATCAACAACTTCTCCTATCAAGGAAATGAATATTTTACGACAATTTCCTATTTCGAAAGCAAATGATTCTTAATGAAACCATTAAAAATACTTTGAAATCAACTTTTCAATGATAAAGAAGAACTTCTTTAAACAAACATTGAACAAATTTTCAGTCAAAGGAGGAAGAAGTAGATAGAGTTACTGGTCAATATGAGGATCAAAATTTTCAAAACACAGCAAAAAACAAACTGAAGCAAATTGTAAAGGAAAATTCAAAGGAATCTAGGTGGTTTTAGGATTCAACGCAGTCTCCAAGGGGAGATAGTGCTCTACAATGTAGGCTTGAGAGGGAGACAGTGTTATGCAAAGCACTGTGTCCTATCTAAGGGTGCGTTGGGCACAGTGTATAAGGAAAAACACTACTGCTTAACTCGTTGTCTTTGCAAATTAGGCTTTGAAAAAGTTTAATATTTGTGTGTAAAAACTAATGGGTGGATAAAATAACTAATGGGTGGATAAACAAATCAAATCAGAGGATAAGTCACCTAGATCTAAGAGAAATTATCCCCAGTGGAGTCGCCAATTTTTTGGGTCAGAATTGTGAATTATGGATAAAACATGCTTCCCTAGACAGATGACAGTCTATAACAACAGATTAAACACTATACGACTACTTTTCCTAACTCATAACAGACACACAGAAAGGATTAGAGGCTTACTTGTAATCCAAGCGCTTCTAAATGGCTCCTTCTGTCGCTTTCGTTATAGCTTCAAATTGAAGCGGTTTGTAGGAAAAATGCTTCCTGCAAGAAATAACACTAAAACAATAGAAGATAAAAATAATACATATGTCTATTCAAGTTAGTTAGCTAAATCAGTAAATCATAAACAATATACATCAACTAAGATCTTGAAATATGGAAAATCAAAGCCAATACATAGGCATATAGGGAAAAGTAAGTTGTATTCTTCATTGATGATAGAAGGAGAGGTTACAACCAAATGACTAATTTGAAGTGACCCTTCCAACAACGATCCTCAGCCCCATCACAGTATAAATCTATCCAGCAGCTGTTACACAAATCTAGCTCTCAATTGAAAATCCTCCAGCATTTCTCTACTCAAATTCTTCCTTCTCAAACACCTAGATCTGTGCTCAATGTATAGATGAACTGAAGGTTGTTTTTCAATCAATTATTTTCCAATAATAGGCAAGACATGTTCCCAGTGATGTAGATGTCAAATGGACACTTGGATTCGAAGCTTGACACATGTGAACTCTTCTAGAAGGCACTGGCCAAGTGGAGATTCCGGAACAATGCAAATTTCACTCCCAATGTGACCAACGCACCCATAGATGTCGGGAAGTTCTTTGTAGATCAGCCTTGCATGGGGCTACCTTCATATGCAATGCACTTAGTCCCTTTAGAGGCAGCGTTGGTGAGCTCCCACATGCTATATAATAAACTTCAAACCTTGGAAACCTTTGCTTGATGAAAGTCATGCTTGATTTGTCTTGTTCTTGCCTTAGCGGATGTAGCAACTTGAAATGATAGGGAATGATAGACCCTTATTCATTGGTCCTAGAGATGATGCCCAGTTAACCAGGTCAATCAGAATGATGCCCAAATTGACCTATAACAAAGGTTAAGTCCCTTCGATTGCAGTGAACTAAATGAAAGATATATTATCATAGAAGTTTCCTGGATAGCTGAATAGGAGGATTCAATGATGAGAATGTATCAATACGAGCTCAACAGGACTCACTACTAGGTAGAGGGAGTTCTAATTAAACTTGGAAATATTTTGCATCAAATAACATGTCGTTGAATCCAAACTACTATTCTAGAAATTGCACTATGTGATGGAAAAGATGACCATGGTTCAAAGCAAGGGCCCTAGAAAATTCTCTCTTTCATCCATGAAGTCTCCAAGACATAGATTAATGGTTAAATAAATACATACTAGAATAAATTAATAAATGAGAAATTGGCCAAAAATTAAATTGGAATGGTGTATATTCCGTTGATAATTTTTATTAAATGGTGAGAGGTTTCGTAACATGATAATTTCTATTAAGGGGAATGGTATAGAAATTTTAATTTAATTATTTATTAATTGACTCAAATATTCATGATAGATTAATATATTTATTTAATTAATTTTAATTTTAATAAAAAGAATTTCTATATATTAAATATTACTATATGGTTAATAGTTTAGATTTTACGAAGATACATTATTATAAATAGACTGAATGATAGAGGACCAAAGAGAGAGTTTCATATAAATGAATTTATTTTTAATTAATTTAAACATATATATTTAATTTTCAAATAATCTTGTGGAAAATCACATCATAATTTCAAGAGCCAACGCATTTCGAACTACTTAGTGTAGTTCATCATGAGGGGAAGGATGATTGTGCTAATCCAAAATAATTAATAATATATATATACTATAGAGATGTGCAATGTTCATTGACCAAAAATTCATAAAATAATATAATTAAACGTCAGGAAAATATTAATCTAATAAAATATTATAATCAAAGTCAACAAAATATATTTGAAAATAACAGAAAAGAAAGAAAAGGTTAAAATAAAAACAAGAAATACATACAACCAATAAATAAAAAATAATAATAATAACAATTAATAAAAACAAAAATAATAATAACCAACTAAAAACAAAGACCAACAAACTTAACCAACAAAAGGGGACCTAAATAAATAAAAACAGATAATAATAATAAATACATATAGACATATAAAAATAAATTAAACCCAAAACAACAAAAGAAGAAATAAAACAAAAGAGAGGCACAAAACCAAGGAAGGATGAAAAGAACCAAAACTAGAAGCAGAGTGGTAGAATCCAACAACTGCTAATTTTCCACCCATCATCCCTATTTAGCGTATGTGACATTTTTTCAATTTCGACTGCTTCCCTAAATTTGCGATGATGGAATTTCTCAACCCTAGCAATTCCCTTGGATTCTTCCAAGAAATTGCGGTGTTTATTCTTCTCAACATGTTCCTTAAGAGCTAAGGATCCAGTCCTACAATGCCTAATATCAGCAGCATGTTCTTGAATCGTCCTTTTTATAGAACGATGGGTTTCTCCAATATAGGGAATCCCACAAGAACATGGAATAAAATAGATGCCTTTCATGCACTTGGGGTCAAAAGGGTCTTTAACCAATCAGAGCGAACCACAAACGGTGTTCAACAGTCTAAATATGGAAGAGATCCTATGTTTCCTAAAAATTTGAGAAATTTTGTCAGTAGTACCATGGATAAATGGAAGTTGAATGCCACCAACTAATTCACTAGGATCGTTTTTTGGTTTAGGACCTCTGCTTGCATTTAATAAATCCTTAAGACCTTGACACTTACTATAGCCATTCTTCTCAAAGGCTCTAAAAATATGGGATTTCTCACCCTCCAAGTGCTCAACATCCGAAACCCTAAGAGCTCTACTGACCAATGTGTTCAGAACCCCAACCTTTTGAGCTAGAAAATGATGAGAGCTAGTGTGAAGATATTGCTCCATGTGGTTCTTCTTCCAATAGGCCCAATGTGAGAAATAACCATCATCATTCCTAGAGATGAACACATCTAGAAAAGGAAGGATACCACCACTCTCATTTTACATAGTGAAATTAATGGAGCTAGATTAATCATTCAAGTGTTGGTGAAAAGAATCTAACTTTTGACGACCATGAGACCAGTTTATGAAGGTGACATCCACAAAAAACTTCCATATCTTAGGCTTGAAAGAAGCGAAAGCCAAACATTTCGATTTGAAATCTTCCATAAAAATATTGGCAACCACCGAGGAGAGAGTAGAATCCATGGAAACACCACAAATCTATTCATAGAACACCCCTTCAAAGCTCAAAAAGATTGAGGTAAGATATATTTCAACCAACTTAGCAGTGCCCGGATAAGTGATGCGATTAATTACATCAACCACTTCATTGATAGGGATATTGGTATACAATGAGACAACATCAAAGCTAACAAGAGTATCATTCGGATCAGAACTCAAGTTCTTTAACTCATTGAAAAAGGAGAAAGAATCATTCACAAAAAAATTAGAATGACCAACCAAAGGTCGAATCTTAAGAGCTAAATACTTCACCTGGAGATAAATGGGCCCACCAATTGTGTTAAAAATGGGTCTGAGGGGAACCCCGTCTTTATGAATCTTGGGACGCCCATAAATCCTATTAGTGATAGGGAAGAATATTTGAAAAATAGACATGGATCACATAAGCTTACACTGTCAAATATATATTTATATTAATGACCTAAATTATATATATATATATATATATATTTAAATGAAAATATTGAGTCAAGAATGATTTTAATTTAGTCAGAATTCTAATTTATTATATATATGTGTGTGTGGGGGGGGGGGGGGGTATAATTATGAGGATATTAGGTAAAAAATATTTATATTATTTATAGGATTAAAAGCATAAATTATTTAGGAATGTATATATTTGGAAAGGGAAAAGGGTAAAAAGGTCATCCTTATAAATGAATTATTAATTTTTTTAAGGATTTTAAAGAAAGAGGGAAGGAATGAAACTAAGGACAAGAAAAGGGCGATGAGGGGAGGGAAAGGGGGTTAAGAAGTAAGTTGATGGATTATAGGCTTCCATGAGTGGCTAAGCTTATAGCCATCATCCCATTGAAATTATTAGGATGATTTTCAATTTCTAAAACTTCTTATGAATTATTAAAAATATGAATATTATTTATATATGTTATTTAAAATGCAATTTAAAACATTTTATTTTTTGTATTATTGTGTGGAGAGGTGCATTCTACACTCTGGTATGAAGGCAATTTTGGATTATGTCTGTGTTAAACATGGAGTTGACACATGTTCCTCTTAAAATAAAAGTAAAATATTCTCTAAAAATAAAAGAAATATCGACTATAATAAAAAATAAAAATCAAAATGCATGTTTAGTTAGTTTCAATTAAGAGCATTATAAAACATCAATATTCTCAACCTCACTATGGTCGCTCAGTTTGTTGTTGGTATTATATAGTAAAAATATTTCACTCATTGACAATGACAATTAAAATATTTCAATGTCCGTTTGTGGTAATAATCTAATATCAACATTAAAAAATGATAAAAGTAAATTAGAAGTTTAAAAAAATAAAAAATAAAAAATAAAAAATAAAAAAAACTATTTTAGATCTATACTAACTAAATTAAATATTAGGAATTTGGCTTCTGTGATCCATAAACTATATATAAATCTTTGGGTGATAATCACAATTGAGCATATTTTGTGTGGTTCATCATCAGCACAAGATGAGAAATCTGATCTAGTAACCAGTTTAAATAGATAAAAAGACACTCCAACTAGCGGTTGTAAATAACGGCTAGTTTGACTAGAATAAGGAAAATAAGAAATTTAATTAATTTAATTTAAAAATGAACCAATTCATAATTATTTAATATATTTATTTATTTGCAAATGAATTAATTAATAGTTATATATTATATGAATTTAAAGTAATTTTAATATACTTATTTTCTTAAGTAATAATGTAATTTTAATATATATACTAAATCCGAATTTAATTACTTAATTCAATACATTAATTATGGATAATAGTATTGAATATTTTAATTAATAAGAAATATAGAATGAATTAATTTTAATCTATTAAAAATCTGTAAAGGTGAAAGAGACCAGTTAACCTTCGCAGAGATGATGGGTGGAGTGTTAGCAAATGTTGGATTCCTTCCCTTCACTCTTAGTTGGTACTTTTTTTTTCTTCCCTTCTTGTTTTCCCTCTTTTCCTTTCTCCTTCTCTTAACCCTCCCTTCCTTTTCCTCTGGTCCACTTGCTCTCACTCAATTTCACCTTTAGAGATTTTTAATAGATTAAAATTAATTCATTCTATATTTCTTATTAATTATAATATTTAAAACTATTCTCAATAAATAATTTATTGAATTAAGTAATTAAATTAGGATTTAGTATATATATTAAAATTATATAATATATAACTACTAATTAATTCATTTTTAAATAAACAAATATATTAAATAACTATGAATTGTTTCATTTTTAAATTAAATTAATTAAATTTCTTATTTTATGTATTCTAGTCGTTATTTACAATGACTAGTTGGAGCGTCTCTTTATCTTTAAACTGGTTCCTAGATTAGATATCTCATCTTGTACTGATGATGAACCACATTGGCTCGTACAAAAAGTGTCGACAAAATATGTTCAAATGTGATTATCACTGAAAGATTTTATATATAATTTAAATATGTTGGATATAATAAAATATTTAATTTTTAAATTTAAAAAAAAAAAAGTAATTGAAAGTTCAAAAATAAAATTAGAAATTGATAAATACTACTTAATAAGAATAATAACAAGAGGGATATGTAATTCATTCAATTCTTAATATAAAATTAATATGTGACATTTAAAAATATTAATAATAATAGAAAATTTCAATATTGATCATTGTTGTGCCTAGAGGTGCTCTCCAATCGAGTATGGAAGAGATGTTGTAAGGTTATGTTATGTTATGTGATGTAATGTAATGTAAAAATTTCGACTAAGTCAAATTACATAGCAATAAAAATAAAAATAAAATACAATTAAAAGTATAAAATTATTAATTATAATTATTAATTAAAACATTACGGCTAGGTCAAATTACATAAAAATTAAATTAATATAATATAAAATTAAATTAATAACTATCAATTATTGGTTATTAAACCAACCTATATTCATCTTATTCTTATTCTGGGTCTACCAAGCCCCAAGAGGGATCAAATCACTCCATTTGATGCTTGGTAGATCCAAAATTAAGATGGATCTAAGTTGTTTAATAATAATTTATTTTTTGGGTAGTTTAGACTAATCCTAATATTTCCATTAATTCTCCTCCCATCCCACCCATGGGTTTCAAACCAATAACCTTGCAGACGGAGTGCCTTAAGAGCACACACCGTCACCAACTACTCTACACCACGTGGGCATTTAATAAGTATATTAAGGTACACTTAAAAATATATTAATAAAAAAAAACCATTTTAATGTGAAAAATGTATTCCATAGATAAAACTTCGTAATGCACATGTTAATTTAAAATATTTTAATGTGAAATATGCATATATTATATATTGTTTAAAAAAATTATGTATATATCATATAAACCAATTGAAAAAAATGTGTTTTTAAGGTTAAAACATTTGAATTTTACATTTTCATCCTTTTTAGGGTTTTTTCGTTTTTCTCAATTTTCCCTGAAATCCAACAAATATTTTTTTGGACTTCTAAGTTTACATTATACACTCTATATAACATTCAAAAATGAAATTTAAACAATGAAGAATTACACATTTTCTACATTGAAAGAACCAATGTCAATTCATTGAAATCTATCTAAGGAATGAGAGGGATGCAATTCTTTTTTTCAAATTTTGCAGTGTAAAAGAGGTTTTCCCCTGAAAATATTTGATCCCTTTCAAAATACGCTATATCTGTACCTAAAATTGATTTATGTATTTTTTGCATTTTAATATTGATGTACCTTGATATTCATTAAGAAATAATAAAAATTCACATATATATGTGGTACAAAATATCCCAAGATTTTACAAAAAAAATACATGAACAATAAACCATTCTTGTCCAAACAAAAGTGAAAATCACAAGTAAAACTATAACTGTTTTTCTAAATATGCATATTGAGCTGATTACTATCAAATAATATAGGAGTATTGAATATTGTTAATACAAAGTAAACTACATACTAAAACTAGAAATAACAAAACATTTATGATCCTATAAAAACACACAACATACTAAGATATCACTCTCTATCAAATCATTTACAAAAACCATCTAAACCTTGACGTTATATGAGAAAGAAAATTGTAGACTAGGTCTTGGAAAATGAGTACTAAGACCATGTGGTAATAGGAAGTCTTCCACTTCTTATTAGAGAGGTGCCCTTTCATTGTTCATAAAATATGAAACATTATTATGAGGTAATTGGGTAATTTCCATTTTCGATATTGAATCCGCAATGAGAATTCCTTGTGAATGTGCTGAAAGGAAATATATTAATCCGCAATGAGAATTCCTTGTGAATGCACTAAAAGGAAATATATTGACATTTTTACCTCATATCTATAATCATGTACGTCTAAAATGTAAAATATAACACCTCTAAAATTTAAAATCCTATCAACCAATAAATTATATATTTATAATCACAATAGACTTGTTAATTTTTTTATTTTATTTTTAAGTTGAAAAAAATGGAAGAACCTAGCAAGCAATGATTTCTGAATTCTTGGGAGTTTGATAAATATGCCAGGATTTGTGGCGGAAGATGACCCAGGTTACTATGATTCACTTCAGTTGTGGCTCTAGGGATAGCATCAATAAGTTAAAGTCTACCCCTCAGTCTAGGGTACAGCTTCCAAATCCTAGGAGTCGCTCTCAGTCGAAAACTATAAATCAAATTTATGAAGAAAATGAAAACAAAGGGTCCATCTGTATTACGATTATTACTTGTCTGTATGTTCTCCTGAATAGGAACAATTTCATCATGGGGAAACGCTGCCTGCGCTCTGAAACAGCCAAGGGTAAATAGAAGATTCAGCAGGAACATGTGCCAAAGAAACGAGGAAGAAGAACTAACCAGGAGAATTTGGAAAATATTGTAGTTAACTACATTTTAGGCAATTCCTCTCCAGCCTGTAATCAAATTCGTGGTTGGGAAAGAGATCTTCAAACGGACCCTGAAGATAACGAAGCTGAAGATGAAATTCTCGATTTCATACAGGACCCTGGCAACACCCGAGGTCGCCTTACCTTATTTAACCAAACCATTCATACATATTGGTTAGTGAAATGTCTTCTGGAAAAAGCAATACAAATTGTTCATCCTCCAGAGTTCAAAGTCCAACCAAAGACAGAACTGTATCTCAAAGATCTGTTGGAGAATATTGAAAGCCACCTGCAGCATATTAAAATTACCCAATATCAAGCAACCGACCACATTCAGAGAATGGATGACAGGATGGGACGTATGGAGAAGCTGCTCCAGCAGATGCAACAGGTTGACATGCCTGGGTCTCATGCCAAGGACCCAGCCCCAGTTTCCTCTTCAGATGGCTAGTTTTTATAGTATTCTGCTTTATGGTTTTTTTGGAAGTATGTGAACTTATTCTATGTTATATTCTTGAACATATTGCAATAGTAGGACAGTTAGCTAATGCGATTTATAGCAGGAAGATACAATTTCAATTTTGGCAAGCTTTCAATGCACTCAGATGGCCAACAGACCTGGTTTCCTACGGGCAGGTTGAGGCCATAGTATGAATATTATATTGTAGCCTGTCCTTCAATTATAATTAGAAAATAGAAAGGTCCCACCTAATTTACAAAAAAAAAAGAAAGATAAATACGCCCCACCCAATAATCTTACTTGTGGAGCACCATCAAATAACCCAACATAGCATAACTGTAGTAGTAGCCCACAATCATGTGTATTAATATATTTGTATACATGCTCCTAATAAATTTTGCATGTGTGTGTGTGTGTGTGTGTGTGTGAGAGAGAGAGAGAGTATCTATATCTCAGGATAAATCCTTAATCCTGATTTGACAATTGATATTGATTTTTTTATAAATATATTCATTGTATACATTAAATCAAAGGTTGATATTCAACAACTATAGTTTCTACTCTGACCATTAGAGGTTAATTGGTAATCCAAACATTTATGGTCACCATTGAGCCATTTGAATAGTCTAAACTATCATTTCATGTATCATAGGGGGGTGAGTGAATTTTCCATTGGTAATGGGAGGAATCCACAACTATTAGCGAGGAGGGGTTGTCATTCATTGATTAATAAGTTGTAGATTTTAAACTTGTAAAAGAATTACCTGCAAATGAATTCTTAAAAAACACAAAATATACAATACCAAGGATAAAAATACACACATATATTTTTATCCTTGAACCCAAAACGAAGAATAATAAATTGATTTTTCATTATATTCATTTGAATTTTATATTACATTATATACATGTTGAAGCATTCATAAACCCTAATATATTAACCCTAGATTAGAACATAATCATAGTTTCTTTGATCGGATCTACAAATATCATGGGAAAAACCATAATTCCCAAATCCATGCACAAAACCATGGGCGGGTCTTCCCACCATCCTTGGATCTACCACCCATCCTTGGGTCTACCCAACTATTATTGGGTTTGAATAAAAAATAAAATCCCAGGGAACTACGTTTGAGCCCATAGAGGGGAGATAATTTCCCCATATAAACCCCCCAACAGGGGGGGATACCACCCCCTGCAACCCCTCCATAGTGTTTGATGCAACGTAACAACATGTGGGACTAGTCATGGAAAAAATATAACACATACCCACCATTCTCCCACTTGTTGTTTTCTTTCCATAGAGGGGTTCACAGGAGTGCGCAGTAATTGGTCTAAGGCTGCAACACCCATTTTTTCTCTACACCAAGGGAAATTATAAGTGTGCATATACTTTTTAAATGCATTTGCAAGAGTCTTCAAAGTGTCCACCTTTACTAGCAACACCTTTTTTTCTGCGACCATATCGCTTACAAAGTGATATTGAACATCAATATGCTTTGTCTTTGAATGATAAGAAGGGTTACTTGCCAAGAAAATTACACCTTTTTTTTTGCAATATACCCTTATAGCTCACTATACCAACCCCATACTTGAACACAATATCTGCAACCAAACTATTTCCTTGCTTGCATGAGTGGCTGCCATGTATTCAACCTCTGTAGTTTAAAGTGCCACTAAAATTCTCTCTTACTCATCCAACTTATTGCTCCTCCAAATAGGTTAAACACATAACCACTTGTATATCTTCTCTAATATAGATCTATAGCCCAATATACATCAACAAAGTCATGTATTCCCAACACTATCTAATCCTGGTCTTCCTTGGTAGCACAAATTGTTCTCACTAGTGCCGCACAAATTCCTGACAACTCAATTCATTTTTACCCAATGATCCTTCCCTGGTTTTTACATAAACCTACTCAATACTCCCATTGCATGTGCAATTTCCGATCTCTTACAAACCATTACATACAAAAAGATACCAACTTCACTTGCATATAAAACAAGGGACATGTCCTTCATGAGGCTCATCAATAGGTAGTGATAATACCATCCTCAAGCTTTAGAACTATCTCTTTCTCACATTTATATACATTTTTTTTCATAGTATTCTTAGTGGGAATGGTGAAATATGTTTGTCATATCATGTAGCCTAATATGATTTAATTGCAGGAAATGGAGCAATTTTTGAGACAATTTCTATGTAGGAGCCTAGAGTAGACAACAAGTAGATATTATATGGGGTTTTCCACCTCCCTAACTCCCTAAATCAACCCAATATGGCATCAAGATCTCTCTCATCAACTTGAGGTCATTGGAAGCCAAGAAAGTAAAAGTCATGAGGAGCCAAGCTCCACTTTTCTCGAGTTTTAAGAGACAATATTCCTATTTTCTAGGGAGTTGTTGGTAGCTACCTTCTTGTATAAATGAAAATGTAGGAGAGCTCATTAGGATTCGAGTTTTTTTCCATCTAAGTAGCTATTGAGCTCAAAAATTTCTATATTTTGACTGTTATTTGATGTATTAGACCTTCAATCAATGATAATGAGAAGTTGTTATTTGATTCATTACTGAGTTAGTTTCATAGGGTTGAGGCTCTTGGGTTTGGGCCCAACCCAGTAGCTTAGTTTCCTCTTGTGTACTTTCATCTTTCTCTTGGTTCAAATCTTTGTTTAGTTTGTTGCATCTCGGTATAAGAATACTCCATTAAAATCTTTGATTACAACCTCTTCCTCATCTCTCTCATGGGAGCACGAGTAGAAGGACTTCCAACCACAGCCCAAAAACATTTTGTTTATGATTTCTTGGAAAAATATTTATGTTATTTATCTTGTTCTACATATGTTTTTTGTAGCTTAGAAGTTAGTTTGTTGATTAGATCAATATTTTAGCATAAATTTTATAACCTTTAAATTCAGCTCATCTTTTCCACTTCTAATTGTTTCATTTTGTCAATGGTGAATGAATATATTAATCTGATGATTGCAGGGATATTTGAATATGCAGGAAAAGGCACCTTCACCACCTTCACCTTGGACCCCATCACTTATTCTTCCAAAATCCAAAATTTTTCATCAAAATTCTATTTTATGAAGTCATTTTTCCATGAACACTGAGAGCATATCTTCTAGTGAAAAACAGTCCCTCAAGGGGATTTGAGCTTGGCTAGAGGTTTTAGTCACATTTCACCCATTTTCCTTCACTTCCATTCACCTTCCCACACCTTCCAACCATCTTCTTCAACTCATTAACCTTCTTTTCAACCTTCATGTAGCATTACAGGGTTTCTTGTAGCAATACAGGGCTCCTGTAGCAACCTCATGTAGAATAGCAGTAGGTCCTCATTCTTGGTCCATTTTTTATCCTTGCTGCAACTTGAGCTTAGGTTAGGATGTTATTGACCCCCAAGTATGTTTTCATGACCAGTAGAGACTCCTAGACCACTCCAAACCCTCATTTTCCTTGTTGCACAAATAGAATATCATTAGTATTTTATCACATAATTCATTAAAACAATGATTTATATGTAGGTGTGAGCTAGTTAAATAGTAGATATAATCTTGATTTTGGATTGATAGGTTGTGAAATAGAAACTAGTTCCTTTGCTTTAAATAGGTTTGATAACTAGATAGATGATTGCAAGATAGTGCAATTCCCTTTCTGCAAGTAGGTTAGATTTTTCCTATTCATGATATGTTTCAATAGCATTTGCAAGTTCAATTTGATAGCATTTCTGACCTTTTCTCGGTTAGGACTTGTTTATACAGTTCATCTGCATATAATTTTCACTCTAATTTAGTAGAAGGAATGGCCTAGAAGAGTTATTGATCAGAATATCTAGTTAAGGGTGGAATGAGTAGAATCCATCTGCTATTCATATAAAACTATCACCTCTAAGTTTATACGAACCTCAGGTAAATAAATAGAGTTTAGTATCCCTTGGGAGTTGCAACACTCTTGGTTAAATACCAGGTCTCACCACTTTTTGGCATCATTGTTGGGGAGGTGTCTAAGTGGATGAATATTTATGCTTAAGCATTGTTTTATTATTTTTGTGTTGGAGAGAATTTTGAGAATGTGAGAAAAAAAACAACAACAAAATTGTATTTCATGCCTTGTAGGAGTTAGGATAACCAAGGAAATTTTCTACCAAAAACCCCCACATCCTCACACAATCAACCATCACTCTTCTTCAGTGACTATGAGCTTCCTTCTATGACTACATGGGAGTTAGAATATGCTCTAGGTGAGCACCTTGAAATTTTTGAAGAAACTATTAGGGAAGAAGAAGAACCTGCTTCACCTATCCAAGCTATGGCTGAGAATATAAACAATGAGATATTTACCATTATAGAAACCAATAGGGATGCCAGGATGAAGAACATCATCCCTGCTTCCCTCTGACACTTTCATGGCCTAACCTATGAGGACCCCGATACCTTCATTATTAAATTTTCTATTGTTTGTAGGACCTGTGACTATGCCTCATATGAACAATAGTTGAAGTTTTTCCCCTCTACCCTTAAGGATGTAGCCTTGTGCTGGTTCATGGGTCTACCTTGGGGAAGCATCACTACCTGGGCCCAAATGTAGGAGTCATTCAATATCAAGTACATATATTATTGTAGGTCCAAATAAACCAAGGAAGAAATATTTAGGACAACCCTAGGGCTTGATGAATTTTTAGAATATTATGAGGAAATATTTCAACTTAACTATAGGAGGGCCAACTACACCCTTTATCCTAGATCAATCATGTTTATTTCTTCTTTGGTGGATTAGGGAAGAAGTGTTGGAGACCATCAAAATCCTATCTCGAGAGTATATCTATCAGTTTTCCTATGATGACATCAAAACTGTGTTCAGAAACCACTCTAGGGTAGCTGGAAAGAAGGGTAGAATTAACCAAGGCTTGGCCAATACTTCTTCCTCCACCTCATCAATTGAAAATAATATAGGGAACATGATGGAGGATTTCAAGAGTGAAATGTTTTAGACCTTTTCAATGCAAATGGATACCATGCAGATCAAGAGGGAACAAGAGGAGGCAGAGATAACCCTAGATATATTTTTCCCTAGATGCACTAGGAGACACCCTAGGCATGAATGCACAATGAATGTCATACAAGCCTTCTTAGTCAGTGAGGAAAACCATGCAACAGAAAAATTCCATTCCTTACCAGGCGTACAATTTGTATACCAAGGGGTGGAAGGTGGGCCAAAGCAACTTTTCTTCATCAATCAAGGGAGGCCTCAAGGACCTAGGCCATACCAACAAGGCATGCAAGGTGTGCCTTATTCTTATTACAATTCAAATAAAAATGCACATTTTCAACCTTGGTACTCCTCCACTCATCAATCATGTCCCACACCTCCTTCTTGGCTTTAAGGTCCTCCATATCCTTTTCAACCTATCAACCATCCTTTTTAGCCATATCCTTCACAGCCTCCTCAATGGAGCAACCCATCACAAGGTTGGAGGCCACATATTAACCAACCACATGATGTAATTCCTCCACCCTAGCCTAAACCACAAGTCACTCATCCTATTCCACCTAAGAAACCTCAAATTCCTACTCAACCCAATCTGAACCAGAAAAACAAACAGGCACAAAAGGTCTATAGTGGAGAGACATATTACCCTGTCTATGCTGTGGAGATACAAGATATTAACCTTAGGTCTGGGAGAGTGCTCCCATATAACCATCCACTATCTCCACCTGAAGAGATTGAAGAGGAAAATTAAGAGATAACCCCTCAATTAAATACACCTCCTTTTCCTGAGAGATTGATCCAACCTAGCCAACACACCCTAGAAGAGATTGAACTTATATGATAATTTAAGAATCTCTGTGTCAAGGTACCATTTCTTTATTCTATCAAGGATGTTCCCATATATAATAATCTTATCAAGGAGAAATTATTTAAATCCTAGGAGAAATAAGAGATACACCCCCACCATCAATGTTGTTGGTTAATTATTTGATTTGATGTTGGGCAGAGTGATTTTCCCGAAATACCTAGACCCTGGAAATCTAGTGGTGGATATGCACATTGATGGTATCATTTTCCCTCATACACTAATTGGTCTTGGGGTTGATAACAATTTAATGACTAAAGAAACCATGTTGAAGCTCAATCTCCAAGGAGCCTTGAGAAAGACCACTACAATGTTGCAACTTGCATATAGATCCACAGTAGCTCCTGAGGGTGTTGTTGAGGATATCATAGTATCGATTGAATCTTAGGAATATCCCACTGAATTCATGGTGCTTCAACCCAAAAAAAAATTTAATGGTTATCCTCTTACCTTAGGGAGACCTTTGTTGGCCACTGATCATGCCTATATAAATTTTAAGGTTGGAAACATGACCATCAAGTATGGGCCCTTACCAAATAACTGATATTATATACTCCTTCTCAGCCTTCTGTTGAACATGATCTACCTTTGCGGCTAGAGGATGAGGAATAATATGAATTTTATCATGCAACACCATACCCAATATGTACCTTAGATGTTCTCAAAGGAGGGGGGAAACCTGATGAAGATTGCCTCATTGATCATATACTTCAGAACCAACCCCCCACTACCATTCCAATTGGTGAACTTGTGAGAGAACCTGGAATCAATCCTTGGGCTAAGATATGCTCAATTGAATCAAGCCCTGAACATGTCAAAAATATAGAGTTTGGCCCATATATAACCTTAAAGATCAATCCCTACCTCTCATCCAAACAAGAAGAAAAATTTTGCAAGATGTTGAGATAACAATTAGATTATTTTTCTTGGGACTATAAAGAAATGAAATGGGTGCATCCCTCAGTCTTTACTAACCATATTTACATCAAATAAGGATGCAAGCATGTGTTCCAACCGTAGAGGAGAATGAACCCAAACCTTAAGGACATGGTGAAGGAAGAATTGCAAAATCTACTGGATGAAGGGTTCATACACCCCATCTGAGATAGTGAATTTGTGTCACCTCTATTCTTAGTCCCAAAGAATAATGGGAAGTGGAGGATATGTGTTAATTACATAGAAATAAGCAAGGCCAAAAATAAATACCTTTTTCCTTTACCGTCTCTATTAATTTATTTCTTGCAAGAAATAAATTATTCTCTTTCTTGAATGGATTCAGTTGTTACAATCAGATTCATATCAACCCTTAAAACCAAGACAAGACTACATTTACATGTTCTTGGGGTACCTTTGCTTATAGATTTCTCCAATTTTTCCTATGTAATTCCCCTTCCACTTTCCAAAGATTAGTTTTGAGCATCCTTGCTGAGCTTGTCCATGACTCTGTGGAGAACTACATGGATGATTTCACTCCCTATGGGTGTGATTTCTAGGAGGCCCTCCCTAATATGGGTAAAGTCCTGATGAAATGTATTGAAATGCATCTCTCATTCAACCCTGAGAAGTGTGAATTTTTAATGAAGGCAGGGATTGCCCTTGGCCACTCCATATCTCAGGAAGGAATACATGTAGACCCAAACAATATTTCTATCATAAAAATGGTCCCTGCCCCTCCAAAAAAGAGAGATGTTAGGAGTTTCTTGGGATTAGATGGTTACTATAGAAGATTTATGAAATACTTTAGTAAAGTGGCTTCACCATTTTTTTGATTGATGGCCAAGGATTCATATTTCTGTTGCAAAAGTAGTTGTCAAGGGGCCCTTGAGATATTAAAATATAAATTCACCATTGCACCCATACTTAGGGGTCCCAATTGGGATTTTTCTTTCAATATACATACTAATGCATCAAAAAAAGTTGTGGTGGCATCCTTGAGACAAATATATTATATGTTTCCCTATGCCATTTACTTCATTAGTAAAAATGTGTCTAAGGTTCAATTGAACTACACTATCAGTTAGAAAGAACTCGTAGTTGTTGTACAGTTCTTGAACAAATTCAGGAACTATATCAATAGATACCAAACTTTTGTGCATAATTATCATGAAAATATTAAATATTTGATGAATAAGCCTAATGTGAATGATAGAATTATTATGTGGTTGTTATTTTTATAACAGTTTGATTTGACTATCATTTATAAGGCAAGAAAAGAAAATGTAGTTGCAAATTTTTTGTCTAGACTCACTTTTCCTGCAGATGATGAAGGTATGGTCGATGATAAACTTCCATTAGAGAACCTATTTTCTATATCATCTCTCTCACACTATTTTTTTGACATATCTAACTACCTGGTTGTTGAGAGATTTCCTCCAAATCTGTCATCGAGAGAGAAGAGTAGAATTGTGAGAAAGAGCACCCCTTTCACTTGGATTGGTGGAAATATTTTCAATCAGGGAGCCTATCATATTTTAAGGAGATGTGTCAGGGAAGAGGAATTATTTGAAATCCTCTTAGCATGCCATGATGGGCCTTGTGGGGGTCATCTTGCTGCTAAGAAGAAAACCTTCAAAGTTCTACAAGTTGGTTACTATAGGCCCACTCTCCATCAAGATGCAAGAAGGTATACCAAGAGATGTGATTAGTGCCAAAGGATGGGAAAACCCACACCTAGGTATGAGATGCTTCTACAACCCCAAGTGGAATTAGAGCCATTTAACAAGTTGGATATGGATTTCATTGGGCCAATTGATCCAATATTAGGATAGATAAAATACATTATTGTGTGCACTGACTATTTGAAAAAGTGGGTTGAGACAAAGGCTGTCAAAGAAACAACAAAGGAAATAGTGGTGAATTTCTTATGGGAAAATGTTTTACAAATTTGGGTATCTAAGGGAGATAGTAACTTATCAAGGAGATCAATTGACATCACATTTGATTGATAATCTCCCAAGGCATCATAATATCAAGCACAAAGCATCTACTACCTATCAGTGTTCAGCAAATGGGAAAGTAGAGGTTACCAATAGAGCATTGGAGAGCATCCTCTTCAAGGTTGTGAGCAACAAAAGGAAATATTGGGCAGAAATATTAGTGGAGGACACTTGGGCCTATAACACCACCTAGAAGAAAACTATTGGGTTCACTCCATATGATTTGGTTTATGGGAAAAAATCTTTGTTATACAGTGAGTTTGACTATAAAAATTTGATAACGGAAACCAAATTGGACTTAGATATCACAAGTGCACAATAATAAAGGTTGCTTCAATTGAATGGGTTAGATGATTTTAAAATCCAGGCCCTCCTACACACTGAAGTTATACAATTGCAGAGGAAATTGGTCTGGAATGATTAGCAGATCAAGGAAATTTTTTTTTTAAATGGGGATTAGGTCATTCTTTATGACTCTTGGTTCAATTATTTTAAAGGAAAATTAATGACAAGGTGGTTGGAATCATACTTGATGTAGAAATTTCATGACAATGGATTTTTCCAGATCATAACCATTGATGAGGAGGGGATCCCTCTACTTGTTAATGGTTATATACTGAATTTATACAAGAGAACAATGTCTAAGGAATAATTCATTAATACAATTAGCATAGAAGTCAATGTGATTTGGATTCTCATGCCTTCTAGTTCACATTCCTTCTAGAAAAAAATACAACAAAGTAACAAGGCCTGGGTGAAAACCTCTCCGAGGAATCTAAGGTCAACTCTAGGATTGAAAACCTCGTCTAAGGCACCTAGGGCAGGCATGTAGGTTCAAAAAATCCTCACATAAAACCTACATGTCTCTCAAATAAATAAAAAAAGAGAAAAAAAAAACAAACGAAAAAGAAGAACAACACAAGATGATGCCATGATTGTTGACCTTTCTATTGTTTTGTAGGATTATGCACAGTGGTAGATTATGGCTATAGGTCAAATAAATTTTCAGGTTTTTCTCCATTCTTCCATCCATTCACTCCCTCTCCATCATCTCCACTCATATCTTCATCTATATCCACCATCCTATTAGCTTAAATCTCAACTTTCATCTCCTCTTTGTGTTGCTATAGGAGGATCCTGTAATGTTATAGGAATGTCCTCTAGTGCTACAAAACGGTTCAGAAAATCTACAGGAGGGATATTTGAGGGAAATGACGACCCAATTGGAGCATTTTTACCTAGATAATGGTGAAGAGGTGTCCCTCAGCCTTGTCTACCATCCATCCATTGCTCATCCATCTCACTTCACAAAGAAATTCAATCAAACCCTCCATTTTGTCCTACCTATTCAAAAAATTTCTACAAAACCACAAAGGTCTTCATATTCATTTCTACAAGCCTAAATTTCCCCCTCATGGTCCTAGTACCATCCTCGGGTCTCATCACACTTTCCCTCATCACCATATGCAAACTGAAGACCCAAGGGTAAAATAAATGGGATTCTACAAGAAGAAAACCTCCTCTTGTAGAAAAATTGTGGAATCACCAAAGAGAGCACTATATTGTTTAATTTATCATAAAAGGGGATAGTGGGACCTTGTGAAACAACTCTAGAGGATGACAGGAACTCTTAGGAAGAATCTCCACAAAAAACAACAACATGGACATCCACAAAGTACCTACACAAAAACATAAAACACCATAGTCAAGCATCATGAAGAAAATGAAGAAATACACATGGAAATAAGCCAGCAAGTAAAAATCACTTGATGCCAATACAATGGTCAAGCTCCAACATGTAAATCCCTGTAAAAAATTAACCATGAGGTAAGCTCTAGTATGACAGTCTCTCGCTCTCTCCTTATGCATAAATGACTAAAATGAATGAATGTCGAGAGGGGATGTCACATCAAAGGAGTTAGGCTCACTATTAGTGGGTGGTGATTACGAGGTAAGGTAGAATGATTTCTCAAAGTGGGGAAAACAATCCAAAAAAGTAAATATCATGAGAATGACAAGCTAGCATAATGCTCCAAGCCCCAACTCAAAATAGCATATATGTACTTAGGCTCATTTTCCTTGGGATATTCACTCATTTCAAGAACAATTAGAGAGAGGACGAGCTTGGAATGCCACCGAGGAGCTTCATACATCGACCTATTATTTATACAAGAAGGTGCTACAGGAAGACTAGAATTCCTACAGGAGAGGCTAAGGCATTCTACTAGAGGTCGAAGAAGGCGTAAACGAGAAAAATAGGTCCTAATTGACTCCAAATTTTCCATCTTCATCATAGAGCACTTTTCAAAGAAGAAAGTTTCACCATCTCCCTCACACATTCTTCAAAATTTCATGAAAATTATCTTAAAATTTTATAGACGGTGGTAGTATAATTGTGCAATTAAAGGGTATGTCTGAAGAATATAGTGGTTGAAGCATAATTAATTGGAGTGATAAGGGATTTTTACCCAATTCTACCATCAAACTAGACACTGAATCCATCAAGAAAACATCTCTCCATGACTCAATTAATGATATAAATAGAATATTGCTGGAGGGTTTAACAAAAGAGAGCCTTCATATACCAAGAGAATCCACCTACAAACTCATGTGGTCAACATTTTTAGGAGACACAAGTGGTTGGGATTGTTCGAGCTACTGAAGGGATATTGTGATGACCTTGCCCTTGATTTTTCCATGGATTTGAATTCACAAACAGAGGGCAGTGCCACCACTGTTGTGAGGGTATTATCTATATCTATAAGACCAAAGATAATTAGCAGGGTAACCACCCTTCCTTTAGGATAAAATGGGGTAGAGAGGACAAAGCCGCCAGTGTCACTTCCAAAAAGAAAATTTTCATTAAAAAGGAGAATCCAATTATGTAACTACAAACATGGAGTTAGGAGAGAAATCCTACCTTATCTAAGAGATGTGGTGACTTATCATATTCTGAAATAAATCTCTTGTGAGGGTAGAATGAGTGTGGCATATGCCTACAAATTTATGTTTCTTCATGAACTCATATTTAAGGAATAATCGCCTCTTGCTCAAATACTTAGTTTTCCATACTTCCTTCTATATTCCATTAGGGAAATGAATCAAAAAGTAAGAGGGGGAAAACACCAACACCTTTCCCACCATGGCCTTATCAAACTAATAGTGGTGGATGCCTTGAACAATCTTAGAATCCCTATCTTGTGGTCCAATTTCATAGAAATGGATAGAGAAACCTTCATAGGGACACAAAACATTACTCATAGAGAGATACCTACCTCTAGAATTGGTGCTATGGAGGAAAACACAGAAGAGGAGGAGAATACAAGAACAAAGGAAGAAAAAGCAGAAAATGTAGAAGAAGAAGCAATGGTAGAAACAAAGGAAGAAGAAGCAAAGATAGAGGTAGAAGGAGAAAAATATGAAAAGGAAGAAATGGAAGAATAAAAGGATACATTGAGTCCTGAGAGGACTACTAAGCCCAAGGAAAAATATATATCCCCACAACAAAGAAATTTGTCTCCAGAAAACAGTAAAATTGAGGTAGTTTCAACTTTGAGTACCTTAAGCACCCCAATTAAACCCAAAAGAAAGATACCAAGGAAAACTCCTCTATATTTCAAGACTAGGAAGAGCACTAGGATCAATAAAGGTAGACCAGAAACTCACACAAAGGTCCCCATCACATTTGAGGAGTCCCCAAGCAAGAAGGAGGAGGTAGGACTAGATGAATGCAAAATTGAATAGGTCAGCTCTCCAAAGCCCAAAAAAAAGACCACAATAGAATTTTTGAGGAGGCATATCACTAGATCAACCTCCCTTAAGAAACGTAATACACCAAAATACCTCCAACAAGAAGGAGAAAGAAAGCTATAGGAGGGATAGAGCATTATATAAGAGGGACATAATGTGAAATTAGAGGGACATAATCTGCAAATAGAGAGGTGGAAGATGTAATTAGAAGGGAAGGAAGTGCCACAATAGGTTCAAGGTGTGCCAGAGTATGAAAATGGGAAGGAAGGCGAACTACAGGAGGAAAAAAAATCCCTAAAAAATTTATAAAAGGACTCCTTAGAGCTACAAGAACCTACTATACAACCTGGCTTGGAGTCCTATTACAAATTCATTGAACTACGAATAATCGTCCCTGAGATATTCACAATCCCACTTATTTATGAGCTAGAGAATGAAAGAGGAAGGACCCACAGATGGAGGAAAATTTCTAATTCAAATAATTTGGAAGATGTGGGATTGATGGAGGAAAAACTCAAAGAGATGGGAAAGAAACACCCTGATTTAAGACTCATGGAGTCTATGGTGCAAGAACAACTATAGACAGAGAATTTGATGTTGAAAGAGACTTTGCAGGAGAAAGAAACTCAACTTTCCACCATGTCCAGTCTTTGTATGGAGGCACTACAATGCATAAAACTTTCCAAATCTTATGCTCTCTTCCTCAATGGTTACAATTTCAAATAAAAATATATCTCAACATGGTTCCCTAGATTTTCAAAATTACAGACAATTTCTTGATTTTTGAAAACAATATAGAATAAGGGATAGAGCAAAGATGGTTGAGTTTTATATACATAACCTCATACTGACTGACATGAACCATTAGGATCCTAATTCTAGACTAGGTGACATGCAATTGACGGCCTTGGCATCTTGGCTAGTGCATGACAAATAAAGGGTAGAGGAGGAAAAAATAGTAATATAGAAATAAGAGACGAAACCCCTATACATCAGAGTTAATCTAATGAGCCCCAAGGCTGCCATTAGAAATCATAGCCTCATTTCCAATGATGTTTTTTTTGCACCAAAATACATTGAAACACAATATCATTCCATTATTCATTTTGAAGATACTTCTAGGTTGTTGGAAGAGGAAAATTTACAATCTTGCCAAAGGAAATTGCACGCTTTACCACTAAGCTTGCAATGGAGAGAACATCACTCTCGTGAAAGGATGAAGAATTCTGTGGAAAAGACAAATTTGTATAAAATAGCTATGCAAAGAATGAGAATTCAATGGATAAGGATGAAACTCAGCCCACCTTTGCTACTAGGACGGCATGAAGGGAGAGACCAATCTAAAGAGCAAAAAGAGTGGATTGAAGCTGAAAAGAATGCAGGATTCTACCCACTAGAAGGCACTCCTTCTTAGGTGCCTTGGAATGTCAGGGAGGCCACCAAGGCCATGAGAGAGATGAACATGGATGAATAAGGTCCTCTGAGGATGAGAAACCATTTTATTAGGGGGTGATGATGAGGCTCATCAATAAGTACATTATAAAGGGTCATAATGCCACCCTCCATATTTAGAAATATCTCTTTCTCACATTTATTTACCTTTTTTGTCATATTATGCTTCGTGAGAAGGGTGAAAGATGTTTTTCATATCATGTAGCCTAATATGATATAGGAACATGTGGAAGAGATCATTAGGATTCAAGTTTTTCTTTCATTTAGGTAGCTATTGAGCTCAAACATTGTTATATTTTTAATTTTATGTAATTTATTAGACCTTGATTAAATGATAATGAGAAGCTTCTATTTGATTTGTTACCGATTTAGTTTCAGAGGACTGAGGCTCTTGCATTCATGTCCAACCCAATAGATTATGTTCTTGTTGTGTACTTGTATCTTTAACTTGGTTTTAGAGTTTTTATTAGTTTCTTTCATCTCGGTAGAATAATACTCCATTAAAATCAATGATTTAATCCTCCACCTCTTCGCTCTCATGGGAGCATGAGTAGAAAGACTTCCAACGACAGCCCCCAAAAAAAATTATGATTTCTTGGAAACATATTTATGTTAGTTATCTTGTTCTGCATGTGTTTGTTGTAGATTATAAGTTATTATTTTTATTAGATCAGGATTTTAGCATAAATTGGATAAACTTTAAATTCAACTCATCTTTTCCACTTCTAGTTGCTTCATTTTTCCAATGATTAATGAATATATGCATGTGATGATTGCATGGTTGTTTTAATTTTTAGGAAAAAGCACTTTCATAACCTCCACCTTGGACTCCATCACTTCCTCTTCCAAACTCCAAATTTTGTCACCAAAATTCTGTTTTATGAGGTAATTTTTCCATGAACACCAAGAGCATCTCTTCTACTTCAAAACGGTCCCTCAAGGGGCTATGAGCTTGGCTAGAGGTGTTGGACACCTTTCACCCATTTTCCTTCACTTCCATTCACCTTACCACACCTTCAAACCATCTTCTTCGCCTCTTTAACCTTCTTGGAATCCTTCCTATAGGATTAAAGGGCTTGTTGTAGGAATACAAGGCTTTTGTAGTAGCCACTTGTATCATAGCAATAGGTCCTCATTATTGATCCAGTTTTGATCCTTGTTGCAACTACAACTTAGGTTAGGATGTTACTAAACCCAATTGTGGTTTCATGACGAGTAGATAATTCTAGGCCACACCAAATCCTCCTTTTCCTTGCCGCACAAATAGAATATCATTAGTATTTTATCACACAATTCATAGAACAATGATTTATATGAAAGTGTGAGCTGGTTAAATAGTATATAGAATATTTATTTTTGTTTTTATAGGTTATGCAAGATAAAGTATTTATTTTGCTGAAAATAAGTATAATAACTAGATAGATTATTGCAAGGTAGTCTAATTCCATTTCTGCAAGTATGTTAGCTTTTGGTTATTCATGATATTTTTCAATGTCATTTTCAAGTTGAAGTTGATAGAATTTCCCTTTTCTCAGTTAGGAGTATTTTATACATTTCTTCTATATCTGCTTTTCACTCTAATTTAGTAGAATGAATAACCTAGAAGAACTATTGATCAGAAGACCTAGTTGAGGGTGGCATGAGTGGAATCCATCTGTTGTGCATATAAAACTATCACCTTTAAGTTTGTATGAACCTCGGGTTGATAAATATAGTTGAGTAGCCCTTGGGAGTTGCAACACTCTGCATGAAATACCAAGGCTCATCATTCCTCCTCCTCTAATGGTGTCTCAGAACACTATTCAACATATAACCTTATACCTACAAGAATAGTAACCTTCACCAGTTTTCTATCCTGCATATTAAACCTATGTAATATTTTCTCAACATACTTCCTCTGGTTTAACCAAAGGTTCCTCTTTTCTTTATCTTGTTTAATTTTCATGCTCAAAATACAGTTTATAGCACCAATATCCTTCAAGTTGAATTTAGAGGACAATCAATTCTTCACATCCTGGTCAATTTCTTTGTCATTTCCAATTAACATCATATCATCCACATATAAAACCAAATAAAAAACATTTTCATAAATTAATTTATACACACTGATCTTCTTTGCTCCTTCTAAATCCATGTCCCCACATATATGTATCAAATTTTTGATACCACATCCTTGTTGACTCCTTTAACCCATACCCAAATTTTTTTTACTTGCATACCAATTCGTTCTTACCCTTCTCTACAAATACTTGTATTTTCTTTTTATATCTCTTCTTTCATATCCTCGTGAATAAATGTTTTCTTCACGTCCATCTGTTCTACCTCATAATAAAAAACATAAAAAATAGATAAAATTTGTCTAATAGAAGCTAACTTGGAAACATGAGAAAAAATATTACCAAAATCAATTCTTGACCTGGGAATAACCTTGGATAGGTCCCTATAATACTATTATATCCCCCATATTAGTTCCCTATAATACTAGAATAGCCCCCATATTGTTATTTTGTCCCCCATCGAATCCCACTATTATTATTGTTCAACCCTTACATTATTATTGTTATGTAGGACCTAATTATATGTTGACCTTTTAGACTCATATATATACGAAGGAGGTCTTGTCACTTTGAATCATCCAAGAATTGTTCATTTATGTGATGTAAAAGGAGGTTTAACCCTCAAATAGGCTTATTTTCAAATCTTTGATCTACATTTTCTTCTATTTTGTGATATTTTTACATCACAATTGGTATCATAGCTTCGAATTCTAGGGTTTTGTTGCTTCAAATAAGTGATGTTATTATTTTTGTGTATGAATTTTTTATTAGAGGCTTTATAATATTAAAAAAATATACTAGGTGGATATGAGATCATGGGGAACTTAGTCTAAAAATATCAGATCTTGTTTCTAGTCCAAGGAAGTTAGGGTTTCTACAAGTTTCAAAATTCAGTCTTAAATAGGTTGCTTCATGTAACATTGAATTTTATAAAAAGTGGTTAAATTACACAGCCTGTAGTTTTTTTAATAAATTTCAAGTTAGAAGATTAATACAATGACATTTGGCATACCCTACAAGTTTTCTCTATTGAACAAGTATATAACAAGGTCATAATGTGATAGTCAACATATATTCATCTTGAAGAATCCAATATCGATCTAACTTGTGGGGTTGGAAAGAATACATAGAGGGATACCAAAGGACATAATTTCCGACCTTGAGAGGCCGTAATCACATAGATAAAATAATTTCAAGGTCAACATTATCAACAAGTTCAGAATCAAGTTCTTAAGAGGTGTGTATTTTTAAATGTGCATAATTTTTTTTTGAAAAATAGGTTTGAAGTGATTGAAAGGGAATATTGAAGCATATACATTATTAATCGATTCCAAAATTCCTCCCAAATAGAAAACAATATGCACCCATCAAGCCCTCTGAATTCTCTACCATGATGCATGAAGATGAAGAAATGCAACATGATATATAAAATTAACGGGACCAAGTGTAAGAATTTGTGTTATCACCGAGATTTTCCAACAATGAATTGGAAGCTAAGATTGATGGTTTATACGAAAAAATAATAGCATACATATAAGGTTTGAAGGAAGGTTTGACAAAGTTATTAGAAGAAAGGCTACCTATTAGTGACAAGGTATGCCATGATACCCATAATGATAAAAAAAAGGAATGTGAATCATGATTTTAGAGACTTTAAATCTGAGATGAATACTAACCATTTTCTAAATATATATATGAGGAAGTATAATAGAAAGAATCCAGTAACATGGATACTAAAAATGGATAAGTTGTTTGATCTACATGGTGTGAAACACACACAAAATGTGTGTATTTCACCTTTATATTTATAACCCAAGAAATTTATATGGTATCGATCACTTCGTTCTTGTAAATCACTTATCACTCAGAAAATTTTTACAGAAGAATTGATAGCACATTATAGGATAAAAAGATAAATACCTTGTTTAATGAAATGATAAATATCAAATAGAAGTTTGCATTTGGGGAGAAGATTAAGGACTTCCAAAGATTGAATATCAAGGTAATTGATATTCCATAGGAGCATCTGATTGATGTCTTCATGGGGTCCTTAAAGGATAATATCCAACATGAGTTTTTCCTTTGGGAACCTAACCCATTAGAGAATGAATTTAGGGTGGAAATACATTTTAAGTAAAAATTATGGCAACAAAGAGGTTTACCACTCACAATTATAAATATGCAAGTGTTGTCACTCCTAGCTTCCCGAAACCTAGAAGGTTGACACCACAACAACTAGTAGAAAAACGAGAAAAAGGGATTTTTTATAGTTGTGATAGAAAATGCACTAAAGGTCATAAGTGGGTTGAGAAGAAATTATTTTACATATATTGTGAGGATCAAGAATAAAAAGAACAAGAAACATAAAAAGAATAATATATACACTAGGAACCAGCCCAGGGTCTGAAAAATAAGAAATGAATCCAACCATATCTTGTAATGCATTGGAAGGAATTTTCACTCCTCAAACTCTTAAGATACAATGATATATTAAGAATAAAAAGGCAATAGTGTTTACTGATTGAGGTCGTGATCATAATTTATTCATTATAATAAAGCTAACGTTTTAAACTTCTTTCTATATCCAACACCTGAGTGTCAAGTGATGGGTGAAAATGGAGGAACTATAATTTTCTCAGTGAATTTCCATAATATCAATCTAACCATATGATAATATGTATCGAATAATCCAACACTTTCCATTCCAATGGGTGGCACAAATGTTGTATTAGGATTCCAATGGTTACAATCTTTGGGGATTATAGTTTTTAATTTTCAAGAAATTTTCTTGAATTTTTTCTCGCAAAGAAGGGAAATTGAATTAAGGGGTATCAAAGGGAAACCCGTGAATAAAAAAATATCTAATGGCATGACAAATCTTTTGAAGAAGGAAAAATGAGAGGTAATTGCACAATTATTTTCGTTATATGTTAAAACATCTAAGTCACAAAAATCTCCAAATATCCAACGAGTCCTTAGTAATTATTCCAAGGTATTTGAGACTCCCAAATGTCTACCACCTATTCATGATCATAGTCATTATATTCACTTGATTGCAAGAAGTGTTCCTCCAAAAATTAGACCTTACAAATATCACTATGCCAAGAAGAGTGAAATTAAACATATAGTTGTAGAAATTCTCTAGGTAGGTATAATTTAACCTAGCCAAAGTTATTTCTCTTCTATAGTAGTGTTGGTGCACAAGAAGGATGTATAATGGTAGATGTGTATTGATTATATGGAGGTAAATAAGCTTAATATTAAAGCTAAATTTCTCATTCCTATCATTGATAAATTGTTGGATGAACTACATGGAGAAATTTACTTCACCAAGCTCGATCTTCGCTCAAGATATCATCAAATTAGAATGAATATATAAGACATTATAAAAAATATATGCATAACTCATGAAGGTAATTATGAATTTGGTATCTTGCCATTTGACCTTACTAATGCACCTCCCACATTTGACGGTTTGATGAATTCCATTTTTAAAATCTTCCTTAGAAAATTTGTGTTAGTATTTTTTGATGACATATTGAAAGTATTGGAAGCATTACGTTCAACATGTTGACAAGGTGCTCAAAATATTAAAGGAGACAATTGCATGTAAAACCCTCCAAATGTTTATTTGGGGTACAGGAAGTGGAATGTTTGGGTCATATTGTATATCATGAGTGTGTTAACGTAGACCCTACCAAAATGAAATCCATAAAGGAATGGAAAATCCCCACAAAATTAAATATTTTGTTGAGGATTTCTTGGGTTGATAGAGTATTATTGCAAGGTTGTTAAGAATTATGGGAAAATAGCAGCACCACTAACAACATTACTGAAGAAAGATGCATTTTTTGGACTTTAGAAGAAGCTAAGGCCATTGAACATCTTAAAGAGGAAATGTTTTGAGCTATGGTCTTAGATACACCATATTTCACAAAAAACTTTATTGTGGAATGTGATTCCTGAGGAAATGGCATTGGTATTGTTTTAATTCAAGGATGAAGAGATATATCTTTTGAAAGTTGTACAATTAAGGGAAAGTATTTCACAAACCAATTTATGAGAAGGAAATGTTGACAATACTACATGCTCTGAAGAAGTGATGCCCTTACCCAATGGGAATGCACTTCAAGGTAAAAAGATGTCATGATAGTCCCAAATACTTATTAGAAAAAATATTATCTTTAGAAGAGCAACAAAAATCAGTCACAAATTTGTTGACTTATGACTTTGAGATCATCTAGAAAAAAGGGAAGAAAAATGTTGCTGCAGATGCACTCTCAAGAAGGGATGAGGATGTGGAAGCATTTATCTATGCCATTTATATTATCCAAACTGATTGGATAATTGATGCAAGGGATGAATGGAATAGTGATGAAGAGGTGTGTACACTCATTCAAAAGATACAAAAAAATCCCAGTGCATATGATGAATTTATTTGGAAAAAATATTCACTGTAGTATAAAGATCACTTTTATTTATGTAATAACTCCTAACTCAAACAAAATGTTCTTTTGGAATTGCACACCTCTCCTATAGGAGGGAGATAAATATTTTTAAAATGTTACGATAGGGTCAAGAAGGAATTTTTTTTGGATTGCCTTAAATATGATATTTAGAAGTTTGTGGCAGAATGTTTAGTTTGTCAACAAAATAAAGTGGAGACAATTAAGACCCCAGGTCTTTGCAACATTAGTAATTGAAATTCAACGTTGGAAGGATGTCTCGGTGGATTTTATCACAGGTTTACCGAAGCCCGAAAGAAAGAGTGTCGTCATGCTAGTTGTTGATAGACTTAAAAAGTACACACACTTTTGTGCACTATCTCATCCTTTCAAATCCAGTACAGTTACTACTGCACTTATGGAAATAATTAAAAAGCTACATGAAAACCCAAAGATTATTGTAAGTGATAGATATCCCATCTTCATTGGAAATTGTTGGACATAATTATTTTCTTTCCTTGGTACTCAGTTAGCTCATAGTTCACCTTATCATCCACAATTTGATGGGTAAACTGAGATATTGAATAAATGTTTGCAAGAATATATTTTTTGTTTTTATCGGATAAATAAACACAATGGGTCAAGTGGTTACCTCTAGTATAACAATGGTATAACACTTCCATATTGCACCAAAAATGACCCCATTCATGACACGTTATAGATATCATTAATCACATTGTCTTTAAGAGATAATTATAAGGCTCAAGTAGTGGAATATCACATTGTTAGGTCCCTATATTACTAGTGTAGTCTCTTATTCTGGTTAGTGTAGCCCTCTTATTGTTATTTTTGTACCCTTGTAGTCCCCATATTGTTATTATTGTGCCCCATAAAGCCACAAATTTTTTATTTTTGTGCCCTTACATTATTATTGTTAGGTCAGCTAGGATTATATTGTGACCCCATGGACTCCTATATATAAAAAGGAGGTTTTTTCATTTGAGTCATCCAATAATTGTTCATTTATGTAATGTAAAGGAGGTTACCCCCTCAAAGTGGTTGATTTCTAAGGTGTTGATCTCTCTTTTCTTCTATTTTTGGAGATGGTTTCATAACATTTGGTATCAAAGCTTTGGATTCTAGGGTTTCACTGCTTCAAACAGGTCATCGTGGAATTTTTGGTATAAATTTGTTTCTATGAAGGTTCAGAAGCTAAAAAGAAACCATTTGTGAAGAACTCCTAATAAACGTTTTGTAACAATTTCAAATATTTTTTCACAATATTTTTGGAGATATGATTTGTGGAATTTAGTGTTTTTGTAGGCTCTCGAATTTCATCTCAAAGAGGTGACCTTGGGAAAATCGTCATAACTCTCTCTATGAGCATCAGATTGGAATTCTGTAAAAAATGATTGAAATTAAAAAAAAATTAGTTTACTGTGTATCAATTTCAGATCCAAAGGGGGAAATAGTGACATGTGGCATGCCATACAAGTTCTGTCTACATAACCAGTCCATAATTAGGCCATTGCGGGAGATTAGGCATAACTTTGCCTTGAAGAATCCAAATCATGTCAAATTTGTGGCATTGGAAAGAAGATTCAAAGGGATAGTATATGACCGAAGATAAAATCTCAGGGGATCCAAAATTCCAGAGATACATTAGTTTCAATATTGAGATCCTCAAAAGCAACAAAAAGGTGTGTATTTTGTTTTCAAGTTGCAAAAGTCTTGTTTGAAAAATCAGATTGAAGTGATTCCAAGGGCATATTGAAGCATATATATCAATATTGGGTTCTAAAATGGCCCCTAAAAATAATTCAACACCCATTAATCCCTTATAAGGCTCTACTATGACTCATGAAGAGGAAGAAGTGGAACATGATATATCAAAATTACAAGACCAAGTGCACCAAATTTCCCTCTCACAAAGAGAAACAAAAAATGAAATGAAAATTTTGAAGAAAGGCATGGAATCTAAGATGGATGGTTTGAATAAAGGTGTGGGAGCTAATATGGATGGTTTTAAGAAAGGTTTGGAAGCTAAAATGAATGGTTTGAAAAAAGGTGTGGAAGCTAAGATGGATGGTTTGAAGAATGGCATCAAAGCTAAGATGGATGACATGGAAGCTAAGATAGATGAAAACAATGAAAGAAAACATGGAAGACATGAAGAATGATCTAAAATCAGAAATAGAAAGTTTGACAAAGTTGATACAAGAAATTATTCCTAATGGTGAAAAGTTAGTATAGGAAACTCACGATGAGAACAAAATAAATTTTAATCATGATTTCATAAACTCTAACTTTGGATTGAAGACCCACCATATTGCAAAGATTGATATAAGGAATTTTTATGGCAAGGATCACATAAGGTGGATACTATAGATGGATCAATATTTTTATCTCCATAATGTGCAAAACACACAAAAGGTATGCATTGAAACTTTACATTTAGAATAAAATACATTTGTATGCTATCGATTCCTTTTCTCTCGTAAAAAAATAGTCACTTGGTCAACATTTATGCAGGAAATGATAGCATATTATGATGATACAAAGAACAACACCTTCTTTAGCCAATTGATAAATCTAAAACAAAAGGGTTCAATGGTGGAGCACATTGAGGACTTCCAAAAATTGAATAAAAGGGTAATTGATATTCCAAAGGAACACAAGATTGATGTATTCATAGGGAATTTAAAGGATAAAATCCAACATGAGGTTCTCCTTTGGGAACCTGATTCATTGGAAATATTAAGAAGAAAAATTTAATAGTGTTGATTGATTCAGGTTGTACCCATAACTTTATTCATTGTAAGGTAACCAGGGAATTGAATTTCTTCCTATACCCATCACCTTAGTGTAAAGTGATGGTTGAAAATGGAGGGACTATAAATTGCTCTGGAAAATTCCACAATATCAAGCTAACCATGGGGGAATATGTATTGAATAGTCCAATTCTTTTCATTACAGTGGGAGGTGTTGATGTTGTACTAGGAGTACAATGGTTACAACCTTTGGGGATGATAGCTTTTAATTTTCAAGAAATTTTCTTGAATTTTTTTCAGAAGGAAAGGAAGTTGAATTACAGGGTATTGCAGGGAATATGGGAAAGATAATAAGCTCTAATATCATGACAAAGATTCTGAAGAAATAAAAATGAGGCGTAACTGCAAAATTATGCTCACTAGAGGTTCCAACATCAAAATCATCTATTTCTCCATGTCTGCAAAAATTCTTGGACAATCATTCCAAGGTGTTTGAAACTCCAAAATGACTCCCACCTATTCATAATTATGATCATGTTATTCATTTGATTCCAAGAAGTATTCCTCCAAACATCAGGCCTTACAAATATCCTTATTTCCAAAAGAGTGAAATTGAATGTATGATTGCAGAAATGTTAGAGGCTGGTATAATTCAACCTAATCAAAGTTCTTTCTATGCTCCAGTAGTATTGGCGCACAAGAAGGATGGATCATGTCACATGTGTCTGGATTATAGGGAGATCAATAATCTCGTTATGAGATATAAATTTCCCATTCATGTGATCGATGAATTATTGGATGAATTGCATGGAGAAATTTGTTTTACCGAGTTGGATCTTCATTCAGGATATCATCAAATTAGAATGAAGACTGAAGATATTCTAAAAACAAAATTTTGAACTCATGAGGTTAATTATCAACTTTTGTTCATGCCTTTTGGCCTTACCAATGCACCTTCTACTTTTCAAGGGTTGATGAATTCCATTTTTAAACCCTTCCTTAGAAAATATGTGTTAGTATTTTTTGATGATATACTAATCTACAACAGGTCTTGGAAGGATCATGTTCAACATGTTGACATGGTGCTCAAACTATTGGAGGAGAAACAATCATATGAAAAAACCTCCAAATGTTTCTTTGGAGTACAAGAAGTGGAATATCTAGGTCATATTGTATCTCAGGATGGTGTTAAGGTAGACCCTAACAAAATTAAAGCCACTAAGGAATGGAAATTCCCCACACCGATAAAGTAGTTGCGAGGATTTCTCCGGTTAATAGGGTATTATTGCAAGTTTGTTAAGAATTATGGGAGAATAGCAGCACATCTAACAACATTATTGAAGAAAGATGCATTTTCATGGACTCCTGAGGCAACTAAGGCATTTGAACATCTTAAAGAGGAAATGTGCCTAGCACCGGTCTTAGATACACCAGACTTCACAAAAGCCTTTATTGTGGAATGTCATGCCTAAGAAAATGGAATTGGTGTTGTTTTAATGCAATAAGGAAGACCCATTTCTTTTGAAAGACCTCTAATGAAAGAAAATTATTTACAGAAAGCTATTTATGGGAAGGAAATGTTGCCAATAATTGATCTCAATATGGGAAAACTTGTTATTGCTATGCAAGCTCCCTCATCAGTATTAAAAATATGATTAGGATCGTCTTATCATAACCATTTGTGAAGGGGTTTATGTGTGGAGTTTCATGTGTTTTACATGATCAAATTATGAGTTAATTAACAATTAAAAAATTATACAACAAATTAAATGAAAAATTATAACTCACAACAATCACATAACACAATGGATGATGATGGAGTTCACCCCTCCTGGGCTACGTCTCCATGGACTTGCTTTAACTAGCTAGGCCCTCTTGCGATGATGAGTCAAAATTATGATTACAAGCATATGTGATGCTTCAATGGATTTTTTAACTATTCCATTGGCTTCATACATGAAAACCCTAAAAATTACTATTCAATCACTTAATTTGGTTACCAGCTCCTCTAGGCTTGACCTCCATCCCTAGTGACCATGGGCTTGTTTAATCTCCAAAGTGACAAAAGAACCTTCATATGTGCTCCAACACCTCTATAAATTGTACCACTGTGCTTAGATCATCAAATACATCAAAAATTGATTGCTCACTCACTGAATTTGGCCTTCAGTTGATCTGGGCATGGCCTTCCCTCTTGGTGGCCCTATGCTTCAAAATTCTTCAATGTGCCAAAAACACCTGTAGATGAGCCCCATTACCTCTTAAATTGTTTCAATGGATTCATAGCATGCCAATCTACTGAAAATGACTATCCTTGAGCAAAAATTGGTTGAAAATTGACCAAGATAATCCTCATTAAAGTTTACCCTAGATTTTGCCTCTAAATCTGGAAAACTGCCAGTTAGCTCCACCAAATCTTCAAGTTCCACTAAATTTGGGGAATCTGCTAAAAATCCACCAACCGCTAACTGAATATTAATTAAAAGATAAACGTGCTTACTGCACACTAATCCACACTTAACTGGGTGCTTATTGGGATGCTTAGGTCCTAGTAATGTGATGAGGTCTTATGGAGGAGGTGTTGGGCCCTCCTCTCCTCCACCCTCGGATCTGCATCAACATTCAAATCGAAAATAGCACACATTTTTTTCAAATGTAAAACTAGTGGTGCGTTGGTGTGGGTGCGTAGCGTTGGGGTGGAGGTCACGAGTTCAAACCCAACCTCCGCACCCATAATATGTTTTTTTGAAATGTTAAAATGTGTGCTGCCTCCACCATAAGCAAATATATCATGGACTATGGTATTCTGATTATGCCAATGGATTTGATTTATGTATAAAGGTTTCGAACAACCTTTCCAATGTATGTTTAATATGAAATGAGTTATTCGATTAATAAGTTTTGTAATGATATTTTATGTGGGAGTTCTTAGAAATTAATTAAAGTTTGAAATTATATTAAATATGATATATATATATATATATATTAACTTCAACGTTAATTAATTAATTAGAAAATAATAATTTCTAGCATATAATATCATGAACCCAAAATTCAGCCTTAGGAGGTCATTGGACAAATTTTACCTTCACAAACCAAACCGTGAATCCAATTGTGACACTTGTCACAATCCCATTGGGCTAAAAACTGAAGAATATTCTCTGCATGTTGACTGGACTGCTATGTCATCAGTTGTACCTGTTCTGCAATATTTTTTTAAATTTGTGTGTTCTCAACAACGATCAATAGACCATAACTTCCTCATCCGAACTCGGTTTTCAACGAAATGAGTTGTGTTGGATTCCTTGTGATGGGTCAGTCACGTTGAATCTAGTTTGGAGAAATTATGAGCACTTTCATTTTTGAGCTAATTTGTGCCCCTGATCCAGATTTTGATCACTCCTTCCCATTGACATGCTTTTGGACCCACAAAAGTTGGTTATCTCATGAGTGTTGAACACTCTTCTGTTTCCCAAGTTCTATCATCTTGATTCTATTTGGAGAAATTGCTTTGACAACCTCTTGTCCACTGACATGCCTTGCCTTTCCTTGCAAATTGCTAGGCTCTTCAACCATTGTTCTCCTTTTTCAACTGATCCAATCCAACACTTGTTGTCTTCTTGCTAATATAACACTTTTTTTGTATGAAATCGATTCCTTGGTGCCTTCCCGTCGAGAATCATGTTCCTCCTTTGCACAACGAGTGAACTACAATAAATAACTTCCAACATCAATAAAAATAAGAAAGAAATGACCATTATTTTACCTCAACTGTTCCAAATTCCACATTTGGAAAATGAATTTGCTATCTCCTTCCCTTATTGGCATCAAAACATAACATGGTCTACAATGGCCATAAAATTTCTTTGCATCTTGTCACAAACACACATGCAAGAAACATAACTTGACGACATATCCTCTTGCTCCTTCAAAGCAACGAATTTCTCATAATGTGAACATCGCCATGTACTCTCACATCTTGGTGTCAAAATTGATCAACCAAACATGCCTCTTCAAAAGACTGACTCTCAAGTCTAGCGTAAGCATTTAAATAGCTTGATGATTCTTTTCCCAAAACAAAAATAATTCCACATCTCATGAAACACTTCGTCAACATCTCCTCTTCATATTTGGAGACAAAATCAACTCTTACAAGTCAATATGACATGCATGCAACACACAATCGATCAACACAAGCCGACACTCATGCATGTGCAAATGATCAACACTCTCAAGTTGACAACATACATGTCAAACAAAGCAATCAACCAACATAAGTTAATTATTCATGCATTTTCAAACACAATGAAATACAAAATTCCATTGTTCATACACACAAAATCTCATGCATGTATACAATTCTTCAACTCTCTCACAAGTACAATCATAAGTACAAGAACTCCATTCATATGTAAATGTACTTAAAGTTGAAATGAACAAAATTTGCTGCAATAAAGTGAGTCACATAATCCACTTTCAATCACCTTCTTGAAGTAAACATGCAACATGCATTCCATAGGAAAAGCATGCATCGACATCAAAAGACATGAAAATCCTTAATTGGATAAGAAATCTAACCATCTATGACCAAACTATTTCAATGACGCTTCTTTTAGCTTCACATCATCATCATGTGAATCATCTTGACCCACATCAATTATGGAATCTTATATTCCATTCTTGCCTTTCTCTTTCTCCACCTTCTTCAAATTTCGTGGATGACTTGCTAGATACAAAGTCCAACACTTGTCTATAAGATCACCTTGCTTATGGAAATGAGTGAAAAACAATGACCTTTGAATTTCTGATTCCTTTGCTTAAAAATTTTCTTGTGCATGGCTATCTTCTTCCAACACCTTAAAAATTATGGTTATCCAAACCACAAAATCAACATGTAACTTTCTCGAAATATTATGTGATAATTTTCCATGTTTATCATAATCAAAAGGACCTTCATTAAAAGAAGATTTATACCTTGAAAGATCATCTTTATCACCTTCTTGAGGAGGTGAACTTGATGAGGTAGTGGCTCTCTTCAGAATACCAACAATTCATTCAATGATTGTAGAGCTTTAAACATCCTCTCTTTTTTCTTTCTCATTAGTTGCATGCTTATGAGCACCTTCTTTCATAGTGCGTGTAAAACTTTTGCACTCCTCATGAACACAATCTACACATGCTTGAGGTAATGAAGCTGAAATGAAAGTACTTCTCGGAACACCTTCATGTTCCTTTTTGGCTTTAGAGCTTTCTCCATCATGTTTTCCATAACCAATACCCAAATATCTAGGCCTTTCCCCAACAACAATTGGCTCAGCTATGCCTTCTCTATGTTTGCTTAATAATTTACCTTCATAGCCCATCTTCAACAATAATTTTGACCCTATTCCTCTAGCGTGTCTTTCAAAAGAACCTACAAATTCATCTTCAGAGGAAATTGAAGATAAACTTGAATTTCATACCTCTTTTTCAAGCACATGCTTGGCTAAGGCTTCTTTGGCATCATGGAGTTGAGTCTCCATCTCATGCATATTTTCAAGGATCTCATTTGCAACATGGAGCTCAGTCTCCATCTAATGCAACTTTACCAGAAGCTCTTGTATCTCCTCCTTTATGGCAATCAACTGCTCTTGAATTTTAATGCTCTCCATTCTATCTTCATACTTCTCTTTCATCATATCAATCATAGTGTAGAGTTTTTGTAACATATTTTTATAAAAGATTTTTTGTAAGGAAGGTAGACTAGAAACATCACTTAATGAAGCTTCCATCACACTTGAAATGTATTCAAAGCTTCTTTTTTGCATTTTTATAATCATAAGTCTCAATTTTGACCTTTTCCTTCACACATAAACTTAGCAAAATGTTAAATTATACTTGAACAAATTCAAAAACCAATAGCTATAGAACCAACAAATAACCTTGGCTAAAATGAGCTAAAATTGTTCTCTCATACAAACTTGATCTGAATATGGGAAAACTTGTTATTTCTATGCAATCTTCCTCACTAGTATTAAAAATATGATTAGGATCATCTCATCATAACCATTTGTGAAGGGGTTTATGTCTGGAGTTCATGTGTTTTTTATGATCAAATTATGAGTTGATTAAAAATTAAATATTGATATATAACAAATAAAATGCATAAATATAACTCAGAGAAATCACATAACACAATGGATGATGATAGAGTTCACCCCTCCTATGCTACATCTCCATGGACCTGCTTTAACTAGCTAGGCCCTCTTGGGATTATGAGTTAAAAGTATGATTAAAATTATCTGTGATGCTTTGATTCATTTTTTTTATTGTTCCATTAGCTTTAGAAGAATTAAAACCCCCAAAATTACTATTCAATTACTGAATTTGGTTACCATCTCCTCTAGGCTTGACCTCCATCCCGGTGGCCATGGGCTTGTTCAATCTCCAAAGTGACAAAAACACCTTCAGATATCCTACAAAGCCTCTATAAACTATACCACTATGTTCATAGCATCAAATACATCAAAAATTGACTATTAACTCACTGAAATTGGCATTCAACTGATCTGGGCATGGCCTTCCCTCCTGGTAGCCCTAGGCTTCAAAATTCTTCAAAATGAAACAAATACTTGTAGATGAACTCCATTGTCTCTGAAAGTTGTTTCAATGGATTCATAGCATGCCAATATGCTCAAAACGACTATTCTTGAGCAAATATTGATCGAAAATTGACCAAGATAGGCCTCATTAAAGTTTCCCCTAGATTCTGCCTCTAAATCTGGAAAATTGCTAGTTAGCTCCACCAAATCTGGAAGTTCAACTAAATTTGGGGAATCTGCTAAAAATAAGACAAATTCTTACCGAATATTAATTAAAATATAAGCATGCCTAGTGCGCACTAAGCCACACTTAACTGGGCACTTAATGGGATGCTTAGGTCCTGGTCATGTGATGAGGCCTTATGGAGGAGGCAATGGCCCCTCCTCTCCTCTGCTCTTGGTTCTGCATCAGCATTCAAATAGAAGATCGTGTGCATTGTTTTCAAATGTAAACTTGGTGATGTGTTGGTGTGAGCGCCTAGTAGTAAGGCAGAGGTCATGAGTTCAAACCTGAACTCCACACCCATAATATGTTTTTTTGCAATGTTAAAACGTGTGTTGCCTCCACCATATGCGAATATACCATGGACTATGGTATTACAATTAGAATATATGCCAATTGATTATATTTATGTATAAAGGTTTCAAACAACCTTTCCAACGTATGTTTAATATGAAATGGGTTATTCGATTAATAAGGTTTGTAATGATATTTTATGTGGAAGTTTTAAAACATTAATTAAAGTTTGAAATTATATTAAATATTTGCATTATGATTTTTAATCATATATATATAATATGATTAAAAATCATAATACATATTCTATATATATATATATATATATATATATATATATATATATATATATATATATATATATATATATATATATATATATATATATATATAAACTTAAACCTTAATTAATTAATTAAAAAAAAATCATCTTGAGCACATAATATCATGAATCCAAAATTCAACCTTAAGAGGTTATTGGACGAATTTTACCTTCAAAAACGAAATGGGAAAATCCAATTGCGACACTTGCTGCAATCCCATTGGGATAAAAACTAAAGAAGATTCTATGCATGCTGACTGGACTACCATGTCATCAATTGTACCTGTTCTGCAATTTTTTTTTTAATTCTCTGTTCTAAACGACAATCGGCATACCATAACTTCCTCATCCGAACTCAGTTTTCAACGAAACAATTTGCATTGGATTCCTTGCTATAGGCCCATCGCTTTTAATCTATTTTGGTGAAATTTTGAGCACTTTCATTTTTGAGCTAATTTTTTCCCCTGATCCAGATTCTGATCAATACTACATGCACTATAGAAATGGCGACCTTACCTAATGGGAAGACACTTCAAGGTAAAAATTTATAATGATAGTCCTAAATACTTTTTGGAACAAAGACTATATTTATAAGAGCAGAAAAAATGCGTCACAAAGATGTTGGGTTATGACTTTGAAATCATCTACAAAAAAGGGAAGCGAAATGTTGTTGCAAATGCACTCTCAAGAATGGATGAGGAGGTGGAAGCATTGCTTTGTGTAATTTATATTATCCAACCAAATTGGATAACTAAATCAAGGGAGGAATGGAAGAATGATGAAGAAGTTTGGACACATTCAAAAGTTGCAGCAAGATCTCAGTACATCAGATACATTTAGCTGGAAAATTTATTCCTTATGGTACACAGATCGCTAATATCTTTGTAATAATTCCCAACTAAAACAAAAGATTCTTTCCGAATTTCACACCTCTCCCATAGGAGGACACTCAGGATTTTTAAAAACTTACCACAGGGTTAAGAAATAATTTTTTGGGATGGCCTTAAATCTGATGTTCAAAAATTTGTGGCAGAATGTTTGGTTTTCCAGCAAAATAAAGTTGAGACAATTAAGACCCCGGGTATGCTACAACCTTTCCTTATTCCAAGTCAATGTTGGGAGGAAGTTTCAATGGCTTTTATCACATGTTTACCTAATTCCAAAGGAAAGAGTGTCATCATGGTAGTAGTTGATAGAATTACCAAGTATGCACACTTTTGTGCATTATCTCATCCATTTAAAGCAAGTAGAGTTGCTACTGCATTTATGGAAATAATTCAAAATCTACATGGAAACCCAAAGATTATTGTAAGCGACAGAGATCCTATTTTCACTGGAAATTTTTGGAGATAATTAGTTTCTTGTTTGGGTAGTGAACTATCCCATAGCTCATCTTATCATCCTCAATCCAATGGGAAAACTGAGATAGTGAACAAATGTTTGGAAGGATATCTTCGTTGTTTTTTATGTGATAAAAAAACACAATGGGTCAAGTGGTTACCTATGGATAAATGGTGGTATAACACTTCCTTCCATATTGTAGAAAAAATGACCCCATTTATGGCACTTTATGGATATCATCCGTCATCCATCGCATAATCTTTAAGAGAAAATTATAAGGTTCAAGCAGTAGAAGATCACATTGAGCATCAACAACAATTTCTCAAACTCTTAAAGGATAACCTAAATTTGGCACAAAATTGAATGAAACAATAGGGAGATCAACATCGCAATGTCTAGAAATTTATAAACAAAATAACGTATTTCCAGATTCTCCTGATCTAACAAATTAGTCTTATGTTAAATACATAATCCTTCCACTTAATTCTTTGTGGAAATTAAATCGCCAATTGCAAAATACATATGAAGCAAATCAATCACACATAACAAGATGTTTTACAGGGAAAGCTTAAAGCTTAAAAGCCCAACTATCATATATTATGTATATCATGGAATCATGTAACAATCTCATACAAATATTAGCTCATAGAGCTCTCATTACAATCAACAATGGTCACACACTGTCACGCAGAAATTTTCATATCTATGCACCAATTTCTTGCCTACTGACAGCCCGCCTCCACTGCACAATCCCTACTAAAGAAGACCCCTGAATGAATTCGACCTTGCCTTGCCTTGACTGCAAAATCCTCATAAGCATCTCCAATGTGTGTGTAGATGCATTGAATGCATTACTATAGTCACAACTGATAGTCAACCAGACCATTTCACCTATCTCTCAACTGGGTCTCCACTGGATCTGACATGCAAGTAGTTAACTGCTGTATTTCTTCATTTGCAAGTAAGACACTACTTGTAAATTAACTAAATAATTAATTCAATCATATTTCACTAGTGTATCTTCAATTACAACTAGCACAACTAAGTTTAACTCATTGAACTGAGTTAAACTAAATACAACTCACATAACTACTCTTCCAACTATGTTACAACTTGCCACTGTCAGTTATAACGAAGTCCTCCATGCATGAGTCACCAACCACCCTATGAATTGTGTAATTCCTTCAACCCACTGATGTGCCACATCTATTCACTGAAATAAAGTGCTCCAAGAGAATAAGTTACTATTTATTGTTTCATTATTATTAAGGGCTAATAATAATCGACATGCATTCTATTTTTAGATTAGCAATCTATAAATAGACTTCACCCATCTTCTAAAATAGAAATTCATCCAAAGATAGAATTTTCTCAACCATCTAGAATCAGCATCCTGCTAATTTTAGAATATTCTCACCATTCTAAAAATAAACATACACCTAAAAATAGCCAGTGTGGGCCCCACCTAGTTTAGGTGCTTATTTCTCACTAGTATCAAGGATGATTTTTCTGGATGCCACTTTCACTATTTCTTGTTGCAAAATTCAATACTCCCTCTCAAAAATAAAGGATTGTATTTGCAAGCGACATGCAACTCCATGCATTCACCCTGCAACAGTTCCGAAACTGAATAGCCTCCAAACAACTGAATTAGTATAATGGATCTGTCATCAAAGTCTTCTGACTTCTGCTTAGATACTGCACATGTCTTCAGGAACCACTGCACCTTTGAACTCTGCACCCATGCACTCTACACTTGCTATCAACTCTGATCTGTGTTCCAGTATCCGACATTGTCACTTTGAACTGACTACATCAATCACACTAATCATGCTACTGCTACTCTGTGGGCACCTCATATCTAGGTTCAATTCATGAGATCCACACCATATCAATGAATCCTACCCATAAATATCTTCTTGGGATTACTCATGCATGCCGCCCCACCTCTTACCTGGTGGTATAGGTGCATGCACTCCCTCTGCCCATCTGGCACGAAATTTCTTTGTATGAGTGGTTGCTCCCACTCCATGATCCTCATCCTGTGGTTGCTCCACATCCTGAGGTCCACTCTCACCTACATGCAAATCCTTCTCCCTCTCAAGCTTCAATTGCATGGATTTCTCGCACTTCCCAACAGTAGAAAGCTCTATATAAATCTCATCTACTTCAATTTTGTAGAGATTTTTAACTTGAATCCCAAGCTTCTTGGATTTCCTTTTTGCTTTGTGTCGCAAGAACACTTTTCCTTCACTAAATACAACATCATAGCCTCTATCCTCTAACATTGCGACTGAGATTAAATTCTTATTTAAACCTAGAACATGTGCAACGTCTTTTAAATGAAGGAGTTTACCTGACACCCTCTGAAAGGTAATGGTACCAATTCTGGTCACACTGTAGCATCCATCGTCACCCAACTCAACATGCATCTGGAGATCTTTCTCCACCAAGTCACTGAACAATTTCTCATCTCCCATCATGTGAAAGGAAGCACCACTATCAAACTACCACAATGATCCCAATGCACTAGACACCATGCATGCGATCAATGAGAATTCAAGCTCAAATTGTGAGGCAAGAGCCTCACCATCTGCATCTCCAAAAACCATCTTTTTCTTCTTCTTATGTGGACAATTTTTGGAAATATGTCCAAACTCGTGACAGTGAAAACAATTCACTTTAGATATGTTGTGCTCCTTGCCATCTTCTCCGACATCAGATCTAGAATGGAATTTCTTCCCCTTCTTCTTCTTCACCTTGGCAGCCAAAGCAAAGTCATCTTCATCATCATGCTTTGATGAAGAGCCATCCCTAGTGGTTCGCCTTATCTCCTCTTACACTAGATCCGACCACAGTCGCTCCCAATCTGACAGTTTCTCCTGTCCATTGAAACAGTCTTGATAATTGTGCCAACTATTCGAAAGCCCACAGAGAGCCAATATCACCAATTCATCATCCACAACACTAACTCCTACACTCCCAAGCTCATCCCTGCTTTGGAAAAACTTTGTCAAGTATACTGGAATAGTGTCGTTCTTCTCCATATTGATTTTTCTGAGTTTATCCTTTAGTGCCAACTTCCTATGGTCGCTACTACTTTGGAAAAGATCTGTCAAAGCCTTCCACATTGCAAATGGAGTGGCTTTCCCATTAACACTTGACACAATATGGTCTTTCACACCTTCCAACATAATCCTCCTCACCCTTGCTACTTTCTTTTGCCATGCGTCAAGTACTACAGCATCCGTTGAAGTGGGCTTAGGAACATCTTTCTAGATGAATTCCATCAAGCCATTATCTTCAAGAATCGCCTCCATCCTATCCTTTCAAGCTGTGTAGTTTGAGTTTCCCTCGAGTTCATGCTCCAACAGCAACCCATTGAAATCCATTTCAATGTTTACTCAACTGTCACGCTAAGAAATTCTTGCAACAATTTCGAATTGTCCGCCATCACAAAACTCAGCACCGCTTCAATATTGCAATCTCCAGTGATTAACACTGCTCTGATACCATGTATAAATTTATAAACACAATAATGTATTTTCAGATTCTCCTAATCTAACAAGTTAGTCAGATGTTAAATACAAAATCCTTCCACTTAATTCTTTGTGGAAATTAAATCGCCAATTGCAAAAAACATATGAAGCAAATCAATTGCACATAACAAGATGTTTTATCGAGAAAGCTTAAAGCTAAAAACCCCAACTATAATATATTATGTATATCATAGAATCATGTAAAAATCTCATACAAATCTCATCTCATATAGCTCTCAGTACAATCAACAATCGTCACACACTATCATGCAGAAGTTTGCATATCTATGCACCAATTTCTTGCCTCCTGACATCCTGCCTCCACTGCGCAATCCCTGCTGAAGAAGACCCCTGAATGAAATTGACCTTGCCTTGCCTTGACTGCACAATCATCATAAGAATCCCCAATGTGTGTGTAGATGCATTGAATGCATCACTATAGTCACAACTGATAGTCAACCGGGCCCTTTCACCTATCTCTCAACTGGGTCTCCACTGGATCTGACATGCAAGTAGTTAACTGTTGTATTTCTTTAGTTGCAAGCAAGTCACTACTTGTGAATTAATTAAATAATTAATTCACTCATCTTTCACTAGTGTATGTTTTGTTACAACTAGCACAACTGATTTTAACTCACTGAACTGAGTTAAACTAAATAACAACTCACATAACTACTCTTCCAACTCTCTTACAACTTGCCATTGTCAGTTATAATGAAGTCCTCCATGCATGAGTCACCAACCACCCTAGGAATTGCGTAATTCCTTCAACCCACTGATATGCCACATCTGTTCACTGAAATAAAGTGCTCCAAGAGAATAAGTTACCACTTATTGTCTGATTATTATTAAGGGCTAATAATAATCGACTTGCATTCTATTTTTAGATTAGCAATCTATAAATAGACTTCGCCCATATTCTAAAAATATAAATTCATCCAAAGATATAATTTTCTCAACCATCTAGAATCAGCATCATGCTAATTTTAGAATACGCTCACCATTCTAAAAATAGACATACACCTAAAAAAAGCCTGTGTGGGCCCCACCTAGTTTAGGTGCTTATTTTTCACTAGGATCAAGGATGATTTTTTCGGATGCCACTTTCATTGTTTCTTTTTGCAAACTTCAATAAAATGAGAGAATTTTTTATGCAGGAGATTGGGTATTTTTACGGCTACAACCATACAAACAAATGTCCCTCAAGCAAGATAATATGGATAATAAACCATCGCCAAAGTACTCTCATCCTTACAAGGTGTTGAAAAATATTGGTACTATGGAACACAAATTTGAGTTTATTTCTTCTTCTTGACTGCAATAAATTTTCCATGTTTCATGCTTAAAGAAGGTTATAGGTGATAAAATTCCAGTTCAAACAATATTGCCAAAACTTGATGAGGAAGGAAAAATTATATTGGAACCTAAAGAAAGCACGGAAACAAGAACTCGACAACTATGAAATCGATCAATTTCGAAGTATCTCATCAAGTGGGATAACTTACCCACAGAAGATTCCACATAGGAGGATGAGAATTTTATAGATAAGCATCCAGAGCTAGTCAAGCGTTGAGGACAACACTTTTTTGAAGGAGAGGAGCATGTTAGGTCCCTATATTACTATTTTAGTTCCTTATTGTGGTTATTGTAGCCCCCTTATTGTTATTTTTATACCATTGTAGTCCCCATATTGTTATTATTGTGCCCCATAAAACCCCACTATTTTTATTGTTGTGCCCTTACATTATTATTGTTAGTTAGGCTAGGATTATATTATGACCCCATGGACTCCTATATATAGAAAGGAGGTTTTTTCATTTGAATCATCCAATAATTTTTTATTTATGTAATGTAAAGGAGGTTTCCCCCTCAAAGTGGCTGATTTTTAAGGCATTGATCTCTCTTTTCTTCTATTTTTGGAGCTGGTTTCATAACAAACATCGAGCATCAACAACAAGTTATCCAATGTTTAAAGGATAATGTAATTGTAGCATAGATCCAAAGGAAACAATAGGAAGATAAAAATCATAGAAAAATAATTTTTGATGTGGGTGATTGGGTATTTTGAAGGCTACAATGACACAAACAAATGTCTCTCGAGCAAGCTAAGAAGTATAATAAATTATCACCGAAGTATTATGGCCCATATAAGGTGTTGCAAAATATTAGTACCATGGCATAAAAATTGGAGCTACCTCCATCTTTGTGAGTAAATCTAGCTTTCCATGTTTCATGCTAAAATAAGGTAATATGTGACAAGCTCCCAATTCAAACTATATTCTAGAACTTGATGAGGAAGGAAAAATCATATTGGAGCTTGAAGCAATCACAAAAATAAGAATATGACAACTACAGAATTAATCAATTTCAAATTATCTCATAAAATGGAAAAACATACCTCTTTAAGATTCCACATGAGAGGATGATCATTTCATACAAAAGCATCTCGAAATACTCAAGTATAGAGGAAAACACCTTTTTGAAGGACAAGGGAATGTTAGGTCCCTATAATACTAGTGTAGCCCCCATATTGTTATTGTTGTGCCCCATAGAAGCCCACTATTTTTATTATTGAGTGCTTACATTATTATTGTTATGTAGGCCCTAATTGTATTTTAACCCTTTAGACTCTTATATATACCAAGGAGGTCTTTTCATTTTAATCATCCGAGAATTGTTTATTTATGTGATGTAAAAGGAGGTTTCCCCCTCGAAGAGGATTATTTTAAAGTCGTTGATCTATCATTTCTTATGTTTTTAGGATTTGGTACATAAAAACCTTTTGTTACTAACTGATATTTGTATCTCTCCACTTTTCCTTCTATATTTTTCTTCTTCTTAAACACCCATTTTCTTCCAATGGGTTTCCTTCTAGACAACAACTACACTAAATCCAAATCCTCATTTTTTTCCAAAGTTTCCATTTCTTCAATTGAGGATTTCTTCCAAAGTTTTCCATTCTTTGAATCCATTACCCTCATAGTTTTGGTATCATCCTCAGTAATAGATAAAGGAAAATTTGAACGTAAAGTAGATGGAGTATACCTCTCTAGCTCCATTCTCTCTCGAACTGATATCTTCAAAATTGGAGTGTGTGGCCCTTCCTCTTCTGATTCCCATTCTTCTATAGAATCTAATTCTTCCTCCTTTAGTTCAAACTCTACCTTATTTGGTTCCTTTCCTTTGGTAGGAATTCATGCTTAATGACATATTTCACCTATTTACCACATCTTGACTGTACACAACCTTCCTTTTTTGTGGGTTTGAAAACTTGTAACCATATAAACCATCATTATACCCAATTAAGATGCACCTTCTAGTTTTACTATCCAACTTGTTTATTTTCTCCTTTAGAACATGTACATATGCATCGTAGCCAAATACCCTAAGATGTGAGAGCGAGGGTTTCTTACCAGTTCATACTCCATGTGGAGTCTTGTCCTCCAACATTGATGAATGTGATCTCTAAAATAGTTAACATCCATTAATCACTGCGTCTTCCCATAATTCCCGCCCTAATCCAGGGCCATTGAGCATGCTTCTTTCATTTTCCATGATCATCTTGTTCATTATTTTTGGAAGAATGACAAAGAGGTGTGGACACTCATTCAAAAGATATAAAAATATCACAGTGCATCTAATGAATTTATTTGGAAAAAATATTCACTATAGTATAAAGCTAACTTATAGCTATGTAAGAACTCCTGACTCAAACAAAATGTTCTTTTGGAATTTCACACCTCCCCTACAAGAGGGAACTAAATATTTTTTTAAAAATACCATAAGGTTAAGAAGGATATTTTTTTGGGATTGCCTTAAATCTGATATTTAGAAGTTTGTGGCAGAATGTTTTGTTTTCTAACAAAATAAAGTGGAGAAAATTAAGGCCCCGGGTCTTTTAAAACATTAGTCATTCAAAGGCAATGTTGGAAGGAGGTCTCAATGTATTTTATCACAGGTTTACCCAAGTCTGAAAGAAAGAGTGTCATCATGTTGGTTGTTGATAAGAATAACAAGTATGCACAATTTTGTGCACTATATCATCCTTTCAAATCCAGTATAGTTGCTAATACATTTATGGAAATAGTTCAAAAGCTACATGGAAACCCAAAAGATTATTGTAAGTGATAGAGATCCCATTTTCATTGGAAATTTTTGGACATAATTTTTTTCTTTCCTTGGTACTCGGTTAGCTCATAGTTCACCTTATCATCCTCAATTTGATGGGTAAACTAAAATAGTGAATAAATGTTTGGAATAATATTTTCATTTATTTTTATCAGATAAATAAACACAAATGGTTCAAGTGGTTATATATGGTAGAATGGTTGTATAACACTTCCATATTGTAGCAAAAATGACCCCATTTATGACACGTTACAGATATCATCCACCATTAATCACATTGTCTTAAGAGATAATTATAAGGTTCAAGTAGTGGAAGATCACATCGAGCATCAACAACAAGTTCTCCAACTTTTAAAGGATAACATAATTGTAGCGCAAATTCGAAGAAAACAATAGGAAGATAAACATCACAGTGAAAGAATTTTTGATGTGGGTGATAGGGTATTTTTAGGGCTACATTGATACAAACAAATGTCCCTCAAGCAAGCTAAGAAGTATAATAAAATATCACTAAAGTATTACGACCCATATAAGGTGTTGCATAATATTAGTACTATGGCATAAAAGTTAGAGCTACCTGCATCTTTGTGAGTACATATAGTTTTCCATGTTTCATGCTAAAATAAGGTAATATGTAACAAAGTCCTAGTTTAGACTATATTCCATAACTTAACGAGGAAGAAAAAAACATATTGGAGTTTGAAGCAATCACAAAAATAAGAATCTAACAACTACATAATTGAGAAATTTCAAATTATCTCATAAAGTGGAAAAACATGCCTCTTGAAGATTCTGCATGAAAGGATGAGCATTTCATACAAAATCATCTCAAAATACCCAAGTGTTGAGGACAACACCTTTTTGAAGGACAAGGGTGATAAGGTGCTTAGTATTTAACTCAAAAATAAAAAAATTCAGAATTTCTCGAAACCAGAACGAAAGCGTAGAGCTCATCACCAGGATTTCAATGCAACTCATTTCATCAAAATCTGAATTTGTATGAGTAAGTTATGGTCTGATCTCCATTTTATCAAACATGTAAAAAATGCAGGTTGGTGACAGGTTGTTGACATGGTAGACCAGTCAGCAAAAAATAATCTTCTGGAATATTCTTTAGATTTCTGTCAATGAGGCTGTGACAAGTGGTACATTCGAACTCGCGAGTTTGGTCTATGTCAGTGAAATTTCTCTTATATTCTTAAGGTGGGAATTTCAATTTTTATTATAAATATTATATCTATAATATAATATATTTTATGTTTATAACATATATATATATATATATATATATATAGATATATATATATATATATATTATTTAATTTTTAAACATTTGAAATATAATAATCCAGAGATATATTAAATGTGCCAAATCAAAGTTACGTTAACATTGGAAAATCTGTTATTTAAATCCGCATTTCAAAGTTTCCGTAGTCCGTTGTATATATTTCTATTGAAAATATCACATGGTAAAATATATGTGTGAAGGGGAGCGAGGTTGGGGTTGGAACCCCAGACCTCTGCCCCACCATGGTCATGCCTTACCAATGGGACGTGACCCTTTTTCCTTAAGCTATTATGTATTAACATATATTTAACCCTTCAGACTCTGGATCGGTGGAGCGGGCCAGCCCCTCCTGCCATGCAACCTCCACTATATGACTAGTGTCGAGAGCCTATTGTTAAGAGCGCCAATAACACTAACCACTAGCGCTAATCACGATTAGCTATTAGTTAAATTTAGTTTAATTTGGCGAAGATTTTGGAGGCACTCCAAATCATGTGCATTTCTAATTTTAGCAGTGCTAATTGGTAAAATTTCCAGAATTAGTGGAGAAATTGCAGGAAATTTATTTTTTCCATAATGGAGGAAATATTTGACCAATTTTGGAAAATGAATAGTAAATTTTAGATTACTATGGAATTCTAGAGAAAATGGCACAAGTTTCAGAGGTTAAAAACAACTTATACATGTGATTTTTCTACAGGGAAGTTCAAGGGAGCCTAGAGCCACTAAGGAAGGAGGTCAAGTTTGGACCAGCCAGAGTCAGTTTTCAGTAATTGGACAATCATTTTTAGATGATTTTTATTTTCTGAAGACAATAGAACAGGTTTTAGGAGCATTTTTTTAATGTGCACAAAACTTTTTCCAAATTTTAGCTAATACAAGAGGCCCAAGTTATGGAGCTGGACCAAGGAGATGTAGCCCAGTAGGGGTGAAATACTTCATCAAAAAAATTTGTTGATGGCTCTGTTTATGGTTTGCTGTAAATGTTTATGTTGATGTTCAATTCTTACTTGTGTTTTTTATCTATCATTAATTTCAATATAAAACATGAGACAATTTCCTGTTTTGACACTCACCTGCACCAAGGAAACTAAAGCACCATAAGCAAACAAGAAGCAAATAAATTATAATTCTAAAATTTTAATTAGCACAAAAAAAATAACATATCAGTATTATATCAAGTTGGTATCAAACCCTGGTTGAAAGAGCATCATGTTGCTCAAGGTTATTTTATTGTTTTGCTAGAGTTTATGCAATAGAGTTTTAACTGTTGCAAATTTGTGATGCTTACAAGATTAAGATTGCAGAGAGGAGAAGGGAAGTTATTGGTAGCTAGTACTGAGATTAGGAAAATAAATAAGAGATTTGAGAAAAAATCATATTCATCCAATATTCCACTCAAATCTTCACTTGAAGCACATCAAATTATATCTCCATCAATTGAGATTGAAGACGTACAATTTGTACAAGAAGCTAAAGTGATTGAAGAGGTACAAGAATCAAAGGTTGAGCTTCAATCCAAAGCCATTATGTCAGCCTATGAAGAGACTCGTGAACATTCTAAAGAAGATGATGTTAAGAGAGACTTCAAAGAGATTCAAATAAAGGTTAAAATCATGTATGAAGTTTTCATGGTAGAAAGAGCCGCAGAAGATTGAAAACTTCCACATGGAGAAGGATATTCAAACAATAAGAGGGATGAAGGAAAGAGTTAAAATGGTAGCGGAATAAATCCACCTCCAACTCCACCATCTTCATAATCTTCATCATCCCCATCTACATCATCTTCCACTTCCACCATAAAGACCACTCACACTCACTCAAAATCCATAAGAGGAAAAGCTCCATTACTCAAATTGGACATAAAATTTGAACTACCCATGTACAATGGCGAGGTAAATGCAGAGAGGCTTGAAAATTGGATACGTCAATTGGAAGTGTATTGCAAAATTCAAAACCTTTATGAAGATGACATAAAGATCCAGTTGTCTTCATTGACGCTAAAAGGAGCAACACTAGTCCGGTGGGAAGCAAAGACTCAAGAGGAAATGTGAATTCACGGTAAGATATATGTTTCTTGGGTTGATTTTATTTCTTCCATTAAAAGACAGTTTTATCCTTTAGCTTAAATACAAAAATCTATTATGAGTTGGAAAAATCTTAGGCATCTCAAGGGTCAAACAATTCAATATTATAGCTAGGAGTTTAGAAAGAGAGCTTTGTTGCTAGGAGTAAACTTGAATTCCCAAGATACACCCTTAAAATACATTGGGGGTTTGCATTCCTATTTGAAGCATATTATTCTTATTTTTAACCCAAGAAATTTAGACGAAGTTTGTGTACAAGCCACACAATTAGAGGCAAGGGGAAAACAAGCCATAAAGGAGAAAGAGGAAAGTGAGGGTAAAGGGAAAAAAAAAATTGGAAGAGGAAAAAGAAATAGTTCTGTAAAGAAAGAGAAGGAAAAAATCACATGCAATAATAGTTCAAAGACTGGCCATGATGAAGACCACTGTTGGAAACTTCATCCAAAATTGAAACCAAATAGACTAAAAGCCAAAGAGAAGGGGAAAATTGTTGCTATAGCTGAACAAGACTTAGGGTCAGATTCAGGAGATGAGACAAAAATTACAGCCATGGGTTTAAAAGGTAAACATGTTGAATCACTAATTCTTCAAATTTTTCAAATGATACTCATGATGAAGATACAAGAATATAACTTTTCCATACTAGAGTTGTCTCTAAACATATCAATATTTATACACTTTTTGATAGTGGGTCATGAGCTAACATGATTTCCAAATATTTGGTAAAGCAGCTAGGCCTTGAAAAAAATTAGACATCCAATACCATATCCTTTGGGTTGGATTTGCAAGGATGCAAACTTGCAGGTTACAAGGAAGTGCTTACTAAGATTCACCATTAACTCAAACTTTCTTTCAATGAAGTTGAGCTTGATGTGGTATCGCTTGAAATATATGGTATTGTATTGGGAAATCCTTAACTGTATGATAGGAAATTTTTATTTCATCGCCATGAGAACAAGTATCACTTGTTTAAGGATGGTATTGAGTACATAATTAGAGGACATAAGAAGAAGAGATGTTTGTCTCTTATGCATGCAAGTGAAATGAAGAGGATAGTGAATGCAAGTCAGAACTTGACATTGTTGATGATCAAACAAAGAGATGTGTTGAATCAGACTTTTCATAAGGATGCTTATTCTTGTAATGAGTTGTTTCCGGATGTCAATAGGTTGCCTTTTAAAGAAGGTGAAAATTATTTGCAGCAGTCAACATTTGTGTTGAGCGATGTTGGAAACAAGATGCTGGTGCAAGAGGGTGCAAAGGTCAAAGATAAAGTGACAAAGAAGCTTGGAAAAGAAGGCATTGGTTCCACAAATTCTGGTTTATGGTTTCCAAAAGGGACATGGCAATGGCAAAGAAACTTGGTCAAGAGTCGACGCAAGAACAAAGCGAGATCAACGGAAAATCGCCATGGTGATTGTGTGCAAGATGAGAAAGTTTCTAAGTTTTCTTTGATTATTTACTAAGGTAGGAACAAGATGGTTTCTGCAAAATTAGATTGTTGTTCTGAAAATTCAGAAATGTTGCAGCATGACGACATTGATGACAACAAGAGAAGGTCGCAAGAATCGAGGAGAAAGTTGACTTTTATGGAAAGATCCAAATGATGAAATTGGGAAAATTTCAGTGGATAGAGACTGGAAGGTTGGGTGAACAGTACCCTCATCCACATAATTAGTAATCAAGAGAGATTTTGGGGTCCAAAAGGCTTCTAGTGGGGAGGAATGACCAGGTGCTTAGTATTTAGCTCAAAAATCAAAGTTTTCATAATTGCTCAAAACCAAGAAAAAAGCATAAAGATCGTCACTAGGATTCCAACGCAACTCGTTTCATAAAAATCCGAGTTCGTATGACTAAGTGATGGCCTGCTGTCTGTTTTCTCATATAAGTAAAAAAATTGCACGTCGGTAAGAGGTTGTTGACATGGCAGCCCAGTCAGCAAAAAAAATCTTCTGGAATATTCTTCAGGTTTCTTTCAATGAGGCTGTGACAAGTGGCACATTCGAATTCGCCAGTTTGGTGTATGTGGGTGAAATTTCTCTAATATTCTTAAGGTGGGAATTTCAAATTTAATTTTAAATATATATATATATATTATGTTTATAGCATAATATATATATTATATTATATATATATTATTTAATTATTAAACATTTGAAATATAATAAACCACATATATATTAAATGTGCCAAATCAAAGTTACATTGGAATTAGCATTAGAAAGTCGGTTACTTAAATATGAATTTCAAAGTTTTCATAGTCCGTTGTATATATTTCTATGGTCTGATTGAAAATATCGTATAGTAAAAAGATATATATAAAGGGGAGCAAGGTCAGGATTTGAACCCCAAACCTCCGCATCACCATGGTCGTGCCTTACCAATTGGTCACCAGCTTTATTCTTTAACTATTGTGTATTAACATATATTTAACCCTTCATACTATGTTTTGGTGGAGGGCTGAGAGCATGGAGCGGGCCAACCCCTCCCACCCTGCGACCTCCACCATATGACCAGTGCCGAGAACCTATTGTTAAGAGTGCCATTAGCACTAACCACCGGTGATAATCATGATTATTCATTAATTAAGTTGAGTTTGATCTGGCAGGAATTTTGGAGGTGCTCCAAATCTAGCAGATTTCTAATTTTAGTAGTGCTAACTGGTAGAATTTCCAAAATTAGTGGAGAAATTGCAGGAAATTTGTTTTTGCCATAATGGAGGCAATATTTGACCATTTTTGGAAAATAAATGGTCAATTTTGAATGATTTTGGCATTCTAGAGATAATGGCATAGGTTTCAGAGGCTAAAAACAATTTCTACATGTGATTTTTCTACAGGGAAGTTTAAATGGGCTTAGAGCCACCAGGGAAGGAGGTCAAGTCTGGACCATCCATAATAAATTTTCAGTAATTGGACAGTCATTTTTATATGATTTGTATGTTCTGAAGACAATAGAACATGTTTCAGGATAAATTCAATAATTTACACAACACGTTTTCCAAATTTTAGCTAATACAAGAGGCCCAGGCTATAGAGCTGGACCAAGGAGATGTAGCCTAAGAGGGGTGAACTCCATCAAAAATTTGTGTGGATGACTCTGTTTATGATTTTTTGTACATGTTTATGCTGATGTTCATTTCTTAAATATGTTGTTTATTTATCAATAATTTCAACATAAAGCACAAAACAATTTCCTATTTTGACACTCACCTGCACCAAGGAAACTAAAGCTCCATAAGAAAACAAGAATCAAATAAATTATAATTCTGAACTAGTAATTAGCACAATGAAAATAACATATTAGTATCACATCAAAGAGAATTTTAGGTCCTTATAATACTCATGTATCCCACATATTAGGTCCCTATAATACTAGTGTAGTGCACATATTAGGTCCCTATAATACTAGTGTAGTTCCCATATTGTTATTATTGTGCCCCATAGAAGCCCACTATTTTATTATTGTGTGCTTACATTATTATTGTTATGTAGTCCCTAATTATATTTTGACCCTTTAGACCCTATATATACCAAGGAGGTCTTCTCATTTGAATCATCCAAGAATTGTTTATTTATGTGATGTAAAAGGAGGTTTCCCCCTCGAAGAGGATTATTTTCAAGTCGTTGGTCTATAGTTTCTTATGTTTTTAGGATTTTTTACATAAAAACCTTTCGCTACTAAGAGATATTTGTATATGTCCAATTTTCCTTCTATATTATTTTATTCTTAAACACCCATTTGCCACCAATGGGTTTCCTTCTAGACGACAACTACACCAAATCAAAATACTCATTTTTTTCTAAAGTTTCCATTTCTTCAACTGTGGCTTTCTTCCATAGTTTTCCATTATTTGAACCCATTACCTCCTTGACATTTCTGGTATCATATTCAGCAATAGATAAAGAAAAAATTGAACATAAATAATATGGACTATACCTCTCTAGCTTCATTCTCTCTTGAACTGATCTCCTTAAAATTGGAGTGTGTGGCTCTTCCTCTTCTGATTCCTATTCTTTTGTAGAGTCCAATTCTTCCTCCTTTAGTTCAAACTGTATCTTCTTTGCTTAGTTTTCCTTTGGTAAGACTTCATGTTTAATGACATATTTCACTTATTTAAACAACACATCTTGATTGTACACAACCTTCCTTGTTTGTGGGATTGAAAACTTGTAACCTTATAAACCATCCTTATACCCCATTAAGAAGCACCTTCTATATTTACTATCCAACTTGGTTCTTTTCTCCTTTGGAACATGTACATATGCATTGTAGCCAAATACCCCAAGATCCTAGAGATATGGTTTCTTACAAGTACAGACCTCATGTGCACTCTTATCCTCCAACGATGATGAATGTGATCTCTCAAACAGATAACATGTAGTATTCAATGCACCTTCACATAATTCTTGCCCTAATCCAGGGCCATTGAGCATGCTTCTTTCATTTTCCATGAACATATTGTTCATCCTTTTTTCAACTCCATTTTGCTGAGGTGTGTATGTAGTATTCTTCCATGTTATACTACATTTGTTACAAAACTCTTCAAATTCCTTATTAAAAAACACTCCACCATTACCTCTCATAAACACTTTAATATTCTTCTCTATATGATTTTCCACTAGAATATTAAATTATTTAAAAATGTCAAAATATTCATATTAATTTTTGAGGAAATGTATCCATGTATTCCTTGAGAAGTCATATATAAATGAGACATAGTACATAAATTTACCTAACAATGGAACTGACATAGGTCCACACACATCACTGTGCAAAATCTCTAATACCCTTTTTCCCTCTTAACATGAGAGGAGAAATTCACGTCAATTTGTTTCCCATATAGACAATGTCCACATAAATCAAAATCCAAAGAGAAATTAGACATACCTTCTACCATACCATTACCATGTAGTATTCTAAGGCCCTTCTCTCTAATGTGTTTGAGTCTTTGATTTTAGAACATAGTATTTTCACTAGAGACTATAATATTTCCTACTCCACTTTAACGAACCACAAATTTGTTGCACTCATCAATAATAGTACTTCATGGGAACTTGTATAGATTCACGTTCTCAACTCCCCTCATCATACTAGCGCTACTCAAACAATATTGCGGGTATCTTTCTAAAACTCTATTTTTACACCTACATCATCCATCTTTCTTACAAAAATTAGATTACTGGCCAATCCTAGAATGTACAGAACACTAGGAAGTGTTCTAATCCTTCCACCTTGTAGCCTTAGCTTGACTTTTCCACGTCCTATGATTGTTTTCTTCTTGTCGTCACCTAGGATGAAATCACCACCATCATATTTTACATGCTTGCAAACCACTCTCTATGGGGATTCATGTGAAAGGATGTGCCTCATTCCATCAACTATGCTTCATAATATACATCCATACTTGAATAAAAATACAATTAAACATCCCCACCTTCATTTTAAGTGGTTTTCACCTCTATAAAAGGAGCATCATCAAATCCCTTTCCTTTCTTAGGAGTTTTAGATCCACTATCCTCTTTATAGTTCCCTTCTTTTCCGCATTTCCATCATATCTTTAGAAATTTTCTTAGTGATATAGATCTCCCACTTGAGGTCTTATTTATATTTTTGTTCTTAGACTGTCCTCTTATAGACAAGCCATCTCCATTCTCGCTCTCCATATTTTTCCATCTCATCTCCTTCGGCAACAAAAATTAGACTATTTCATCAAATTTCAAGGTAGTTGCATTGCTACCTATAACAACAACAAGACTATCCCACGAGTCTGGTAGAGAACACAAGAATTTGATGCACTTATATTAGTATGAAATTTAAATATCAATAAATTACAACCAGCTTGCCACAATATTGAAGGCGTTCAAATGCTTGGTTACCAAGTCTCCATCTCTCGTCCTTAGGTTATATATATTTTTCCGCACAAACGGTTTGTTTACCAAGGACTTAGATTGATACAAATCCCCTAACTTGTCCCACAGAGCCTTTCTTGTAGCTCCTCTTTAAATATTCAAGAAATACCAAATTAGAGACACATTCATATCACACTAGTTTCCTTCTGATCAAACTTCGCCTAGTCTTCTTCCAACATTGTTGTTGGTTTAGTACCTAGATCTACCACAATCCATTGATATTTATCCACTGATAGATCCTTCTTCTTAAGTATCCACAACTCAAAACTATGTTCATTGAATTTCTTAGTCTCTATCTTTCCATTATTTTCCATCTCCTTTCACTACACGAATCGATCTCACAAATCTCCCACTGTAACAGGGTTTACCATAGGCCCAAGCAAAACCCTCATCTGCAAAAGCGTCCCCTTGAAGCTGAAAATGCTCTTATGCCACTTGTATGTTTTAAAATTGTATAAAAATTACTTGCAAGTGAATTCTTAAAAAACAGAAAATATATAATAATGAGAACAAAAAATATATGTAGAAATATTTTTCCTATAACCCAAAACTGGAAAACTATATTGACTTTTTATTATATTCTTTTCAATGTTACAATACATTATATACATGTTGAAGTATTCATAAACCCCATTCCATTAACCCTGGATTAGAACATAAGCATCTACAAAATACTATGGGAAAAATCATCATGCCCAAAACCATGCACAAAAAACTATATGCAAAACCATGGGTGGGTTTACACACCATACTTGGCTCTGCCCAACTAAAAATCCAAGGGGTTATTCTAGACCCCATGGAGGGGTCTACTGCCCCCTACAAACTCCTAGGAAAGGGGGGTTGTCGTCTCCCCTACGATACCCCACTACGCCCCACACAAGGTAACTATGCATAGGACATGCATGGGACTAGTGATAAAAAGGATATAGCACATACCCAACATAAGTTATAGATAAAAATATTGGAGATAATGTTGATTTCAAATAATTTTACAAATCTACAATAAATTTAAGTTTAATTATTTTTTAAAATTATTTTCTAATAAAATAACAAAATCAAATATCTTAAAAAAATTAAATTTGATTTTATTGTATTACGCGACAAATGCTTATTGCACTCTCCCAGCCTTTCCCTATGAAGTCGGATTATAACAACGAGAAAAATTAGTAGCATTTTATGACTAACTATGTGGAGTGGTTTTCTTTTGATCTTTATCCAAGATAATTTGACTTACAATAAGTTGTTTTTTAAGAAAATGCGGGAAACAAACTTTATACTTGTTTCTAAGAAATTTTCTCAGATTTGTATTTATGAATTATAAGTAGATTAACAAATAAAATTGAAAACGAATGATACAATTAATAAATATTTTTAATTGCCAAAAGTATTAAATATATTAGTGTAAATAAAGTAGACAATAAATTAGTAGTTGAATTAATAAACAAGGTAGTGCGTATTGTTAGTTGGATGTATTTTATGTAATTGGAAAGAATGGTTAAGATTTTCCACTCTCAAATTTAATTTTCTCAAATGATATGATCAACTTTGATACAATGATTTTGTTTTAGTCTTTTGAAAATCTAAACAAATATATTTTTCATATGTAATATAAAGTTATTTCAATTTGGAAAAAAATAATGTACAATAATCTTTAATTATATAATTGTATTAGCATTTAACAAATAGAAGTAGATAAACTCAATCCACATGATTAAAACTAGTTGATATAGTTTATAGACATCATTAGAAAATTAAAAAATAGTTGACAACAACCATTTTATATTTTTGATAATTATTATTATGTTATCAATGTGCTTTATAATAAGCATTAATTTAGTTAATAGATATACTATTGAAGGCTTCCTGGCTAAACAAAGACTTAGTATTTGAATATTTAAATACACAAACTTATAGAAAGACTATAGATCTAGCCACTTTAGGTTCTTATCAGTGCCGAGCACACTGATATGCAGGCTTCTCAGATCACCTAATGACTTAGAGAAATGAATGATCTTCGTGATGCAATCAGATCAGAAAAATGTCTGCAGTTGCAAAGCAGGAAGGAAAATACAGATCTTCGACTCAAAAAACACAAAAGACTCGACTCTTTCCAAAATAAAATGCCTCAAATGAGCCTTACTCTCCTCCTTTTATAGGAAAAGAGAGGGGGGCAAGCACTTGATAGTCGGTCCTATCTGTACCTTGGGAATCTTAGTACGTTCATCAATCAGTGAGGTAGATGTGGGGCCAAACCCCACCAGCTTTTGGAGAAGTCCTCCGAGTCTCCTGAAAAGATCGAATCTTATACAGAAAACACACTCATCATAAACAATGTCTATGATTTTAAAAGAAAAGCCCATGAGAAAATTTTCACGAAGATTTTTACAATGTGGAGGCTTTTTACCAAAAAGCCCACAAGAAAACCAATCACTTCAAGTCTGTGACTAGACATTAAGAACATTGTGGATAATTTTAAATGGATTCCATGAGAACCAAATTATACTGGATCATATAGTATGGTGATTCCTGGAAACTGAAATTTCTTATACAAATGTTCATCCCAAGCTTTAGTATATATTCTTCTGACAATAATGGGTTTATTTAAAACAATCTGGTGTTTTATTTTTGTCATAACCAACCACTCAAAGTGTCTGGTCATGAATTGATTCAAAATTTCATGGTCTTGAATCTTTTGAAGATCTCTGGCAATATTGCAGGGAGTATGGAAACATTCAGGAATATTATTTTCAAAACACCAATTGCAGTTATTTTGAAAATAGGCTTCATAGTAAACATGATCAATGGCTATTTTGTTTACTACATAGTCATTCCACCATTCCTATAACCATTCACATTGTTGGTTTCTTTGCATAATTCACATTGGTCGAAATTTTAACTTTGTGTAATGGGTTTCGTTCTTCCTATCAACATTAAGAATATCCCACCAGAGCTTTTTATATCCTGCAAAATTATAAATTGTGTCAGAAAAAATAATGTTAAGATCATTTCTGGTCACTGAGCAAAGTTGTTAGTCCAAGTCCATGCAGGATTTCTAGTTCGGTTTATGCAAAAATATTTATGATAGACTCTGCGTCTATCTCCTCCTTCTGACCAAATCATAGTAATATCATGGAAATCACTGCGTAGGGATTCTTCTGCTTGATGTGTTGCTTCCATACTCCTGGAATGAACCATGTCATGGATCCATTTGCTTCATATGGATATACCTTTGTTTTAGGGACTAAGTACAAGATATCTGTATGTGCCTGCAATTTTGCATCTAAAACTGTAGTATTCTGAAGCTGCCAAGTCGGCTTCCACTGATCTCTATATTCTTGCCAACATTTATTATTAGGGATGGACCTGCGAATTTATTTTTGCTGATTGGGGTCCCATTCTGTAACAATTACCATGATATGTTCTTGTTGTTGGATATATTCTCTGATGAGAAAGTCTGGCAAACAATTTTCTATTCCTTTAATATGATATACATCAAAATCAAAATTTGCAAATAATTCTTGCCATCTGTCAAATTTTGCTTCTCCAGGCTTTTTGATATTTTTTTTGAAAACTTTATTTAGGGCAGAGGCATCAGTTATTAATAAGAATCTCTTGTTGACTAAATGAATAGCAAACTTATCGATAGAGTTCCATGCTGCCTTTACTTCTTTTTCAATAGTGGAGTAATTCTTCTCTGTTGTATTCCATGTTCCTAAGGAAAATTGTACAATCTGCTCATCACCATCATTCTTTCATTGCTTCAATATGCCACCCCATCCTATATCGCTTGCATCTGTTTCAACAATTTTGAAATTATTGTCATGAGCAAAAAATAAAATAGGAAGAGATTTAACTTTGCTTTTTATTCTTTTCATGGCACTGGTATGAGCATCTATCCATGGCAGACAATTTTTTCTCAATATTTGATTCAGTAGAATCTGGTCTTTGGCACAATATTTATAAAAATTACTCACATAATTCAAACATCCCAAAAATATTTGAAGCTGTGTCTTATCTATGATAACATCAAGAAAATTTTCTGCAAATTCTAGAGCATGTTTTTGTAGAGCTATTTGACCATCTTGAACCGTATAACCCAGGAATTTGATGGAGGTCTAGAATAGTTCTATCTTCCTTTTACTTAGTACAAGACCATTTTTCTTTACCACTTGTAGAAATGTCTGTACATGCTGAAAATGATCTTGGATATTCTTAGAAAAGATTAGAATATCATCTATATGTACTAAAAGCCAATCAAAATATGGCTTAAAGATGGAATCCATTACTTTCTAAAAATTAGATGGGGCATGTTTCAGACCAAAAGGAATGATATTCCATTCATAATGTCCTGTTGGCACATTGAATGTTGTTTTAAACTTGTCATTTTCTTCAATGGTCACTTGCCAGAATCCTGATTTAAGATCAAATTTGGAAAATATTTTTTCCCCTAATATTCTAGTCAATAGAGCTCCTTTGTGAGGAATTGGATAGGTGTTATCTGCTAGAACTGTATTCAGGGGTTTATAGTTTATCACTAGTCTTGGGATTCCCCTGATCTTCTCAGATCTTTTGTTTACATAAAATCCGTAACAGTTCCAAGGACTATCAGATTCTCTTATCAATTTCCTATCCCTTAATTCTCTTATTTATTTTTCACAAATATATTTATATTCCTTATTCATAGGAATGGCTCTGCTTTTGCAGGGTCTTCCTTCATAATCAGTTTTATAAGGCAGTTCAACACAATGTTGTTTCCTATGCCAGAAAGCATTTGGTTCTTCAGAACAACATTCAACCTCAATCTGTTTTCTGAGATCAGAGATTCTTCTTTGAATAGTAGGGGTTTTTAGCTGATCCCTTATCTGAATTGAGGATTTCAAATCTTTGAGTTCAATCAGTTTAGATTTAGCTTGCCTAATTCTTCCATGGCTTGGACCATGGTTGAAATTCTGGGGCTTGAAATATATGGAAATTTTATCTGTTTAAAACTTCCATCTAAACTTGGCAAAGTGATAAAATATCTATATTTATTATCCTTTAATCTGATTGAGCCATGAGGTTCTACTGTTGCCAGGAAGACATTTCCTAAAATACAGTCTATAGGAATGTCTGCTACTGGAAATTTCAATTTGATGCAATGCTGGCCAAAGCAAATAGATGCCTGGGGAACTTCATAATGAAGATTTTTATTCCCCAACCCGACTACTTGTCTGGTTGATTTGACCCAAAACTTGGCTGGGATATCTTTTGTATTGAATACATTCACATCTGCTCCTAAATCTATAAGTGTTTTGAGATTCAACATTTGGCCTTTGATACAAATGTTCAGGAGGACATGGTGTTGTTGATATTCAATGGCTAAAATTCTCATTTCTATGAAGCCTATTGTAGGATCCTTTTTGCCCTAAAACATTTCAACATTTGATTCATCAATTTTAGGTGCAGTGTGTAGAGTGTATGCAGTGGTACTTGCAGAAATATTCTAGTAATAGGTTGTTTGCCTTTTTCTAACTGAGCAACTTGGGACTTCAGTGTAGAGATTTCTGATTTCAAATGATGGATTTATCTGCTTCCCTCCCCCAAAGTGAGTGAGCGAACTTTAGACTTGTTGGGGCCTCAAAAATCCTTGGCAAAAATAAAAGGGGATAACCACATGGTCTGAACCTTAAAGCAGCTCCTTTTCCATTTGGGGTAGTGGCTCCGACTGGGTGTGATGGGACCAATTTCCCAGTTTTGGTTTTTGGATGATAACTTGTTGGGTTTCTACCAAAAAAAATTGAAAGGATGGATTACTACAAACTAACACAAATTTAACTCTAAATGCAAGACTTTGAACTAAATTTAATCTAACCGAGGATATAATATCTCAATGCGATCTAGAAATATATCTATTGAATCTGTCATGAAATCAATTCAGATTTAATAGAATTATTACCATGTAAAATTATTCTCTCGAAAAATTAATTAATCAAAAGAAAATGAAACATATATCACATTGTCTGATGACCATATATAAAATAAATAATTTATGTCTTTATACTGTACATTAGTGCAATAGATATTTCAGACATAAACAATTAATTTCATGCATGATTCATGAAAGCTGTGTTCATCACTAATTTTCAGAAACATAAATAACATACATGATATTAGTACCAATTGCGTATTACTCTTTCTATAAAATCAGTGATAATAGGTCGTATCCAATCCTTCAATCAAAAATTTGTTCAAATAATACAAAATTGCAACAGGAATTGATCAACAAAATGATGTTTATAACTGTGTTCCATTATTTCATGAAGGCATTCACAAACTTACTTACAATTAAGCATTTTTTGCAAATGTTCTTAATAAAATTCTGGAACCTTCTCTAAATGCATGAGAAGGGTTTAAATACTAAAACTAACTACAAACTAAATTAAATATTTTTAAAAAATGTAGAGGAGGTTTCAAACAAAGCTCCTCTAACTTGAACAATAATATAGGAATTAAAAAACTAAAAATCCCACTGTTAAGGCTTTTGCATCTTTTCGGAGTATGGTCACGTAATTTGCAGATATCTGGCATTCTCTTGAGCTAAGGTGGTTGAAATATTCATGACCGGATTTGATTCTTGGGGATGTAATTTGAAATTGTTGACTGAGACTTTTTAGCTAATTTTGTGAGAAGTAGAAGAGTCTACTGTTGACGGTAAGGTTTGATCAGAAAATTCCAAGAATTTTCTTGATCAAACTTATTAACTTGTCTAATTACTTCTTCCTGTTGTTCTGCTCTCTGTGTCCATTTCAATTATGTTTCTTTTGTCCGTGAAAACACATCAGACATGTTTTCTTTAATAAGTCTTGTTTTGAACAATTGGTCACATAAAATCTCTATGACCTCATTTGATTTGTTGAATGTCTTAATCGTTGCTTTTCCTACTCGGGCAGTCTGTGTTTTCCATTCTGTAAATAATAATTCTCCATGAATCTTATCTATATGAGGTATATTAGCTTGTTTTCGCATATCTTAATCTTTCCATTGAAGATGTTCTTCAATTTTTTTTTTACGTTTCTCACATTCCAATTTTTGAGTGGCAATTTGCTGAATCATTATTTTATTGGAATCACAGTAAGAATCAATCATAGCAACTTGATGAAAAAATTCCTTTTTCTGCTCTTTAATCATTGTATTTATCTCAAGTGCTTCTTGAATTAATTTTTCTGATTGTGATTGATTCTGTAATTTTGCCATGGTTCTCTCCAACTGTATCTGTTTATCTTTAAGTTCTGTATGATGTTCCAATTTAAGTTTTTCAAAATATTTATGGAACTGTTCTAAATTTGCTCTGATCTGTTCTATAGACTTGAATTTCTCTATATCTAACATGTGTTCCAATTCTTGTTTCCTGGATTCCCTCTGCCTCAAAAGTGCTTTGATTTCACTTGCTTTATCTACAGTAGTTGTAGCATAAGCTCCTGCATATTATGACAGTTAAGTCAAATGTTCAGTGGGATCCTCTGATGAATCTTTCCAGAGGACATCAACTGATTCATCTGTAGATTTAAGAGTCATTTCATCAGTCCTTCTTCTTTTATTTCATTTGACCATAGCTCTATGGATGGGACTGTAGAAGATATCCAATGATGGAATGTCTTCTATTTGAAAAATGAATTGAACTGTGGAGTGGGCTGGAATAATTTCTCTGTTTTGTGTTGCTGGGATTGTTTGTAAAGGGTTGACATTCTGAACTATCCTTTGGGAAGGCTCCGGCATTTGAAAACCTGCTGCTTGAACAATATTGACCTTTCCTTTAGAAGTTTTTATTGCTTGGGAAAATTGTTCCCATTCATTTATTAGGTCTTTTCCTTCAGATGATTTATATTGATCTTCTATGATCTGACCTTTTGGAAATGCTTCTGTATTTGATTCAGTGACATTGTTGTTTGTTTTTCCTTGCAAATATTTATCTTTAATAATATGGTCAATTTTCAAATTGGCTTTTGTAGACTCAACCTCATCTCCAGATTGATCGGTCTTATCAGATTGCTATTGAGACTGACCAGATTCATTTTCAGAATCATCCTTCATTTCTTCGTCGAGACTAACACTTGGAGTGTGTTTTTATTCATCCACAACTAGAAAATTCAAAGGGACATTCTTTAATATTTTATTTCTATATTCCTGAAAAGCTTCGATATCTTCTTGACTTGATTGATTGGAAACCCTCTTAATAACATCTGAAAAATCTTTGACTCCCTGAAAGAAGTCATCAAACTGATCCTCTTCTTTTACAAAAGGCTTGGTCTCAAGTCTTGCCATGTAATTCTTAATTTCATCTTTGGTATCATATAGTCTCTTAGGCATAAATGCTAAATTTAACATCTGAATATGAGGAGCCTCTTTGTATGTATGGCCAATATTGGATAAAGAAAAAGTACCACACTGTACAGGAAATGAAGGCCAAATAGCCTTTTTGTCATCATTTAACTGTTTGGTGACACCATTAATAAGTTGATAAGCTATTTCTCTCCCAAACAATCTATCTGAAACATAATATGGCAAAACATGTGGAAGAGAGGAACTTCCAAATACTCGAATATAAGTAAATTTCTCTTCAGCAAACCATCAGGATGTAGGAACAATATCTGTATTGACTTCCTTGGAAACCCTAGGGATATTTTTATCGAAAATCATTTGATACATAGGCAAAATAACTCCATAACAGACTTTATAGAAATGCAAGTGGTATTTGGAATCCCAGAGTTCTTCATGGTAAATATGGATTGGTTTAGGGTCTGTAACGGTCCATTTCCAACCCATGATTGGAAATGTAGAAATATAACAGATGGAATCCATAACATAAGCAGACATGAAAAAGGGTGAATTTTCTTGAGGCGAAGCATTTCTTTTATTCCTATATTCAGCAATGTGTTTGGATAAATAATTAGATAAAAGGTCTGCCCAATTCAAAATCGATGAATTAACGATTACGTCAATTAAGGGAACCCAGTCTCTAGAGAACCTAGTACTACCAGGTATAGAAAATAACCTACACAACATACCAGTAGCAAAGCAATAGGGATGAGGGATTTGTGTAATGGAGTACATACCGGATTTGTCTTGCTTCAGTTTTCCCTCATTGTCCTTCCACTCATGGATGACCTTGATAAGATCTGGATGTTTAGCTTTGAACATTTACACATATCTATTGTCATACTTTTGTTGCAAAGCTAGTAAATGATACATGGCTGCAAAATATTCAGCTTTAAAAGAACCCATAGTCTCTCCTCTAGAATTTTAAATACTCTATCTTCAATATTCAGATTTTCAACTTCCGACTTGATCATATCTTTGTAAGGCATAATTTTTGGCCTTGCAGCTATCTTATGAATAAACGAGCATGCAACATCGAAAAGAGTTGCACCGGAAGCGATATCAGTTCCTGTTGTAGATATATTTGTTATCACTTTTGGCCCTTCATCTTCAAATAGTTTGTACATAGCCTCCCATGGTGAGACACCGCAATCCTTGTTACAAACAATGTCTGAGAATAGCGAAGGCATATTTGTATCTTCGAAGGACGATGCTTGAGATATTTCTTTACCTTTCTTACTCATCTCAAACTCTCTCAATTCGATAACTGATTTCCTAATAATGAAAATGAAATATATCATATAACAAGCATTTACAAAGATGTATCAAAAATTTATTTCAAACTCACGCGAAACTCTGTCAATCTTGTCAATCATCTCTTAATAATTCATTATGATCTCAAAATTTAATGCTTGAAATGGCTTTACCTGGCTTTGTATGCAATGCTTATTAATCATTCAAAGTTGTTAAGAAGTAAAATTCAATCCGATATAACATAAGTTTCTTTTCACACGCTGAGATTATTAAATGCGCAAATCACAATGATTTCTTATAATATTTCATGATTGTCTCGTAAAAATTTCAAAATGCAATCTGCGCAAATCGCAGTTCGCAAGATTTAAAATATATATTTAAGTCTATACTATAAGTTGCGCGTGATGTGATTTGCGAAAGCGAAAAATGGATGCGATGTGAAAAAGATTTATATTTTTGAGTTTATTCGCTTCGTCGGGTCCGCAGTTATCGCAACTTCTATCGCTTTTTTCCTTTAAGTTTTAACTAAATCAAGTGCGATGCGAAAAAGTAAAGTAAACCTTTCTAAAGAGCACATTTTGATGTTCGCAGATTTTATGCTTTAAGATTTCTTTTTGAAAAAATAACATATATGATGAGCGATGCATATTTTGGGCAGGAATTTTATTTCCTAAGTGTTTTTTGAAAGTATTTTTTTTTTTAAAGGATTTTCTTATTTATTTCTAAAGAGTCCCTACTTATAAAAATTAATGGAGGGTTGTTGTATAGTACAAAAATTGGTGATTCACTTGGATGAACCAGATATCTTTGATAATTTTTTTTTTAAAACTCTAAATCCTTCTATATAAAAATAAAATAGTTAAAGAAATGAAATTTCAAATAAATAATATCTTTTTTCAAATAACGAAAATTTCATTTATTCACTTATTATTGGAGAATTTCTCTAAAAAGATATCAGTATAAAAATCAATATCAGTCTTTACTTAGTTAAAAATAAGATAGGAAATAATCTTTACAGATAAAGCTTTTTATAATTTTACTCCTTTATCATAGATAGAGCCTCTGTTCCAATAAGCAGTTTTAAGCTTTTGGCAGGGTTATCTTTTAACCGGCTATGATCCATTTTTCCATACAATATTTCTCATCATTTTCATAAGTAAATTATTTTTTCTTTATTATTATTATTATTATTATTATTATCTTCTTAAAAGCCACTGTCTTGGCTTGGTAACCAAATAGTGACAATGCCATTCACAAAATAGTAATTAAACTGATCAAGTTGGCTCGTGATGAGATCCCTTGTCTATATGATATAATCTCAACTCATTACAATGTTTTGGCATGAACATGGTAAACAAGCTCGTGATGAGACTTATTATCTTTTAAGTTTTCTCGAAAGTTTTTTTTTTAATTTCTTTTGAAAATTATAAGATTTACTGGATGGGATGACTCATATTTCTTTCTAAGATTCCAGACAATAATGTCTAGTTGTTAGATTGCTTTTCTAAAGAAGAGTTTTCACTATAATATAATTTTGTTTTCCTGACTAAAAAAATAATTTTCATACTAGATAAAAATGAGAGTTTTTCAAACAAAATAAGTGTTTTATTGAAATTCCATTTTTCTAGAAAGATACAATGAATCTGTTTTTTCCTAAATATTTTGATTTTTTTTTTATTCTTTAACAGTTATATTTTTTAATAAGTGGAAGAAGAAAAAGCAAAAAGAATTTATCTAAGACTTATTTTTGAAAAGTCAATTGTCAGTACTAAACAATTTTATTTCTATATGAAAGTAAAATTTTAATGTACAAAGATAGAAGGATTGCCTTCTATGAAAAATACTTTTTCAAAATTTTCCCATTAACAGGTAAAGAATCTTTTTTACCTAATAAATCCTGTAACAGAAATGTTGATGAACCAATCTTTTCGATTATTTGGAATGGTCCTAGCCAGACTTTTTGAAACTTTGTGTGTTTACCCTTTTCTTCATGACATTTATCCCATTTTAATACCAAATCAACAATTTGAAATTTTTTTGAACTAAGAGATGTTAAATCAAATGAGGCTTTTATTACTTGTTGATGATGGATATGAGTTTGTTTAGCTTTTTCTCTTTCTTCTTCTAACTTAAGGATTTGATCTTGTCTAAGTTGGAGAGAAGAAGAAGGATTTTCATCAATAAATTGTACTAAACCAAATGATGGTATTGTTACATTTGAGGGTAGAATTTATTCTTTTCCATAAACTAACACAAATGGTGAAGTGCCTATTGAAGCTTTTTGAGTGATTCTATCTGCCCAGAGAGCAAATAATAATGCTTTATGCCAGTTCTTATGATTTTTCTCCACAGTTCTCTTAATGATTCTGATAAGGGTTTTATTTGTAGATTCAGCTAATCCATTTCCTTGTGGGTAATAATTGGCTAAGTATTTTAATTTAAAATCTATTTTCAAAGAAAATTCAATCATTGCATTTCCAGGAAAATAAGATGCATTATCAAATATCAAAGTTGATCGAAGTCCAAACCTGGTAATTATGAATTGATCAATAAAGTCGGTAATATTCTATGTATTGACCACTTTCAATGGGATAGATTTTACCCATTTTGTGAAATAATCAGTTGCAGTTAGAATATACCTGTGCTTCTTTGAATATTTTGGAGTTATTTCACCTATAATATCTAACCCCCATTGTTAAAATGGTTGTTCGATATTTATTGGTTGTAATGGAATGCTGGTTTCCTTTCTCTTCCTGTTGTAGTTTGACATGTTTTACATTTTCTTTCATATTCATGTGCATCATTAAATAAAGTTGGAAAATAGTAACCAGCATGCAATATTTTATGAGCTATGTTATTTCCTCCGAAATGACCTTCAGCTGGTCCATCATGTAATTCCTGCAATACCTTTTCAGCTTTTGTTTTCTCTAAGCATCTTAATAATACAGAATCATAATTCCTCCTAAATAAGATATCATTTACGAGTTCATATTGATTTGCTTTAAGTCTCAAAGCACGCTTTGCAGTATAATTGAGATTTAAAGGAGCATATCCATTTTTTAAGAATAATTTCAGATCAGTATATTGCGATTGAGAATCGTTTAGGCTTACCTCAGATATTTGTATTTCTTCTGATTGATCTTCATCTATAGGAAAATGAGAAGATCCAGTTAACATTTTGCAGAGACCTTTTCCTTTAACAATTTTAGTTGGGTGTATTTCTACATCATATTCCTGAAGTGCAGTGACCCAATTTTCCCTTTTCTCTCCTACTTCTCGTTGTATTAATAATTGGCTTACTGCCGAGTAAGTTACTATTATCTTGGTGTGTGTTTTTAAGAGAAAAGGTGTAAAATGATTCAAATATTTAACCACGGCATAAGCTTGTTTTTCTACAGCAAAATAGTTTAACTCAACACCTTGAAGATTAGAACTAAAAAACGCAATAGGTGCTTCCATGTTTTGATCATTTAACTGTGTTAAAACAACAGCATATGATGTATCCGAAGAAAATGTGTATAACATAAAGGATTTGAGAAAATCAGGAGTTGTTAAAAAGGGAGCTTCAGCAATAGCTTTCTTAATTAACTCAAAAGTATTTCTTTCTTATTTTCCCCAATTAAAAATTGAATTTTTCTTGATCATTGATTGTACGGGTAGGACAATTTGGGAGAAATAAGGAAAAATTATTTTTACAAAATTGATTTGTCCTAAAAATGATTGCATTGATTTTTGTTATGTGGCAGAGGAATATTTTCAATCTCTTGGATCCTATCAGGGTCTATATGAATTCCATTTTTAGAAACAATAAATCCTAATAGCTTACCTTTTGATAAAGAAAAATAACATTTTTAAGGATTGAGGGAAATAGAATATCTTCTGCATCTTTCAAAACCATTTTTTAAATGATTAATATGATTGTTTCTATGCTTAGAATAAATAGTAACGTCATCTAAGTATATAAAAAATGAGCTATTGGTTAGTCCTCTGAAAGCTATATCCATAGCACGTTGAAACGTAGCTACAGCATTAATCAATCCAAAAGGCATTTTTTGATATGCGTATGTTCCCCATTTTGTTCTAAATGTTGTTTTTAATCTATCGTCAGGATGAACCATGATTTGATTAAACCCTGAAAATCTGTCTAGAAAAGATATCAATTCAGACCCTGCAACTGATTGTAATATCTGTTCCATGGTAGGTAAGGGAAAATTATCTTTCTGACAGGCTTTATTCAAATTCCTAAAATCTATGCAAATTCTAATGTCTCCATTATTTTTCCTAACTGGAACCATTTTTGACACCCATTTCGAATGTCTAACAGGAAAAATAATTTTGGCTTTGAGCATTTTATTCACTTCAGATTTAATTTGACTTTCTAAATTTGGATGAATTTTCCTGAGTTTTTATTGGATAGGTTTATCATATGATATCATAGGAATGGTATGTTGAATTATGGAAGTATCATATGTTTTAAGATCTGAATAATCCCATGCAAAGATATATTTATATTTCTTAAACAATTTAATGAATGATATACTCTCTTCATATCTTAGACCAAGACCTAAGTTGATATTTTGAGGTTTTTCTGAAGTACCAAGATTAATCAATTCAAACTTTAAAGTCGAACTTTGAATTTTTGGATTGGTTATTTTTTTAAACCTATCTTTCAAGTCATAAAGGTCTTCCATTTTGACTACAGATTTGGGAATTGAATTATTGTTTGTTTTATCTTTAATCTGTAAATCATGTTCATTTCATCCAAAATTTGACCTTCATAAGCTCTGTCTAATGTAAGAAAGTCTACTATATCTGCATCATCATTAAATACTTTCCAATTTTTTATATTGTCCCGAATGGATGGTCAAAAAATTAATTCAATTGAAAATATATCTGGGCTAAATTCTTCAGGTGGTATAAGTATAGATGCTACATTAGCAAGTAAATCAGCGCTCGCATTTTGTAATCTAGGAATTGTAGAGATATTGAATGTTGTAAAATGAGAAATGAGATTCTGAGCTATAGTTTGATAATGTCTCAAGTACAATGGATCATGTTCCTTACTTGTTTGACTATTATTTTAGAATCTCCATATACTTGCAAATATTTAACATTCAATCCTATAGCTTTATACATACCTTGTATCAATGATTCATATTCAACAGTATTACTTGTGCATTGAAACTCGAGTCTACACGCTAGCATCGTTTTCTCTCCTTGAGGATTGATTAAAACGTAACCTGCTCCTGAACCATCTTCTGATTTCGAACCATCAAAAAATAAAGTCCAAAATAAATATTGTTTTGGAATTTGATTGCTAAAATTAACACATCTAGAAGAGTCTGTTTGAGAAAATTTCTCAATTTGAGAAGTAAAAGTATTTTCTAAAAAAAGTGAAACCTGAGTGTTAAATGAACCAAGGGATGATTCTGCTGAATAATTCCCTATGATATTATTATTAAAAGCTATAGGTTCATTTGGTCCCTCTAATTCAGTAACTGTGTGTTTCATAAATTTCTCAAGTTCAATTCTGATTTGATTTGGTTTTCCATTGTATGGTAACCACATATGTGACCAGTCAGTAGCAAAATATCCATGTAATTTCTCAGACCAATCCCTACTTAAAATAAGGCCATAAAACTCAGGAATGTTTGCGACTAAAATATCAATCACTTGTGATACTCTTGGATTAGATGATCATCTAATAGATACTAATAACAGTTCTCCAATAACTTCAAATTTTGTTCTATCCAATTGAAATATATGTACAGATGGTTTTTGAGGAGTGATATTTAATTTTGTACACATTGTTCTTGGCATAATGTTTGAAGAAGCTCTTGAATCAATAAGAAAATTATGAACATTCTTGTTAAAAATTTCATAAGTCAAAAGAAAAGGAGGAGTTTGAGAAATAGATTTATCACCAATTAAAACAAGATCATTGGAATTCACTTTATTGATAGATGATGGAGGTTTTCCCATATCCTTTGAAGCTTGTGCTATAACTGGTGGCTGTATTGGTTCTACAGGAATTGCTTTGAGATCTCTAAGCAAAATCTTTTGTTGTTGTTTGAGTTTGGTCATTTCATGTAGTGAGATATTTTCCTTGATATTTTTCATATCCTCTACTATGTTGTATTCGATTGTATCTGATACAATCAAAGTTTTGGAATTTGTAGAAGGATCTGATAAAATCGGATCTTTTTGTATAGTTTTAGATTTTTTTATTCTTTCTTTCATAGGAACAAAATTTTGTTTGGTATTTGACACAATTGGATATAAAGAAGGTTTACTTCTTGTAGATATAGGCATAGCTTCATTTTCTTCCTCTGTTGGAAGAATGCAATCCCATAAACCATTTAATTCAACTTCTTCTTCACATTCTAATTCATTTTTAGAAGGTGAGGGATCTTCAATGTCTTGGTCAGATTTAGCGTTTCAAATTTCATTTGGAGGTTGAGATATTGAAGGATTTTTCTTGAATGGACGAAATGATTTTTTAGCGGCTGAAGTTTCAGCAACTTGTTGCTTTATATCAATCATATCATTTGACATAGTATTTAATACTTTTTGAATACCTTCAAGGTCAAATGGATCTTTTGAGATTTTCGTTTTGGAATCTTGACTAAATGTCACTTTCTTTGTTTTCCTTTCTTCTATCTCTGATAGTTTCTCTAATGCTAAAATCCTCTTTTCTACTGCGAGAGCTTCTTTCAATTTTTCTAAGAGAGTAGATTTATTAGCTCTATCTACAAAAATAGCTATATTAGAAGGTAAAGAAGAAATAAACCATTCTATTTGTACCTAAACAACAGGTTTAGAAGTAGTTGGGATTTTATTTAATAATCTGTTGAATCTCGAGTTGAAATCTTTAACCTTTTCACCTGAATTTACATTGAGATTAGAAATGGAATTGATTAAATATGCAACAGTTCTATCATCTCCAAATTTTGCAAGAAACACTTGTTCAAAAGTTTCCCAATCAGCAATAGATCCTGCTGGAAGGGAAAAGTACCAGGATCTTGCAGATCCTTGTAAAGTGTATGGAAACAACCTAACTACAACATCTTCGTGAACAATTCCATTTAAATTCATGGGCAACATAAAATTATTGATGTGTTATTCAGTAGGAAGACCATCATCTGGATTATATTTAGGTAACCATTTCTCTGGATGATCTAGAAGAGAATTTAGATTTGCTATTAATACGGCACCAGAACTTTTCCAAGGTTGAGCAACCATAATTGGATTTGGATTTTGTGAAGATGTAGAAGTAGGTCCAGAAGTAGAGATAATGTAAGAAGAACTAACAAATGGAACACTACTACTTGTAACAGCACTTATTGTTTTAGTGGAAGAAATGGAAGATAGAGAAGATGTGGATTGATTGGATGAATATGAAGGAACAACTAAAGAAAAATTTGATATGACTTCACTTGTTTGTGATTTTGATCTGGATATAGTAACTTTTCTGTGATGAGATTCTAATGGAAACTCCAAAGTGTAAATTCCAAGCTTCTCACTTTTAGATTGGGTTAAAATACCAGTGTCTCTAAATAAAGAAGTAACACTTTCCTCAGATGTTTCTCGGTTAACAGGATTTTCAGCAGAAATATATATTCCTTATAATTACTGAATTAAATACTGAACTTCGGGAGATTCAGGAATGAATTCTGAAGTAGATGGATGGCGTGATACTTCAGGGGATGATGGAAAGGTTTCTACTAATTCTGATTTCTGAGTTGGTGATCTAGATTGTGATTGGGAAATCGTAGAATGATTTTGAGGAGATCGACTCTTATGAGGGCTTTAAATTTTAGATTTATCTGACATTCATAGTTAGGCCCTCCTTCTAGTGCCAAAAATGTTGGGGCCTCAGAAATCTGTGGCAACAACAAAGTGGGATAACCACCCTGTCCGGACCTTAAAGCAGCTCCTTTTCCATTTGGGGTAGTGGCTCTGATTGGGTGTGATGGGACCAGTTTCCCAGTTTTGGTTTTTGGATGATAACTTGTTGGGTTTCTACCAAAACATTTTGAAATGATGAATTACTACAAACTAACACAAATTTAACTCTAAATGCAAGAATTTGAATTAAATTTAATATAACCCGGGATATAGTATCTGAATGTGATCTAGAAAGATATCTATTGAATCTGTCATGAAATCAATTCAGATTTAATAGAATTATTACCATGTAAAATGATTCTCTCGAAAAATTTATTGATCGAAAGAAAATGAAACATATATCACATTGTCTGATGACCATATATAAAATAACTAATTTATGTCCTTATATTGTACATTAGCGCAACATATATTTCAGACATAAACATTTAATTTCATACATGATTCATGAAAGCTGTGTTCATCACTAATTTTTAGAAACAGAAATAACATACATGATATTATTACCAGTTGCGTATTACTCTGTCTATCAGATCAGTGATAATAGGTTGCATCCAATCCTTCAATCAAAGAGTTGTTAAAAGAATACAAAATTTCACCAGGCATTGATCAGCAAAATGATGTTTATAACTGAATATAACCATGTTCCATTTATTCATCAAGGCATTCACAAACTTACTTACAATTAATCATTTTTTGCAAATGTTCTTAATAAAATTTTGGACCCTTCTCTAAATGCATGAGAAGGGTTTAAATACTAAAACTAACTACAAAATAAACTAAATATTTTACAAAAATGTAGAGGAGGTTTCAAACAACCTTCCTCTAACTTGAACAATAATCTAGGAATTAAAAAAATAAAAATATTAATTTTAAGGCTTTTGCATCTTTTGCGGAGTATGGTCACGTAATTTGTAGATATCTAGCATTGTCTTGGGTTGAGGTGGCTGAGATATTCGTGACCAGATTTTATTCTTGAAGATGGAATTTGAAAGTGTTGACTAAGAATTTTTGGCTGATTCTGTGAGAAGTCGAAGAGTCTGTTGCTGATGGTAAGGTTTGATCAGAAAATTCCAAGAATTTTCTTGATCAAACTTATTAAATTTTCTGATTACCTCTTCCTGTCGTTCTGCTCTCTCTGTCCATTTCAATTATGTTTATTTTGTCAATGAAAACACATCAGATGTGTTTTCTTCAATAATTCCTATTTTGAGCAATTGGTCACATAAAAGATGTATGACCTCATTTGATTTGTTGAATGTCTTAATCACTACTTTTTCTGCTCGGGCAGCCTGTGTTTTCCATTCTATAAATAATAATTCTCCATGAAGCTTATCTATCGGAGGTAGATTAGCTTATTTTCCCATATCTGAATCTTTCCATTGAATATGTTCTTCAATTTGTTTTTGAAGTTTCTCACATTCAAATTTTTGAATGGCAATTTGCTGAATCATTATTTTACTGGAATCACAGTAAGAATAAATCATAGAAACTTGATGACAAAATTCCTTTTTTTTCTCTTTAATCATTGTATTTATCTCAAGTGCTTCTTGAATGAACTTTTCTTATTGTGATTGATTCTGTAATTCCGCCATGGTTCTCTCCAGCTGTATCTGTTTATCTTTAAGTTCTGTATGATGTTCCAATTTAAGTTTTTCAAAATCTTTATGGAACTGTTCTAAATTTTCTCTGATCTGTTCTGTAGACTTGAATTTAACTGTATCTAACATGTGTTCTAATTCCTATATCCTAGATTCCCTCTGCTTCAAAAGTGCTTTTATTTCACTTGCCTTATCTACAGTAGCTGTAGCATAAGCTCCTGCATATTGTGACAATTTAGTCAAATGTTCAGTGGGATCCCCTGATGAATCTTTCCAGAGGACATCAACTGAATCGTCTGTAGATTTAAGAGTCGTTTCATCAGTCCTTCTTCTTTTATTTCTTTTGACCATAGCTCTATGGTTGGGACTGTAGAAGATATCCAATGATGGAATGTCTTCTATTTGCAAAATGATTTGATTTGTGGAGTGGGCTAGAATAATTTCTCTGTTCTGTGTTGCTGGGATTTTTTGTAAAGGGTTGGAAGTCTGAACTATCCTTTGGGAAGGCTTTGGTGTTTGAAAACCTGCAACTTCACTAGTATTGACCTTTCCTTTAGAATTTTTTATTGCTTGGGAAAAATTTTCCCATTCAATTACTAGGTATTTTATTTTAGATGATTTAGATTGATCTTCTATGATCTGACCTTTTGGAACTGCTTTTGTATTTGATTCAGTGACATTGTTGTTTTTTTTTCCTTGCAACTCTATATCTTTAATAATCTGGTCAATTTCCAAATTGTCTTTTGTAGATTCAGCCTCATCTTTAAATTGATCGATCTTATCAAATTACTGTTGAGACTAAACAGATTCATTTTCATAATCATCCTTCATTTATTCGTCAAGACTAACACTTGGAGTGTGTTTTTCTTCTTCCATAACTAGAAAATTCAAAGGGACATCCTTTAATCTTTTATTTCTATATTCCTGAAAAGCTTCGGTATCTTCTTGAATTGATTGATTGCAAAACCTCTTAATAACATCTGAAAAATCTTCGACTCCCTAAAAGAAGTCATCAAACTGATCCTTTTATTTTTCAAAAGGCTTGGTCTTAAGTCTTTCCATGTAATTCTTAATTTCATCATTGGGATCATACAATCTCCCAGGCATAAATGCTAAATTTAACATCTAAATACTAGGAGCCTCTTTGTATGTATGGCCAATATTGGCTAAAGCAAAAGTACCACACTGTACAGGGAATGAAGGCCAAATAGCCTTTTTGTCATCCTTTAACTGTTTGGTGACACCATTAATAAGTTGTTAACCTATTTCTCTCCAAATCAATGTATCCAGAACATAATATGGAAAAACATATGGAAGAGCGGATCTTCCAAATCCTTGAACATACGTAAATTTCTCTGCAGAAAACAATCAGGCTGTAGGAACAATATTTCTATTGACTTCCTTGGAAACCCTAGGGATATTTTTATCGAAAATAATTTGATACATAGGAAGCATAACTCCATAACAGACTTTATAGAAATGCAAGTGGTATTTGGAATCCCAGAGTTCTTCATGGTAAATATGGATTGGTGTAGCATCTTTAACAGTCCATTTCCAACCCATGATTGGAAATGTATAAATATAACAGATGGAATCCATAACATAAGCGGACATGAAAAAGGGTGAATTTTCTAGAGGTGAAGAATTTCTTTTATTCCTATATTCAATAATGTGTTTGGCTAAATAATTAGATAAAAGGTCTGCCCAATTCAAAATTGGTGAATTGACGATTACATCAATCAAGGGAACCCTGTCTCTAGAAAACCTAGTACTATCAGGTCTAGCAAATAACTTACACAACATACCAGCAGCAAAGCAATAGGATGAGGGATTTGTGCAATGGAGTACGTACTATATTTGTCTTGCTTCAGTTTTCCCTCATTGTCCTTCCACTCATGGATGACCTTGATAAGATCTGGATGTTTATCTTTAAACGTTTGCACATATCTATTGTCATACTTTTGTTGCAGAGCTGGTAGATGATACATGGTTGCCAAATATTCAGCTTTAAAAGAACCCATAGTCTCTCCTCTGGAATTATTAAATACTCTGTCTTCAATATTCAAATTTTCAACTGCCCACTTGATCATATCTGTGTAAGGAATAATTTTTGGTCTTGCGGCTATCTTATGAATAAAAAAGCATGCAACGTCGAAAAGAGTTCCATTGGAAGTGATATCAGTGCCTGTTTCAGATATCTTTGTTATCACTTTTGGCCCTTCATCCTCAAATAGTTTTTACATAGCCTCCCATGATGAGACACTGCAATCCTTGTTACAGACAGTGTTTGAGAATAGCGAAGGCATATATGTATCTTCTGAGGACGATGCTTGAGAGATTTATTTACCTTTCTTACTCATCTCAGACTCTCTCAATTCGATAATTGATTTCCTGATAATGGAAATGAAAGATATCATATAACAAGCATTTACAAAGACGTATCAGAAAATTATTTCAAACTCACGCGAAACTCTGTCAATCTTATCAATCATCTCTTCATAATTCATTATGATTTCAAAATTTAATGCTTGACATGGATTTACCTGGCTTCGAATGCAATGCTTATTAATCGTTTAAAGCTCTTTTAATATTTCGTGATTGTCTCATAAACATTGCGAAATGTGATCTGCACAAATCACAGATCGTAAGATTTAAAAGATATATTTAGGTCTATACTATAATTTTCACACGATGAGATTTGCGAAAGCGAAAATGGATGCGATGCGAAAAAGATTTATATTTTTTAGTTTATTCGCTTCGTCGGGTCCGTGGTTATCGCAACTTTTATCACTTTGTTCCTTTAAGTTTTGAATAAATCAAGTGCGATGCGAAAAAGGAAAGTAAAGCTTTCTAAAGAGTGCATTTTGTTGTTCGTAGATTTTATGCTTTAAGATTTCTTTTTGAAAAAATAACATATATGATGACTGATGCACCGTTTGGGCAGGAATTTTATTTCCTAAGTGTCTTTTGAAATTATATATATATATATATATATATATATATATATATATATATATATATATATATATATATATATATATATATTTTAAAAGGACTTTCATATTTATTTCTAAAGGGTCCCTATTTATAAAAATAAATGGGGGGTTGTTGTATAGTACAATAAGACTACAGCTGGTCCCTCTGAAAGGCTTTTGTATTTTTCTCAAAGGAGGCATCCACAAAGAGAGGCTTTTTATTTGATTGTTTGTTGGAGCTGGAAGAGTGAATTTGGCTTAGAAATGTTTCCAGGAGTTTTGTCTTCATTTCTCCTTCTTCCATTGCTCGAATTTGTGAAAGAATTTTGAGTTCATCTGCATTTGTAGTTTGTGCCATTAACACCTTTTATTTTGGGTGTTTAGTAGTGTTGTCTGGAATTTCTGAAGAACTGTCACTGGAATAGTCAGAGTTAGATGAATAATTACATTGACAATCTTCTGAATCTGAACAAAAACAATTTTCCATATGAGTATAAAATCTTCAATAGATGAACCAGAGGAAGAGGAACTGGAAGAATCATCATCAGATGAATCGTCAAGTTGTTGCCGCTGAACTTGTTTACGAATCACCAGATTCTGACAATGTTCATTTCTGTGATTTTTAAACCTGCATTTCAAGCACATTATAGGGGTTTCTATTTTGACAACTTTCTTTTGTCTGTTTAGAGGTTGAGATTTCTTACCTCTATTTTTCCTTGATTCTTCTCCCACAGGACATCTCTGAGAAGTGTGACCCAGCTGGCCACAAAGCCAACAAGTTAGATTCTTCCATTTTTCTTTCTTTGAAGAATGCAAATGCATTTCCTTGGGCTGGTAATAATGGGTATTGGGGATATATTTATAATGTCCCCTTCTGGACCTATGAATGGTCCATTTTCTTGACTTCTGACCTTGGGTTGGGTGTTCCCGATACTTTTTCTTGGATTTATTTGCCTGTTTCTTGGCCTTTCTTCTCTTAACAATAGGATCATCTATAGTGAGGCCATATTTACTGCAAATAGACTTGCTATAAGGGAAACAAGAAATTTTATCTAAAGACTTGTTTACTTTTTTACTGGTTCAGAGTCCAACCATAGTCTTTGTAATAATGTTGTATATTTCCCCCCAAGTAAAAGACTCAAATGGTAATTGGAAAGAATCATGTAGCTTTAGATAGTCAATAAATTTTGAAGGTAATGCTACCGGGTAAACTTGTTTCCAGAGGATATTCTTGGATTATTTTACTTCATATATGTGTTTCACCTAAATTTATGAAATTTGTACTGAGATATCTTTTGCATTTGTTTGGCAAGAATCTGATTCTATGTTTATGCCCATATGACTGCCTGCATCCATACTAATGTTCAAGAATTCATTGAAGTCATGGCTAGTCTCCAACTCATGCTATTTTATAAGACAGATTGTGATTTATCTCCAACTTCATCTTCAAAGTTTCCATTCTATCTTTAATTAAGAGGCCGGAGATGTCATTTCCTAATTATCTTAATAGTTCTTAGCAGATTGCATGATTGTGCATAGTTTATTCATTTTCCTTTGTGATTACATGTTTATATTCAATGAACATCATATCAATCATTTGTCTAATTTTTCCCACACTTAAATTGTCAATGTTCCATTATCTATGAGAGTCTAGAAAGAAAGTATGATTTTCTAGAAGCTTTCCTTTTCCACTAAGGTCTGGAGAAAGATACCTTCAAAATTGACTTTCAAGTGGCTCATAGATGGGAAATATTTTGGATTCTGAATCTTTTCTTGATTCCTTAAACAAGGAAACAATAGATAATCTTTCAGATGATTTAGATTTCTTTGATGGTATTTCTTTATATGACTGAGATACTTCTTTAGGGAGTAGATGAGGAAATCTGTCAACTGGTTTAACAACATCCTAAATTTTGACATTTCTTTTATAGAAAAGAAGCAAGTACTAGCTTGTCAGATTCGACTGTAGGTAAATTATCAAATTTCTCTTTCAATTCTGTAATGAGTCCTTTTGTGGAATGCATTTCTTGGTCAATCTTACCTTCCACCACATCTATCTTACTTAAAGACTCTCTGACACAGCTATTCAAGACTGAAGTAGAAAATTGTACATCATTTAGATAGCTATTTACACTATTTACTGAAACTTGGATACCATCAATCTGTTCTTTAACAGCAGAAGACTTTGCAGTGTTCATTTCTAGCCCTTTAATGACTGTATTGGTCCGGTTTAACTGTTCACTAGCCTTTTGTATTCTACCATCAATTCCTAGAGCACTATCATCCTTTAGAACTAGAGGAATAGCTTTGGATGAGTTCTGAGTTGCTCCTAGGATGATTCCCTTATAAGGGGGAAATGTGGTAGAGGTCTCAATATTACTGCCATATAGACCAGACCATGAATGCTGAGAGGAAGGGGAAAATGCAGTGTTGGTCATCAGAATGTTTTCTGAATTATCCATGGCTTTCCAAACATAGAAAGATATCCAAGAAAATGTTTTATCCATGAATTATTTCCATTCTTGGGACAATTTGAGTTTTTCTTCACTAGAATGAGTGAGACAAAAAAATTCTACCTCTAGATAGGTATAGATGTCCCAATTTAGCATATCTTTCATCCATTTGGTATCTACTTTATGATTTTTTCATCCATTCATGCAAGTGAAAAACTTATGAATTTCTGTAACCGATAGCTTTTTACAATCTTCTGGAAGAGAACAAAATCTTGACTGAGGAATCAAATCATCCATTTGTTCGAGATAGCCTAGACCATATTTTGGCATATTTGGAGGTCTCGTTTTGCTAAACATTTCTGTTAATCTAGGATCTTCATTTTCTAATGAAGGTAGTTGATGCATCATCATCACATGATCAAATTCACGAGGGAAAGGGATATCTGAACATTTAGGGTTTGGATAAGGATTTGTTGATGTAGGAGGGGCTTCACCTGTCCTAAGATGATGATTTGTATGTATGACATATTTAGCAAGACTACTCATATTTACAATGTTTTACACTCGGGGCAGATGACTTCTAAAGAAGCAAAATTCACAATCTGAGAAAATTCAAATAGAGAAATATGTTTACAAGGATTTGAAACAGAACTAGAACAGGAAGTATCAAATTCAAGTGGATGTTTTTACATAGTAGAACATCTGCAAGCTTGTACAATCCTTCTTCTCTAAATGGTTGATCTTCTGGGAAAATAAAGGATAGAAGATGACTGTATACATTCTGAATTCTCTTGGATTTGGCTAATGGATTTTTTGATAGAAATCTTAGTGGCAGCTTTTAAATGGAAGACTAAAAGATCACTATATACATCAGAAGCATTTATGCTATATAGTTTCCATCTAGAATATGGATGAGATTCTTCATATTCTAACTCAGAATAATTTATCACACGACTTGAAGCAGACGCAAACATATCTCGAAGAATATTTTCCTGAGTTTTATCCTTTTCTTCTAATTCTATATAAGACACAGATCTATGTGTTGATTCCATTTGATAAAGAATGGATATTCTGAGTACTAACCTTTACGAACTAGACTATCTTTCTGGCTCTTATAGGAGAAGCTCAAAGCCATGAAACATCTGTAAAACATCTGTAAATCTGAGTAGTCTTGCTGAATATGTCATACATACAAATCATCATCTTAGGACAGGTGAAGCCCCTCCTTCTACATCAACAAATCCTTATCCAAACCCTAAATGTTCAGATATCCCTTTGCCTCATGAATCTGATCATGTGATGATGATGCATCAACTGCCTTCATTAGAAAATGAAGGTCCTAGATTGACAGAAATGTTCAGAAAAATGAGACCTCCAAATATGTCAAAATATGGTCTAGGCTATCTAGAACAAATGGATGATTTGATTCCTCAATCAAGATTTTTTTCTCTTCCAGAAGATTGTAAAAAGCCATCGGTCACAGAAATGCATAAGTTTTTCACTTGAATGAATGGATGCAAAAACCATAAAGTAGATACCATATGGATGAAAGATATGCTAAATTGGGACATCTATACCCATCCAGAGGCAGAATTTTTTGGTCTCACTCATTCTAGTGAAGAAAAACTCAGATTCTCCCAAGAATGGAAAGAATTCATGGATAAAATATTTTCCTGGATATCTTTCTATGTTTGGAAAGCCATGGATAATTCAGAAAACATTCTGATGACCGACACTGCATCTTCCTCTTCCTCTCACATTCATGGCTGCTCTAATGGAAGTAAGATTGAGACCTCTACCACATTTCCCCCTTATAAGGGAATCATCCTAGGAGAAGCTCAGAACTCAACCAAAGCTATTCCTCTAGTTCTAAAGGATGATAGTGCTCTAGGAATTGATGGTAGAATACAAAAGGCTAGTGAATAGTTAAACTAGACCAATATAGCCATTAAAGGGCTAGAAATGAACACTGCAAAGTCTTCTTTTGTTAAAGAATAGATTGATGGTATCCAGGTTTCAGTAAATAGTGCAAATACTGTCTAAATGATGTATAGTTTTCTACTTTTGTCTTGAAGAGCTATTTCAGAGAGTCTTTAAGTAAAATAGATGTGGTGAAAGATAAGATTGACCAAGAAATGTATTCCACAAAATGACTCATTACAGAATTGAATGAGAAATTTGATAAGCTACATACAGTCAAATCTGACAAGCAAGTACCTGCTTCTTTTATATATAAAAGAAATGTACAAATTCAGGATCCTATTAAACTAGTTGACAGATTTTCTCAGCTACTCCCTAAATAAGTATCTCAGTCACAAACATAAATACCATCAGAGAAATCTAAATCATCTTAAATATTATATATTGTTTCCTTGTTTAAGGAATTAGAAAAAGATACAAAATCCCAAATATTTCCCATCTATGAGCCACTTGAAAGTCAAATTTCAAGGTATCCTACTCGAGAACACAGTGGCAAAGGAAAGCTTCCAGAAACTCATACTTTCTTTCCAGACTCTCATAGAGAATGGAACATTGACAATTTAAGTGTGGGACAAATTAGACAAATGATTGATATGATGTTTGTTGAATACAAGCTTATGTGTCTAAGGGGAAAAAGTGAAATAGAATCTTGTAAAACAGTCGTACAATGTTTTAATGGAACTTTATTAAGATGGTGGGAAGCAGAAACATCTCCAGCTCTTATTACAAAAATGGAGAATGAACTTTTGAAAGATGAAGTTGGAGATATAATCCACAATACTGATGGCAAACAAACAAAATAACATGATTGGAGCCTTGACTTCAATGTTTCTTGAAAATTGGTGTGGATATGAGACAGATCTTGCAAATAAATGTGAAATGATTCTTATGAATCTTAAATGCAAAAAAATATCTCAATTTGAAGATTTTCATAGAGACTGGGTGCAGCACATATATGAAGTAAAAGAATCCAAGAATCTCATATGGAAACAAGTTTAACTGGCAGCATTACCTTCAAAATTTGTTGACTATCTAAAGCTACAAGATTCTTTCCAGTTGCCATTTGAGTCTTTTACTTGGGGGGGAATATACAACATTATTACAAAGACTATGGTTGGACTCTTCACTAGTGTGAAAGTAAACAAGCCTTTAGATAAACTTTCCCGTTTGCCTGATAACAAGTCTATTTGTAGTAAATATGGCCTCACTATAGATGATCCTATTGTTAAGAGAAGAAAGTCCAAGAAACAGGCAAAGAAATCCAAGAAAAAGTATTGGGAACACCCAACCCAAGGTCAGAAGTGAAGGAAAAGGACCATTCATAGGTCTAGAAGAGGAAATTATAAATATATCCCCAATACCCATTATTACCAGCCCAAGGACATCCATTTGCATTCTTCAAAGCAAGAAAAATGGAACAAGCTAACTTGCTAGCTTTATGGCCAACCGCGTCACACTTCTCAGAGATGTCCTGTGGGAGAAGAATCAAGGAAAAATAGAGGTTAGAAATCTCAACCTATAAAAAAGCAAAAGAAAGCTATCAAAATAGAAACCCCTTTAATGTGCATGAAATGTGGGTCTAAAAATCACAGAACTAAACATTATCATAATCCAGTGATTCGTGAACAAGTTTAGCAGCAAGAACTTGACGATTCATCCTATGATGATTCTTCCAGTTCCTCTTCCTCTGGTTCATATATTGATGAATTAAATACTCATGTGAAAATTTGTTTTTGTTCATATTTAGAAGATTGTCAATGTAATTATTCATCTGACTCTAACTATTCCAGTGAAAGTTCTTCAGAAATGCTAGACAACACTACTAAACAACCAAAAGAAAAGGTGTTAATGGCACAAATTGTAGATGAAGATGAACTCAAAATTATTTCACAAATTCGAGTAATGGAAGAAGGATAAATGAAGAAAAAACTCCTGGAAACATTTCTAAGCCAAATTCACTCTTCCATCTCCAACAAAGGATCAAATAAAAAGCCTCTCTTTGTGGATGCCTCCTTTGAGCGAAATACAAAAGCCTTTCAGAGGGACCAGCTGCCGTCTAAAGTTTGATCACTCACTTTTGGGAGGTAAGTAGAGAAATCCATCATTTGAAATCAGGAATCTCTACTCTCAAGTCGAAAGTTTCTTAGTTAGAAAAAGGGAAAAAATCTCTTACTTAGAATATTTCTGCAAGTACCACTGCATACACTCTACACACTGCACCTAAAACTAATGAATCAAATGTTGAAATATTATTGGGTAAAAAGGATCCTACAATAGGCTTCAGAGAAATGAAAATTTTAGCCATTGAATATCAACAACACCATGTCCTCCTGAACATTTCTATCAAAGGCCAAATTTTCACTCTCAAAACACTTATAGATTCAGGAGCAGATGTGAATGTACAAAAGTAATCCCAACAAATTTTTGGGTCAAATCAACTAGAAAAGTAGTCAGTTTGGGAAATAAAACTCTTCATTATGAAGTTCCCCAAGCATCTATTTGCTTTGACCAGCACTACATCAAATTGAAATTTGCAGTAGCAGACATTCCTATAGGCTCTATTTTAGGAAGTGTCTTCCTGGCAGTAGTAGAACCTCATGGCTCAATCATATTAAAGGATAATAAAGCTGGATATTTTATCACTTTTCTAAATTCAGATGGAAGTTTTAAGCAGATAAAATTTCCATATATTTCAAGCCCCAGAATTTCAACCATGGTCCAAGCCATGGAAGAATTAGGAAAAGTTGAATCTAAACTGATTGAACTTAAAGATTTGAAATCGTCAATTTAGATAGGGGATCAGCTAAAAACCCCTACAATTCAAAGAAGAATCTCTGATCTCAGAAAATAGATTGAGGCCGAATGTTGTTCTGAAGAACCAAATGCTTTCTTGCACAGGAAACAACATTGTGTTGAACTGGCTTATAAATGTGATTATGAAGGAAGACCCTACAAAAGCAGATCCATTCCTATGAATAAGGAATACAAAGGTCATTGTGAAAAAGAAATAATAGAATTAAGGGATAGGAAATTGATAAGAGAATGTGACAGTCCTTGGAACTATTACAGATTTTATGTAAACAAAATATATGAGCAGATCAGGGGAATCCCAAGACTAGTGATAAACTATAAACCCCTGAATATAGTTCTAGCAGATAACACCTATCCAATTCCTCACAAACTAGATCTATTAACAAAAATATCAGGGGAAAAAATATTTTCCAAATTTGATCTTAAATCAAGATTCTGGCAAGTGGCCATTGAAGAAAAATACAAGTTTAAAACAACATTCAGTGTGCTGGCAGGACATTATGAATGGAATGTCATGCCTTTTGGTTTGAAACATGCCCCATATAAGTTTCAGAAAGTAATGGATTCCATATTTAATCCATATTTTGATTGGATTTTAGTATATATAGATGATATTATAATGTTTTCTAAGAATATCCAAGATCATTTTAAGCATGTACAGACATTTCTACAAGTGGTAAAGAAAAATGGTCTTGTACTAATTAAAAATAAGATATAACTATTCCAGACCTCCATGAAATTCCTGGGTCGTATGGTTCAATATGGTCAAATAGCTCTGCAAAAACATGCTCTAGAATTTGTAGATAAATTTCCTAATGTTATCATAGATAAGACACAACTTCAAATATTTTTGGGATGTTTGAATTATGTGAGTAATTTTTATAAATATTGTGTCAAAAACTGAAGTCTGCTGAATCAAATATTGAAAAAGAATCCTCTGCCATGGACAGATGCTCATACCGGTGCCATGAAAAGAATAAAAAGCAAAGTTAAAGCTCTTCCTATTTTATTTGTTGTTGATGAAAATAATTTCAAAATTGTTGAAATAGATGCAAGTGATATAGGATGGGATGGCATATTGAAGCAAAGAAAGAATGATGGTGATGAGCAGATTGTACAATTTGCCTCAGGGACATGGAATACAACAGAGAAGAATTACTCCACTATTGAAAAAGAAGTAAAGGCAGCATGGAACTCTATCGATAAGTTTGTTATTCATTTAGTCAACAAGAGATTCTTATTAAGAACCGATGCCTCTGCCTTGAAGAAAGTTTTGAAAAAATATATCAAAAAGCCGGGAGAAGAAAATTTTTCCAGATGGCAAGCATTATTTGCAAATTTTGATTTTGATGTATATCATATTAAAGGAACAAAAAAATTTTTGCCAGAATTTCTCAGCAGAGAATATATCCAACAACAAGAACATATCATGGTAATTTTTACATAATGGGACACCAATCAGCAAAAATAAATTCTCAGGTCCATCCCTGATAACAAAAGTTGGCAAGAATATAGAGATCAGTGGAAGCCGACTTGGAAACTTCGGAATACTAAGGTTTTAGATGCAAACTTGCAAGCACATACAGATATCTTTCACTTAGTCCCTGAAAGAAAGGTAAATCCGAAAGGAAGAAAATGGATCTATGACATGGTTTATTCTAGGAGTATGGCAGCATCACATCAAGCAGAAGAATCCCTACGCAGTGATTTCCATGATATTACTATGATTTGGTCAGATGGAGGAGATAGACGCAGAGTCTATCATAAATATTTTTTCATAAACCGGACTAGAAATCTTGCATGGAATTGGACTAAAAACTTTGCTCAGTGGCCATAAATGATCCTAACATTATTTTTCCTGACACAATTTATAATTTTGCACGATATAAAAAGCTTTGGTGGGAAATTCTTAATGTTGATAGGAAGAACGAAACCCATTATACAAAGTTAAAATTTGTACCAATGTGGATTATGAAAAGAAACCAACAATGTGAATGGTTACAGGAATGGTGGAATGACTATGGAGTAAACAAAACATCCCTTGATCCTGTTTACTATGAAGCCTATTTTTAAAATAACTGCAATTGGTGTTTTGAAAATAACATTCCTGAATGTTTTCATACTCCCTGAAATACTGCCAGAGATCTTCAAAATATTCAAGGCCATGAAATTTTGAATCAATTCATGACCAGACACTTTGAGTGGTTGGTTATGACAAAAATCAAACACCAGATTGTTTTAAATAAACCCATGATTTCCAGAAGAATATATACTAAAGCATGGGACGAACATTTGTATAAGAAATTTCATTCTTCTGGAATCACTATACTAGATGATCCAGTATAATTTGGTTCTCGTGGACTCTATTTTAAATTATACACAATGTTCATAATTTCTAGTCATGGACTTGAAGTGACTGGTTTTCTCGTGGGATTTCTGGTAAAAAGCCTCCACATTGTAAAAATCTTCATGACAATTTTATCGTGGGCTTTTCTTTTAAAAGCATCCACATTGTTTATGATGAGTGTGTTTTCTATACAAGGTTCGATCTTTTCATTAGACTCGGAGGACTTCTCCGACAGCTGGTGGGGTTTGACCCCACATCTACCTGACTGATTGATGAATGTACTAAGATTCCCAAGGTACTTATAGGACCAAATATCAAGTGCTTGTCCCCTCTCTTTTCCTATAAAAGGAGGAGAGTAAGGCTCATTTGAGGCATTTGTTTTTGGAAAGAGTCGAGTCTTCTGTGTTTTTTAGTCAGAGATCTATATTTTCGTTCCTACTTTGCAACTGCGGACATTTGTCTGATCTGATTGCATCACGGAGATCATTCATTTCTCTAAGTCGTTAAGTGATCTGAGAAGCCTGCGTATCAGTGTGCTCGGCACTGATAAGAACCTAAAGTGGCTAGATCTATAGTATGTCTATAAGTTTGTGTGTTTAAATATTCAAAGACTGAGTCTGTGTTTAGCCAGGAAGCCTTCAGTAAGATCTATCATTTATTAAGAAGCCAAATCTGATAAATGCTAACGCAGTCAATCTCAAGAAAGAAATCTAATGTAATATGATTCCATAATTTATAAATAAAGAAGAGAGTATTTTGTTCTGCATTGATTACTTAAAACTCTGAGTTATATGAATGTATATTGGATAGTATCTGTGTTGCATATTTTCGCCAGAGGTTCGCCTGAGGTTCACCAAAAGATAGAAGGGATGCCAAACCATTAAAGGCGAAGGAAGCCGCAGAAAAGGTCGCCAAGGCATGAAATATCTGAGTAGGTTCATGTATGGGTTCGTGTATGGGTTGATAAGCACATGTAGAGGAGAAATTCAACAAGGCCAATCAGCTTGTGTTACTGTTGCAAACTTCATCTGAAGCCCCTGCGTAAAATTGCAAGCTTCATCTAAACACTGGGTTGTCTCAAATCCTAAACCTCACGTTATGAGAAATATAAGCTCTTGAAATATTCAAGAAGACCAGTCATCTGCCATCCTTTCTTTTCCCAGAAGATCGACCATTGATAGAAGAAGGATTGAACAAGCTTTCAAAAGTTCTCCTATGTACAAAAATCCACTTGAAGTTGATAGTTCCTTTTCTAGTTCTCTTTCAAATCCTCGTAAACATATTTCTATATTTGAATTTGCTCAGATTGTGAATTTTTCTTCTTTATAATTCATCTACCCTGAGTGTAAAACATCTGTAAATCTGAGTAGTCTTGCTGAATATGTCATACATACAAATCATCATCTTAGGACAGGTGAAGCCCCTAATTCTACATCAACATATCCTTGTCCAAACCCTAAATGTTCAGATATCCCTTTCCCTCATGATTCTGATCATGTGATGTTAATGCATCTACTACCTTCATTAGAAAATGAAGATCCCATATTGACAGAAATGTTCAGCAAAATGAGACTTCCAAATATGCCAAAATATGGTCTAGGCTATCTCGAACAAATGGATGATTTGATTCCTCAGTCAAGATTTTGTTCTCTTCTAGAAGATTGTAAAAAGTCATCGGTCACATAAATTCATAAGTTTTTCACTTGAATGAATGGATGAAAAAAGCATAAAGTAGATACCAAATGGATGGAAGAAGCTAAATTGGGACATCTATACCCATCCAAAGGAAGAAGTTTTTGGTCTCACTCATTCTAGTGAAGGAAAACTCAGATTGTCCCAAGAATGGAAAAAATTCATGGATAAAACATTTTCCTGGATATCTTTCTATGTTTGGAAAGCCATGGATAATTTAGAAAACATTTTGATGACCGACACTGCATATTTATGTTCCTCTCAGCATTCATGATCTGCTCTAAACAGTAGTAAGATTGAGACCTCTACCACATTTCCCCCTTACAAGGGAATCATCGTAGGAGAAGCTCATAACTCAACCAAAGCTATTCCTCTAGTTCTAAAGGATGATAGTGCTCTAGGAATTGATGGTAGAATACAAAAGGCTAGTGAACAGTTAAATTGGACCAATATAGCCATTAAAGGGCTAGAAATGAACACTGCAAAGTCTTCTACTGTTAAAGAACAGATTGATGGTATCCAAGTTTCAGTAATTAGTGTAAATAGTTGTCTAAACGATGTAAAGTTTTCTACTTCAGCATTGAAGAGCTATGTCAGAGAGTCTTTAAGTAAAATAGATGTGGTGGTAGGTAATATTTACCAAGAAATGCATTCCACAGAAGGAATCATTACAGAATTGAAAGAGAAATTTGATAAGTTACATACAGTCAAATCTGACAAGCCAGTACCTGCTTCTTTTCTCTATAAAAGAAATGTCAAAATTCAGGATCCTGTTAAACCAATTGACAGATTTCCTCAGCTACTCCCTAAATAAGTATCTTAATCACAGACAGAAATACCATCAGAGAAATCTAAATCATCTGAAATATTATCTATTGTTTCCTTGTTTAAGGAATCAGGAAAAGATTCAGAATCCCAAATATTTACCATCTATCAACCACTTGAAAGTCAATTTTCAAGGTATCCTGATCCAGACGTTAGTGGCAAAGGAAAGCTTCGAGAACTTTATTTCCAGACTCTCATAGAGAATGGAACATTGACAATTTAAGTGTGGGAAAAATTAGACAAATTATTGATATGTTGTTTGCAGAATACAAGCTTATGTGTTTAAGGGGAAAAAGTGAAATAGAAGCTTGTAAAAAAATCATACAATATTTTACTGGAACTTTATTAAGATGGTGGGAAGCAGAAACATCTCCAGCTCTTATTACAAAAATGGAGAATGAACTTTTGAAAGATGAAGTTGGAGATATAATCCACAATACTGATGGCACACCACAAAATAACATGATTGGAGCCTTGACTTCAATGTTTCTTGAACATTGGTGTGGATCTGAGACAGATCTTTCAGATAAACATGAAATGATTCTTATGAATCTTAAATGCAAAAAATTATCTCAATTTGAAGATTTTCATAGAGACTGGGTGCAACGCATATATGAAGTAAAAGAATCCAAGAAACTCCTTTGGAAACAAGTTTACCTGGCAGCATTACCTTCAAAATTTGTTTATTATCTAAAGCTACAGGATTCTTTGCAGTTACCATTTGAGTGTTTCACTTGGGGGGAAATATACAACATTATTACAAAGACTATGGTTGGACTCTACAGCAGTGCAAAATTAAACAAGTCTTTAGCTAAACTTTCCCGTTTGCCTGATAACAAGTCTATTTCCAGTAAATATGACCTCACTATAGATGATCCTATTGTTAAGAGAAGAAAGGCCAAGAAACGGGCAAAGAAATCCAAGAAAAAATATCGGGAACACCCAACCCAAGGTCAAAAGTTAGGAAAAAGGACCATTCATAGGTCCAGAAGGGGACATTATAAATATATCCCCAATACCCATTATTACCAGCCCAAGGACATCCATTTGCATTCTTCAAAGCAAGAAAAATGGAACAAGCTAACTTGGTGGATTTGTGGCCAGCCGGGTCACACTTCTCAGAGATGTCCTGTGGGAGAAGAATCAAGGAAAATAGAGGTAAGAAATCTCAACCGCTAAACAAACAAAAGAAAGCTGTCAAAATAGAAACCACTATAATGTGCATGAAATGTGGGTCTAAAATCACAGAACTGAACATTGTCAGAATTTGGTGATTCGTGAACAAGTTTAGTAGCAACAACTTGACGATTCGTCTTATGATGATTCTTCCAATTCCTCTTCCTCTGGTTCATCTACTGAAGAATTAAATACTCATATGAAAAATTGTTTTTGTTCAGATTCAGAAGATTGTCAATGTAATTATTCATCTGACTCTGACTATTCCAGTGAAAGTTCTTCAGAAATGCTAGACAACACTACTAAACAGCCAAAAGGAAAGGTGTTATTGGCACAAACAGTAGATGAAGATGAACTCAAAATTCTTTCACAAATTTGAGCAAAGGATCAAATAGAAAGCCTCTCTTTTTGGATGCCTTCTTTGAGAAAAATACAAAAGCCTTTTAGAAGGACAAGATGCAGTGTAAAGTTCGCTCACTCACTTTGGGGGAGGTAAGTAGAGAAATCCATCATTTGAAATCTGAAATCTCTACTCTCAAGTCCCAAGTTGCACAGTTAGAAAAAGGAAAACAACCTCTTAATTAGAATATTTCTACAAGTACCACTACATACACTCTACACACTGCACCTAAAACTGATGAATAACATGTTGAAATATTTGAGGGCAAAAAGGATGCTACAATAGGCTTTAGAGAAATGAGAATTTTAGCCATTCAATATCAACAACACCATGTCCTCCTGAACATTTCTATCAAAGGCAAAATGTTCACTCTCAAAACACTTATAGATTTAGGAGCAGATGTGAATGTATTCAATACAAAAGTAATCCTAGCCAAATTTTGGGTCAAATCAACTAGACAAGTAGTCAGGTTGGGAAATAAAACCCTTCATTATGAAGTTCCCCAGGCATCTATTTGCTTTGACCAGCACTGCATTAAATTGAAATTTGCAGTAATAGACTGTATTTTAGGAAATTTCTTTCTGACAGCAGTAGAACCTCATGGCTTAATCAGATTAAAGGATAATAAAGCTGGATATTTTATCACTTTGCCAAGTTCAGATGGAAGTTTTAAACAGATAAAATTTCCATATATTTCAAACCTTAGAATTTCAACCATGGTCCAAGCCATGGAAGAATTAGGTAAAGCCGAATCTAAACTGATTGAACTCAAAGATTTGAAATCCTCAATTCAGATAGGGGATTAGCTAAAAACCCGTACTATTCAAAGAATAATCTCTTATCTTAGAAAATAGATTGAGGCTGAATGTTGTTCTAAAGAACCAAATGCTTTCTCGCATAGGAAACAACATTGTTTTGAACTTCCTTATACATCTGATTATGAAGGAAGACCCTGCAAAAGCAGAGCCATTCCTATGAATAAGGAATACATAGATCTTTGTGAAAAATAAATAAGAGAATTAAGGGATAGGAAATTGATAAGACAATCTGACAGTCATTGGAACTGTTACGGATTTTATGTAAACAAAAGATCTTAGCAGATCAGGGGAATCCCAAGACTAGTGATAAACTATAAACCCTTGAATACAGTTCTAACCGATAACACCTATCCAGTTCCTCACAAAGGAGATCTATTGTCCATAATATGAAGGGAAAAAATATTTTCCAAATTTGATCTAAAATCAGGATTCTTGCAAGTGGCCATTGAAGAAAAAGACAAGTTTAAAACAACATCTCGTGTGCTGGTAGGACATTATGAATGGAATTTCATGCCTTTTGGTCTGAAACATGCCCCATCTAAGTTGTTCCAGACCTCCATCAAATTCCTGGGTCATACGGTTCAAGATGGTAAAATAGCTCTACAAAAACATGCTCTAGAATTTGCAGACAAATTTTCTGATGTTCTCATAGATAAGACACAACTTCAAAGATTTTTGGGATGTTTGAATTATGTAAGTAATTTTTATAAATATTGTGCCAAAGACCAGAGTCTACTGAATCAAAGATTGAAAAATATCCCTCGCCATGGACAGATGCTCATACCAGTGCCATGAAAAGTATAAAAAGAAAAGTTAAATCTCTTCCTATTTTATTTGTTGCCAATGACAATAATTTCAAATTTTTTGAAACAGATGCAAGCGATATAGGATGGGGTGGCATATTTAAGAAAAGAAAGAATGATGGTGATGAGAATATTGTACAATTTGCCTCAGGAACATGGAATACAATAGAGAAGAATTACTCCACTATTGAAAAAGAAGTAAAGGCAGCATGGAACTCTATCGATAAGTTTGCTATTGATTTAGTCAACAAGTGATTCTTATAAGAACTGATTTCTCTGCCCTGAAGAAAGTTTTGAAGAAAGATATCAAAAATCCTGGAGAAGCAAAATTTTCTAGATGGCAAGCATTATTTGCAAATTTTGATTTTGATGTATATCATATTAAAGGAACAAAAAAATGTTTTCCAGAATTTCTCAGCAAAGAATATATCCAACAACAAGAACATATCATGGTAATTGTTACAGAATGGGACCCCAATCAGAAAAAAGAAATTCTCAGGTCCATCCCTGATAACAAAATTTAGCAAGAATATAGAGATCAGTGGAAGCCGACTTGGCAGCTTCGGAATACTAAGGTTTTAGATGCAAACTTGTAGGCACATACATATATCTTTCACCTAGTCCTTGAAAGAAATGTATATCCAAAAGGAAGAAAATGGATCCATGACATGGTTTATTCTAGGAGTATGGCAATAGCACATCAAGCATAAGAATCCCTAAACAGTGATTGCCATGATATTACTATGATTTGGTCAGAAGGAGGAGATATACGCAGAGTCTATCATAAATGTTTTTGCATAAACCGGAATAGAAATCCTGCATGGAATTGGACTAACAACTTTGCTGAGTGGCCAGGAAATTATCCTAAAATTATTTTTTCCGACACAATTTATAATTTTGCAAGACATAAAAAGCTTTGGTGGGATATTCTTAATGTTGATAGGAAGAACGAAACCCATTATACAAAGTTAAAATTTGGACCAATGTGGATTATGCAAACAAACCAACAATGTGAATGGTTACAGGAATGGTGGAATGACTATGGAGTAAACAAAATAGCCATTGATCCTGTTTACTATGAAGCCTATTTTCAAAATAACTGCAATTGGTGTTTCAAAAATAATATTCCTAATTTTTTTCATACTCCCTACAATACTGCCATAGATCTTCAAAAGATTCAAGACCATGAAATTTTGAATCAATTCATGACCAAACACTTTGAGTGGTTGGTTATGACAAAAATCAAACACCAGATTGTTTTAAATAAACCCATGATTGTCAGAAGAATATATAATAAATCTTGGGACGAACATTTATATATGAAATTTTGTTTTCGTGGAATCATTATACTAGATGATCCAGTATAATTTGGTTCTCGTGGACTCCATTTAAAATTATCCACAATGTTCATAATGTCTAGTCACAGACTTGAAATGACCGGTTTTCTCGTGGGCTTTCCGGTAAAAAGCCTCCACATTGTAAAAATCTTCGTGACAATTTTCTCATGGGATTTTCTTTTAAAATCATCCACATTGTTTATGATGAGTGTGTTTTATGTACAATATTCGATCTTTTGAGGAGACTTGGAGGAATTTTCCGATAGCTGGTGGGGTTTGACCCCACATATACCTAACTGATTGATGAATGTACTAATATTCCCAAGGTACAGATAGTACTGACTATCAAGTTCCTGTCCCCTCTCTTTCCCTATAAAAGGAGGAGAGTAAGGCTCATTTGAGGCATTCAGTTTTGGAAAGAGTCGAGTCTTGTGTGTTTTTTGAGTTGGAGATCTGTATTTTCCTTCCTTCTCTGCAACTGCAGACATTTGTCTAATCTGATTGCGTCATGAAGATCATTCATTTCTCTAAGTCATTAGGTGATCTGAGAAGCATGCGTATTAGTGTGCTCGGCACTGATAAGAACCTAAAGTGGCCAGATCTATAGTTTGTCTAAAAGTTTGTTTGTTTAAAGACTCAAAGACTGAGTCTGTGTTTAGCCAGGAAGCCTTCAATAAGCTCTCTCATTTATTGAGAAGCCAAATCTGATAAATGTTAACGAAGTCAATTTGAGGAAAGAAATCTGATGTAAGATGATTCCATAATTTATAAATAAACAAGAGAGTATTTTTTTCCGCATTGAGTACTTAAAACTCTAAGTTATATGAATGTCTCTTGGATAGTATCTGTGTTGCATATTTTCGCCAGAGGTTTGCCAAAGGTCTGCCAAAAGACAAAAGGGATGCCAGACCGTTAAAGGTGAAGGACGTTGCAGAAAAGGTTGCCATAGCATGAAATATCTAAGTAGGTTCATGTATGAGTTCGTGTATGGGTTGATAAGTACACACAGAAAAGAGATTCAACAAGGCCAGTCAGCTTGTGTTGATGTTGCAAGCTTCATCTGAAGCCCCTGCGTAAAATTGGAAGCTTCATCTGAAGCCCCTGCATAAAATTGGTATATAGTAAAAATATTTTGATTAGTCGTGTTAATATTTATCAATTAAAAATAGATAAACAATATCAAATACTTTAAAGTAGTATAATTAATCAATAAATATTATTAATCTTTAAAAACCCTAAAAAGTTTCATTAGTTTTGAATAGTTGAAAAAATTAATTAGTCAATATGCATTAACCATATATGATTTTGATTATATGGCTATGTTATTGATTATGATATCATTAACATATGTTATAGGCGGAGAACCAAATTTAGTGAATAAAGATTATTACATAATTTTGAAATTTAAAACACGATTTATGGAATGTATATCAACCATCTTTTAATTATGGGAATGTATTGTATCAACTATGTTTAATTATGTCGTTTATCAATATGTACTGCAGTTAGTTGTCATAGTTTTAATAAATTTTGTTTAAAGTATTCATGTATTCATTGGTCGTAGTCAATTAGTCTGATGTGATATGATATAATTATGTTAACCCACATAATGTGAGTTGCTTAGGAGGTCACTCAGTCTGGTGTGGACAACGAGGCTCATTTATTGTTCATTGGCAAGCTAGTTATTTGTTTACTATATATAATAGATAGGTCAGAGGATGTTTGGAAAAAGAACATAGGTTCAATATCTTTTTTTTTACGGTAAGGTTGTGTTAATTTGTTTGTAAAATTGTGTGGGTCTACAATGGCTCTATCACAAACATTTTTGCATCCAAAGGTCTGTTGAGATATTAATCTCACTGTCCATTAGGTTCAGTTCATTTAATTTATTGTCTGCTAGGTGTCATAGGTAGTTTGGTTTTACTTCAGTCATTTATTGCTGATGTTTCCAATGTATTCCTATTTAACTATTTGGTAATATTGAGATGAGAAATTCTCTGCTCCAGTTCACGTTTCAGTTTTTCAATTGTTTTCATGGTATCAGAGGTAACATTGAACACTCGATCTATTCCATGACCTTCCTCTTTGATTTCGGTTTTGTGGAGGTCTTCACTACTTTGTTGCATGATGATGATCAGATCTGCCATTGCCTCGACCTCTGCCTCACTTGTTGCCGCCTATGTATCCTCTACCTCTGTGTTGGGTGTGGAGCCTGATTATCTTGTTTACTTTGTATCACAGCATTGGACCCCTGTACCTTAAATGGGGCAGCAACGCCGCCCATAAATTAATCACTATCGTGGGGGGTCCAAGGGGGGCGGCAGCGACTTTATAGAGCCCCCCCTGGCGGGGGGTTTCGGGGGCAGCGCCCCTGAAGCTAAAAACATATTTAAAATTGCCTTGTAAAAGTATAGTAATTTCTAGTCAATCTGGGTCGTTCATTAGGCAAATGATCCTGACGGTAGAAGTTATGTTTAGTTTAGGGTTTTTTTCCCTAGAAGGCAACCCCTCGCGTTTATGAGGGTATTATATTATGGCTGTGTATTGTATGTGTATTCTCAGAGCGAGAAATAGAGAGGGAGACTATGAGATAGAACAGAGGATATTATATCAGATCTGTTGTAGGTTTTGTCTCTTCATTTTGATGGATAATAGAAAGGAAGGACTGGCTATTCGGGGTGGACGTAGCCCAAACTGGGTGAACCACGTATATCTGTGTCTCTCTGGTTTTATGTGTTTTGTGTGCTTGTATTCTCTGCATATTTTATGTGTTGCATTGCTCTGCAATATATAATTTTCTAACAACTGGTATCAGAGCTGAAGGTCTATTTGGATGATAAACTCGCAGGAAAGAAGGGTTCCTAGTTCGAGTGGGAGCAATGGCGGAAGATGGTAAGTTTAGGGTCGAGAAATTTAACGACAAAAACTTCCCGCTGTGGAAGATGCAGATGGAAGATTATCTGTATCAGAAAGATCTGTACCTACCATTGAGTGGAAAAACAAAGAAGTTGGCGGCCATGACAGACGCAGAATGGAACATTCTCGATAGAAAGGCACTCAGAATAGTACGGTTGTGCCTTGCGGCATCAGTCACCTTCAATATTTCAAAGGAAACAACAACAGAGGGTTTGATGCAAACATTGGTGAAACTATATGAAAAACCCTCGGCCTCAAACAAGGTATTTCTTATGAAACGACTATTTAATATGAAAATTTCGGAAGGTGGATCTATTGCAGACCATTTAAATGATTTTAATATAGTTACCAGTCAGTCAAGTTCTGTAGGGGTAAAATTTGATGACGAAGTTAGAGCTCTATTATTTTTGTGCTCATTGCCAGAAAGCTGGAATGGTTTAGTTATGGCCATTAGTAACTCTGTCTCTAGATCTAGTACTTTAAAGTTTGATGATGTTGTTGGTGCTATCCTTAGCGAGGAAATGCGATGGAAAAGATCCGGTGAGACATCGGGTAATGCTTTGAGTGCAGAGTCTAAGGGAAGGAGAATGGAAAGAGGAAAGAGCTCAGGATATTGTAGTAAATCAAAAAAAGGCAGATCCAAGTCCAGATCGGGGATAGTGTGCTGGAAATGCGGAAAGAAAGGACACCTAAAGAAAGACTATAGATCTCGGAAGGAAAATAAGGAGAAACACAGCAAGAAAAAAATCATGAAGCAAATGTGACAGGTTATGTGTTATAAGATGCTTTGATTCTTTCTTTCGAAAATGTTACTGATTCTTGGGTTGTAGATTCAGGGGCTTCATTCCATGCCACACCTGATAAGAAATATTTTCATGACTATGTTCAAGGAGATTTTGGACAAGTCCTTTTGGGTGATGATAAACCCTGTAAAATTGTTGGAATGGGTAAGGTTCTTGTAAAATAGCAGAATGGAAACCAATGGCTATTAAAGGAGGTAAGGCATGTTCCAAATCTAAAGAAAAATATGATTTCAACAGGGCAGTTAGGTAGTGAAGGTTGTGTGACAACTTTCACAGATAAAGCTTGAAAGGTCACCAAAGGAGCCCTGGTAATAGCAAAAGGTGAAAAGGTTGGTACATTGTATTTATGCAATGGTATTTCTAACTCTGTTAATGCTTTAACTTCCAAAGGAGTCGATGCAACATTATGGCATCATAGGCTCGGACACATGAGTGAGAAGGGATGAAGATTCTTCACTCAAGAAATTTGTTGCCAGGTTTGAAGAATGTTGATTTGGATTTCTGTGAGAATTGCATTTATGGAAAACAGAAGAGAGTCAGATTTCTCAGAGTTGGGAAAGAAAAGAAGAGCAAAAAATTAGAGCTTGTGCATATAGATGTATGGGGACTTGCTCAGGTATCATCTCTCGGTGGCTCTTGTTATTATGTTACTTTTATTGATGATGCAACTAGAAAAACATGGATTTATTGTATTCAGAATAAATCTGATGTATTTGATACTTTCAAGAAATGGAAAGCTTTGGTTGAGATTGAGACAGAAAAGAAGTTGAAGTGTCTCAGATCAGACAATGGAGGTGAATATTGCAGCAAAGAGTTTGATAGGTACTGTTCAGAGCATGGAATTCGTAGAGAGAAGACAGTTCCAAGAACACCACAAGAAAATGGTGTGTCAGAAAGGATGAACAAAACAATCATGGAGCGTGCAAGGTGCATGAGATTTCATGCAGGATTGCCTTTACAATTTTGGGCAGATGTTGTAGATACTGTTGTTTATCTAATAAACAGAGGGCCTTCAAGTTCCTTGGATGGTGGTATTCCAGAGGAAGCATGGACAGGTAAAAAGGTAAACTACTCTTTCTTAAAGCCTTTTGGTTGTGAGGCCTTTGTCCATATTAATAAAGAAAATAGAACAAAGCTTGAGGCAAAATCAAAGAAATGTACCTTTATTGGATATGATGTTAATGATTTTGATTATCGCTTATATGATTATGAAAATCACAAAATCATTAGGAGCAGAGATGTAATATTCAATGAAAAGGTCTTGTATAAGAATCAGTTACAGGAAAAGAAACAGGAAAAAGAAAGCAAGGAATACACAGTTCTTGATGAGATAACTGAAAAAGTAAAGGTTCCTGAAAATAATAATAATCAACAACCACAGCAGCAGCAACCACCACAACAGCAACAGGCACCTCAAACACCTGAAAGTGGTGTTAGAAGATCTACCAGGATAAGTAGACCCCCTGAACGATACTCTCATTCATTATATTATTTATTGTTGACTGATTTTGGTGAACCTGAATGTTATGAAGAAGCAATGCAAGTTGAAAGTAGGAAGAAGTGGGAGCTAGCCATGGAAGAAGAGATGGACTCCTTAATGCATAACTAGACTTGGGACTTAGTCAGGTTGCCTGCAGGTAAAACTACATTGTAGAATAAATGGGTTTACAGGCTGAAGGAAGAAGATGGAGGAAAACAGAGGTACAAAGCTAGACTTGTGGTGAAGGGGTTTGCATAGAAGAAAGGTATTGATTTTGATGAAATATTTTCTCCTGTTGTTAAGATGACTTCAATCAGAACTATCTTAAGTCTTGTAGCAGTGGAAGATTTACATCTTGAACAGTTAGATGTAAAGACAGAATTTCTCCATGGAGATTTTGAGGAAGAGATATACATGCAACAACTAGAAGGATATGAGGTCAAAGGGAAAGATAAATTGGTGTGCAGGTTAAAGAAGAGCTTGTATGGCTTAAAACAGGCTCCAAGGCAGTGGTATCTAAAATTTGACAAGTTTATGTCTGAACAAGGTTATACTAGATGTCACTCTGATCATTGTGTTTATCTAAAAAGGCAAAATGATGGCAGCCATACTATATTTTTATTGTATGTAGATGACATGCTTGTTGCAGGGTCTAACATGCAGGAAATAAATGTGCTCAAACAAAAATTGGAAAATTCATTTGCAATGAAGGATTTGGGAGCTGAAAAACAAATCCTTGGTATGAGGATAACTAGAGACAGGAAAAATCACAAATTAACACTGTCTTAAAATGAGTACAAAGAAAAGGTGTTGAAAAGATTTAATATGCACAATGCAAAACCAGTTAGTACACCTTTTGCTATCCATTTCAAACTTAGTAAGGAGATGTGCCCAAAGACCCAAGAAGACATGGATTATATGTCTAAAGTTCCATATGCATCAATAGTTGGAAGCTTAATGTATGCAATGGTCTGCACAAGGCCTGATATTGCACATGCAGTGGGAGTTGTAAGCAGGTACATGAATAATCTAGGAAAAGAACATTGGATGGCAGTAAAATGGATTCTTATATATTTGAGAGGTACCACAAATCAAGCATTATGCTTTGGTAGTTCAAACATTGCTCTACAGGGATATGTTGATGCAGATATGGCAGGTGACAGATATAACAGGAGGAGCACTACAGGATATGTATTTACTGTAGGTGGAACAGTTGTCAGTTGGGTTTCAAAAATCTAGAGTGTTGTTGCACTTTCAACAACAGAAGTAGAGTATGTTGTTGCTACAGAGGCTAGTAAAGAAATGATTTGGTTACAAAGGTTTATGGATGAATTGGGTAAGAAGCATGATATGGCCACCTTATACAGTGATAGCCAAAGTTCCATTCATCTTGCAAATAACTTAGCATTTCATTCCAGGACTAAACACATACATCTCAAGTGCCATTTCATACGGTCAGTATTGGAAGATGGAGAGTTGAAGCTGGAAAAGATACACACTAGCCAGAATCCCGCAGATATGCTAAGAAAAGTTGTAACCAGGGAGAAACTGAGAATGTGCTCAGTTTCAATTGGTATTCAAGGATTATGATGAAGATGAGAAACAACCAAGTCCAAAGAGGAGTCATTGTCCAGCAAATGAAGCAGCAGTGGAGTTGCTACAATCAGTCTCCAAGTGGGAGATTGTTGGGTGTGGAGCCTGATTATCTTGTTTACTTTGTATCACAGCATTGGACCCCTGTACCTTAAATGGGGTGGCAACGCTGCCCGTAAATTAATCGCTGCCATGGGGGGTCGAGGGGGGGCGACAACAACTTTATGGAGCCCCCCCTAGCAGGGGGTTTCGAGGTCAGCGCCCCCGAAGCTAAAAAAATATGTAAAATTTCCTTGTAAAAGTATAGTAATTTCTAGTCAATCTGGGCCATTCATTACGCAAATGATCTGACGGTAGAAGTTATGTTTAGTTTAGGGTTTTTTTCCCTAGAAGGCAACCCCTCGCTTTTATGAGGGTATTGTATTACAGCTGTGTATTGTATGTGTATTCTCGGAGCGAGAAAAAGAGAGGGAGACTGTGAGAGAGAACAGAGGATCTTACAATGAATTTGCTGTAGGTTTTGTCTCTTCATTTCGCTGGATAATAGAAAGGAAGGGCTGGCTGTTCGGGGTGGACATAGCCCAAACTAGGTGAACCACGTATATCTATGTCTCTCTAGTTTTATGTGTTTTGTGTGCTTGTATTTTCCGCATATTTTATGTGTTGTATTGCTCTGTAATATATAATTTTCTAACACTCTGCTTTGTCAAATGAGAGGTGTGCTTTGAAGGCTTGTTACATGGAATATTCTATCATATTGAGTCTTGTTTCGTGTGCCAAAAGTGATCGAGTCAACTGTTCTACTGAGAAAGTTTTAAAATATTTGGATTCCAAAATGGCTGTGACAATCATGTCATATTTCTTTGGTAGACTTCGAAGAACTTTTTCAAAAACTTTCTGATCTGTAATGGTTTCGCCAATGAGTTTGATTTGATTCACTATTCCCATGACTCTAGTCATGAACTGATCCACATTCTCAGTGTCAGCCATATTTATGGTTTCAAACTGAGCTCTCAATGTTTGCAGTTTAACGGTCTTTACTATATCATTTCCTTGATACGTAGCTTGCAAAATATCCCAACATTCTTTTGCTGTTGTCGCACCAGTTATTTTGTCAAAAATAGAATCATCGACTAAATTTTGTATCCAGCATTTGGCTCTGTGCTCCTTCTTTCTAAGTTCAATAGTTGCATTTCTTTGATTATTGGTCATGGCTGCCCATGCATCTTGGGTCAGCTCTACATAAGAAATTAGAAGCGTGTCCCAACAATCTTGTGCTTGTAAAAAGTTCTTCATTCTCAAATTCTAAAATTCACAATTTTTGCCAATAATATTTGGTGTATGTGGCAAAGAACTTGAAGTGGACATTATTTCTTCAAATGTGCCTTTTTAAATCTCTTTTAAAGACTTAAAAAAAAAAATACCTTAAAAACCTTCTTTAAATTTCCTCTTCCAAAAAAAATTCCCTTTTTTTAAAAATATTCACCACATGCTCTTTTGTAACCTCTTTGAAAAAAAACTCATTCAACTAAACCTTTGAAAAATATTTTAATTTTTTTTTATATAAAAAGAAAACTTAAAAAAAAAATAACTTCTTTATATAAAAGTAAAAGGGCTTTTACTTTAAAACTTGAATCGATTTTTGTCTTTATGTAAATCTTTGACTTTCAATACGTTGAACGCTTCATAATCGATTTTGAAAATATTTATATACGTACAAAAATAGATTTTGAAAATCTTTATATACATTGCTTCATACCTTTTTGAAAAATCTTAATACGCAGATGCATTTTTTTTTTTACTTGCAGATTGGCGTGATCCCGAGGAGAATAACTGCGACTATTTCAAAACAATGTAAGGCAGAAAACTAGCGTAGGTATGCCTTGTATTCTCGCGCCAATCCTTTGTTTAGGCGCATTGGCGTGAGTATTAGCTTCATAGTCACGCCAATCAACTGCTCCTTTCTTCTGCTCCTTCGTGGCTCTGTTGCTGCTCTCCAGGGAGGCTTATGCAAGCAGTATGGTTGAGAGGATTATTGAAAGACATTTTAGATATTCAGAAGGAGCCAACTCAATTTACTGTGATAACAGTTCAGCAATTTCTTTATCAAAAAATCATGTTTTTTCACAAAAAGAGCAAGCACATTGACACACGTTTTCATTTCATTCGTGAACTTGTCAATGATGGGGACATGACACTTTCTTTTTGTGGTTCCAAAGATCAGCTTGCAAATATTTTCACAAAGCCATTGGGAAAGAATGTATTTGAATTTCAAAGAGAGAAATTAGGCATTGTTAGTGCCTCCACTTGTAACAGTTGAGATTAGGAGGAGATGTTGAGATATTAATCTCACTATCCATTAGGTTCAGTTCATTTAATTTATTGTCTGCTAGGTGTCATAGGTAGTTTAGTTTTACTTCAGTTTACTTCAGTCATTTATCGTTGATGTTTCCAATGTATTCCTATTTAACTATTTGGTAATATTTAGATGAGCAGTTCACGTTTCATTTTTTCAATTCTTTTCAAGGTCAGCTTTTCGTCTGCGAGTTATTTGGATAATAAATCCGAAGTGCTACTCCCAGTCAAGAGGACCATCTTGTACTCCACACTAGTAAATCATCGGAGAGGTAATAAATGGAGAACACTTCAGTTCATTTAATTTATTGTCTGCTAGGTGTCATAGGTAGTTTAGTTTTACTTCAGTTTACTTGAGTTATTTATCGCTCATGTTTCCAATGTATTCCTATTTAACTATTTGGTAATATTGAGACGATTTGTTCACGTTTCAGTTTTTCAATTCTTTTCAAGGTCAGGTTTTTGTCTATGGGTTATTTGGATAATAAATCCGAAGTGCTCCTCCCACTGAAGAGGACCATCTTGTGCTCCGCACTAGTAAATCATCGGAGAGGTAATAAGTGGAGAACACTTCATCGATTTTTCTGCCCAGAGATGGACTCAGATTGGTTAGCATTGATGAAGGGAAAACATGATGAAGCATGTACCTAAAAAGACACTTTATTTTTATTGAACAAAAGAAGAGTATTACGGGAGGCAGAAGTTGCTGAGAAGAATATGGAGAGCACCGATACAACTCCTACTTGCACGGGTCTTGGAATTTTACATTTTCTGAGGGGAAATAACTTGCTTATCACAGGTGCCATTGGTTTTCTGGCAAAGGGTATGCGACACCTTCCTCAAGTTATTATTTCTTGTCATTTATATACTTTAATTATTCTCATTTATATACTTGATCATGGTTGTTTTCTTTATATGTGCAGTGTTGATTGAAAAAATACTGAGGATGCTATTGAAAATATGAAAGTCACTTGCTAGCCTTTGAGCAGGAAGAAAAAGAGTACAGAGGCAGTAGGAGCAGAGATTGAGTGCACAACACCGTGTACTAAAGAAGAATGGGAAGAACCGTAAGGATGAAATCAATGTTGATGGGCCACAGCCACTAGTGCAGAGGAGAATTAATTTTTTTATGGGTGTAGCCATTTTTGTAGAGGGACGAAGACTTTCGTGGTTCTGAACTACGGAAGAACAGAGTTTATTTAAAATCATTCCTTTTGGGCTTTAAAGCCCTCAACAACCAGAAATAAAGAAAATGTGTTTAAACGGTGAAGTTCTTTAATTTTTGAAAAGGCATGACAAGTGGTCCCCACCACTTAAGCGCTAATCGCAATCGCAAGTTTATCTTATAGTGTCTTGTTGATGTGAAGAATTGCGATGCGATCTGATCACAATCACAATCGCAAATCGCAGCAAATATATATTTCAAAGTCCAAGTGTCTTGTTGATATGGTATATTTCCGCAAGAGGAACGTTCTCATATAATACATAGTCAAACATTATATAATAATAGCCCTCCACTACAGCCAAGGCCCGTGGGTCCATAGACCATGCGACAGTTCAATATCCAATCGCAAAGTTTGAATCACAGCCTTTTGTTTATGCCCCGATTGACATATGAGAATGGCGGATCCGATCCCTCCTATACAGCCCAGTTTATATGGCAATCACATCCGTCTCACAATCGCAATCAGAACCTCTTTTGTTCGAGGCCCGATCGCATAGTGTTTAAAGTCCGTACCCGATTGGTTTATGAGCCAGTTTTTATATTTTTTCATCGCGTCCATTTATTGATCGCAATCGGAACTTTCGGTTGGTCATTTGTTTAATGTTCGGACCCGATGGAGTTTATGGAGTGGAATTAAAAGGGGCCATCGCATCCGTGTCTCAATCACAATCGAAGATTTTATTTTGTTGTTAGTTTTGTGGTTAAGTCGCGGACCCAATGAATGTTTTAAATAGATTTAAATCGCGTGTTCAAAGCGCTATTGAAATGGGCCCGAAGGTTTTATTTTATTACAGATTTAGTTTTAAGTTTAAAAAGTCTTTTTATATAGTTTGTAATGGTTTTTTTTTTATATATGCGGCATATAAAAGCCAAAAGGCCTGAGAGCCTGTGTATTGAAAATGTTTTTTGTTTTGTTTTGCACAGCAGTGCGGAATAGTAAAAACACAGCAGTGTGGTTTTATAGAGACAGAGTGTTGTTTGTATGATAGACAGTGAAGTCTTGGGTGTGCACTTTGTTGTAGCAGCAGTCACTATTTTGAATCCCTCTGTTAGAGGAAGTATTTGTAACAGTTTTTGAAGAAATAGAAGTTTGTTTTCAGAGTTGAAACTCTGTCTCCTGTCAAGAAATTTTAATATTTTCTCTTTGTTCAAGAGGGGAGTTTTATTCTCCATTTGTTGTTCTGGAATTCTCAGAAATTCCAACATGGTATCAGAGCTATTTCAGGCTCTTTGAAGGTTTCAAAGAAGCTGAAAGAAGAAGACTTGTTGCAGCTTTTCTGTAGCAGTGTGAAAGCTCAACAGAAGACAAAGTTCAGGTATTTCTCAAAAGAAAACATAGTTGTTATTTTTCTTAAAAGAGTTTGTTCTTTCAGATAAGGAAACACAGTTTGTTTAAGTTCAGAGTTTAGTTTAAAATCAATGGCTGGACCAAGTATAGGTATGAGTATTGGAAGTGTTCAACTTCCACAATTTAATGGAAAGAATTATGATTATTGGGCCATTACCATGAGAGCCCTGTTTGTCTCACAAGACTTTTGGGAATTTGTAGAAGATGGTTTTGTTGAACCAGCTGATGAGCGGGCTTTTAATGCCTTAACTCAAGCAGAGAAGGATATATTGAAGATAAATAGGAAGAAAGACTCTAAATCTCTCTTCCTATTGTATCAAGCAGTAAATGAGAGTGTGTTTCCGAGGATAGCAGCAGCTAAGAGATCCAAGGATGCATGGGAAACTCTGAAAGTAGCCTATAAAGGTATGGAGAAAGTGAAAATAGCAAAACTTCAGTTGCTGAGGAGAGACTTTGAAAATCTCTGCATGAAAGAGTCAGATAATATAGACACATTTTTACACATGTTATTGGGATGGTAAATTAGATAAGGTCCCATGGAGAAATTCTTGAAGAAAGAAGGATTTTGGAGAAACTTTTGAGGAGCATACCCTCAAATTTTGATGTTATAGTTACGACCATAGAAGAGACCAGAGATCTCTCAAAGTTCACTGGTAGATGAACTTCATGCCTCATTTATAACTCATGAATAGAGATTCAGCAGAAATAAAAACTCATCTCGAGAGCATGCCTTCAAGACCCAGATGCCTTCAGGAAGAGGAAAAGGTCAGGTAGAGGAAGAGGAAGAGGCAGATGTCAAAACAGAGGTGGAAGGAACAGCCCTTCACATTCACATTGAAGGAGCAACAGTCAGAATCATATTCACAGCCAATGCAACAGCCAACAAGGTGGACACCAACACGAGCATGCGCATGGACAAAGGTATGACAAATCCAATGTCCAATGTCATTATTGCAAGAAATATGGGCACTATGCCAATGAATGTAGAAAGAAGTAAAATGACATGAAAAATAGGCAGAATGCTAATGTAGCAAAAGAAGAAAAGAACCCAAGTAATGTGTTGTTAACATGTAATGTAGAACAAGATAGAGAAGATGATGTTTGGTTCTTAGATTTAGGATGTAGTAATCACATGACTAGAAACAGAGCAATGTTTGCCAATCTAGATGAAGAGGTTAAATCAGAAGTAACCACAGGGACTGATACTAAGATCTCTGTAAAAGGAAAAGGCAGAGTGATTATTCGAGCAAGAAATGGTGAGCAAAAATTTGTTCCAGATGTGTATTACGTTCTTGGTTTGAAGTGTAATCTTTTGAGCGTTGGGCAGCTCATAAACAAAGGTTACAATGTAATTTTCAAGGATGATGTGTGCACAATAAAAGATATACCTCCAAGAAAGAAAATCATTGATGAAATACAAATGACCAGCAATAGAATGTTTCCGCTCAAGCTCAACACTGACTTGAAGGGAAAAGGAAAGAGCATAGAAGTTGTAACACAAGAAGCCTTTTAGAAGGAAGCAAAAGATGAAAACTGGTTATGGCACTTGAGATTTGGACATCTCAATTTCGGAGGATTAAATTTGCTGCACAGAAAAGGAATGGTAGGAGGTTTTCCATTGATTGAGAAGCTTGACAACCTATGTGAAGGCTGCATCTTGGGAAAGCAATACAGAGAAAATTTTCCATCAGGGAAAAGCATAAGGGCGAAAGCACCCTTAGAGATCATTCACTCAGATTTATGTGGGCTGATGTAGACAGCATCAGTTTCAGGCAGCAATTACATGCTGACCTTCATAGATGATTTCACAAGAAAAGTGTGGGTTTATTTTTTGAAATATAAGAGTGAAGTTTTTCAGAAATTTTTCCATTTTAAAGCTCTTGTAGAGAAACATAGCGGGCTGTATATCAAAGTTCTCAGAACTGATAGAGGAGGAGAATATATCTCAAAGGAATTTCTGCGTTTTTGCAGAGAGAACGTCATACACAAGCAGTTTACCACAAGGTACACACTACAACAGAATGGAGTTGTTGAAAGGAATAATCGAACCATAATGGAAATGGTGAGAAGCATGCTAAAGGCAAAACACTTGCCAAATGAGTATTGGGCAAGCAACAAATTGTGCTGTGTATATTTTGAGTAGATGCCCTACAAAAGCTGTGATGAACAAAGTTCCAAAAGAAGCGTGGAGTGGCAGAAAACAGGGAGTCACCCACATGAGAGTTTTTGGATGTGTGGCATATGCACATATTCCTGACAAGTTGAGGAAGAAGTTGGATAGTAAGGGGGAGAAGTGCATCTTCCTTGGATATTGTGAAGATTCCAAAGGATACAGATTGTATAGCCCATCCACAAAGAATTTTTTAATAAGCAGAGATGTGCAGTTTATTGAAGAGGAAGCATGGGATGGAAGCATTGAGAAAACAGTCGATGTTAAAAGCTATTTATCTCATGATGAAGATGAGGAAGATGTGATTGAAATTAACAACTCATCGGTAGCACAACCTCCACGAACACAAGGACAACAAGGGACACCTCAAGGAGCAGCGAGAAGACCCTTGAGAAGAAACGGGAGTGCATCACCAAGAACACCACATGGATCAGATTCAAGTGCTTCTTCAAGCACGACTACACCAAATGAAAGAGGAACAAAGTTCAAAAGTATTAATGAAATTTATGCGCAGGAAGCGGAAAATGAAGGTATGAATTCCTTATTTGCTTTGTATTGTCAAGTTGATGATCATATTCATTTTGAAGATGCTATTAAATATAGAAAATGGATAGAAGCTATGGATGATGAAATTAATGCCATAGAAAATAACAAAACATGGGAGTTGGTTGATCTCCCAAAAGGTAAAGAAGTCATTGGAGTTAAATGGGTCTATAAGACCAAAAGTAATGCTGAAGGAAAGATAGAGAGACACAAAGCAAGACTTGTTGTCAAGGGATATAAGCAGAAGGATGGGATAGATTATGAGGAAACTTTCGCACCAGTTGCAATAATGGAAACCATGAGAGCAGTGCTGTCCATAGCAGCACAAAACAAGTGGAAAGTTTACCAAATGGACATGAAGTCAGCATTCCTAAATGTAGTTTTAATGGAAGAGGTTTACATTGAACAACCTCTTGGATATGAAAATAAAGGCTAAGAGCACAAATTCTGCAGACTGAAGAAATCTCTTTAGGGGATGAAACAAGCACCGAGAGCATGGTACAGTAGGATAGACTCCTATCTACTGGAAAATGGATTTGAAAAGTGTAAGGGAGAACCCACCCTCTACATCAAAGAAAAGGATGGTAAAATGTTGATTGTAGTGTTATATGTTGATGATGTTATTTTCACAGGTAACGATGATTACCTTATTGAAAATTTTAAAACAGTCATGAAAGAAGAATTTGAAATGACTGACATGGGTTTGTTGAGATACTTCTTAGGAATAGAAGTAGAACAAGATGAAAATGGGATTTTTATTTCACAGGCAAAGTATGTGAATGAAGTTTTAAAAATATTTAATATGCAGGAGTGCAAAGCTGCAATTACTCCCACAGTAATGGGATTGAAGTTGAGTAAAAATGACAGCAGCAAGGATTTTGATCCAAGTTTGTATAAAAGCATAGTTGGCAGCCTCATGTATTTGACTGCAACTAGGCTCAACATAATGCATGTTGTTAGTTTGATTTCCAGATTTATGGAGAAGCCAAAATAAACACATTGGTAGGAAGCAAAGAGAATTCTGAGGTATGTTAAAGGAACTAAAAGATTTGGTATTTTATATACTTCTTTAGAAAATTCAGAGTTAGTTGGATACACTGACAGTGATTGGGCTGGAAGTGTAGATGATCGGAAGAGCACTTCCGATTATGTTTATCATATGGGTTCAGGAGCCATTTCATGGGCTTCTAGGAAACAACCGATTGTAGCATTATCTACAGCAGAGGCAAAGTATGTGGCAGCTACAGCAACAACGTGTCAAGCAATTTGGATGAGAAGGATGTTGAGAAGCTTATGCCAAGAATAAGTAAAAGGGACAATGATTTATTGTGACAATAGCTCAGCTATTGCATTGTCGAAGAATTCAGTGTTTCATAAGAGAACAAAACACATAGATACAAAGTTTCACTATATCAGAGAATTGGTGAACAATGGAGAAATTGTTTTACAGCATTGTAGAACAGAGGAGCAAAATGAAGATATTTTGACAAAACCATTGGGGCAGAAGACATTTGAATTTTTAAGAAAATGCTTGGGTATGATTGATAACCCAACAGCTGACTTTAAGGGGGAGTGTTGAAAATATTAAAGTCACCTGCTAGCCTTTGAGCAGGAAGAAAAAGAGTACAGAGGCAGCAAGAGTAGAGATTGAGTGCACAACACCGTGTATTAAAGAAGAATGGGAAGAACCATAAGGATGAAATCAATGTTGATGGGCCGCAGCCACTATTATAGAGGAGAATTAATTTTTTTATGGGTGTAGCCATTTTTGCAGAGGGACGAAGACTTTCGTGGTTCTGAACTACGGAAGAACAGAGTTTATTTAAAATCAGTCCTTTCGGGCTTTAAAGCCCTCAACAACCAGAAATGAAGAAATTGTGTTTAAACGATGAAGTTATTTAGTTTTTGAAAAGGCATGACAAGTGGTCCCCACCACTTAAGCGCTAATCGCAATCACAATTTTATCTTGCAGTGTCTTGTTGATGTGAAGAATCGCGATGCGATGCGATCACAATCACAATCGCAAATCGCAGCAAATATATATTTCAAAGTCCGAGTGTCTTGTTGATATGGTAGATTTCCACAAGCGGAACATTCTCATATAATACACAATCAAACCTTATATAATAATCGCCCTCCACTACATCCGAGGCTCGTGGGTCCACAGACCACACGGCAGTTCAATATTCAATCGCAAAGTTTGAATCACAACCCTTTTATTTATGCCCCGATTGACATATGAGAATGGCGGATCCGATCCCTCCTATACAACCCAGCTTATATGGAAATAGCATCCATTTCACAATCGCAATCGGAACCTCTTTTGTTCGAGGCCCAATCACACAGTGTTTAAAGTCTGGACCCGATTGGTTTATGAGCCAGTTTTTATATTTGTTCATCGCGTCCATTTATTGATCACAATCAGAACTTTCGATTGGTCATTTGTTTAATGTTCGGACTCGATGGAGTTTATGCAGTGGAATTAAAAGGGGCCATCGCATCCGCGTCTCAATCGCAATTGAAGATTTTATTTTATTTTTTGTTTTGTGGTTAAGTCGCGGACCCGATGAACGTTTTAAATAGATTTAAATCGCGCGTTCAAAGCGCTATTATAGTGGGCCCGAAGGTTTTATTTTATTACAAATTTAGTTTTAAGTTTAAAAAGTCTTTTTATATAGTTTGTAATGTTTTTTTTTATATACGCGGCATATAAAAGCCAAAAGGCCTGAGAGCCTATGTATTGAAAATGTTTTTTGTTTTGTTTTGCACAGCAATGCGGAATAGTAAAAACAGAGCAGTGTTGTTTTACAGAGACAGAGTGTTGTTTGTATGAGAGACAGTGAAGTCTTGGGTGTGCACTCTGTTGTAGCAGCAGTCATTATTTTGAATCCCTCTGTTAGAGGAAGTATTTGTAACAGTTTTTGAAGAAATAGAAGTTTGTTTTCAGAGTTGAAACTCTGTCTCCTGTCAAGAAATTTTAATATTTTCTCTGTATTGAAGAGGGGAGTTTTATTCTCCATTTGTTGCTCTAGAATTCTCAGAAATTCCAACAGATGCAACCAGACGTGGGAAAGTTGTATTTGATAATCAGGGCTCACGACTCCACTTCTGCGTTAAAGAGATTGAATGATGAAGTAAGATAAGTATTATGTTCAGCATAATTGAGATTAGTGGTTTCCCAATCTATTTAAAGTGTAGAGATAGCTATTTTGACAAGATTGATAACGCACAATCATGTGATTGCCGAGTTCACCTCTTCTAATGATTTGTGAAAATTAGGTTCTAAACACCGAGTTATTCAACGGATTGCGTGAAAATCATGGCAATGAATTCCAAGAATTGACGATGAAAAGAGTGGTCCCTGTGGCTGGATACATGACGAATCAAAATCTTGGAATTGAAAAAGATATGTTCCATGTGCTCACAAAGGAAGTGGACCTTATCATCAGCTCCGCAGCCACCACAACATTTGATGAAAGGTTTTGTATTTTACCCACAAGCATAAGCATAGTTTTTTTTTTTTTTTTTTTTTTTTTTTTTTTTTTTTTTTTTTTTTTTTTTTTTTTTTTTAAATCTAGAGGAATCGGCAACGGCGGAGGTATCGTACTCGCGTAACACGGGGTCGAATCCCCCCGGCTACCACTATAACCCCTAGGAGAGCGATCGCAGCGCCCGCAACCACGGCTCCCAGGTTATCGGCCTTGCGGCCGGGGATTGAACTCGTGACCTGCTCAACGGCACGAACGCCTTAACATAACGTTCACTGACCACTAGGCCAAGCCCCACGGGCTCACAAGCATAAGCATAGTTAATTAGTATATTTTTTTTGAATTTTTTTTTTTTGTCAAAATGGAATTGAGTCATGTTTATATATACTGAAATCATTGTGATATTTTTACCATGTTGAATTTGTTGATGCATTTTAAATGTAGTTTAAATAATAAAAATTGGAATTCGAGCCTCTCTCACCTCAATCTCTCACTCCCAATTTGTGTTATCTTTATAATAAATAAAAATACAATTCTCACCCCAAATTGTGTTATCTTTAAAATTAAAAAATAAAATTAAGAGTGTGTTATCTTTAAAATAAAAAAAATACAATTAAATTAAGAGTGTGTTATCTTTAAATTAAAAAAATACAATCAAATCAAGAGTATTCTCTGCTACAGATATGATGTCGCCTTGGAAACCAACACACAAGAAATTATTCGCCTTCTGGAGTTTGGAAAATGCTATGAGAAATCCCAAATTTTCTTGCAGATCTCTACCGGTAACGTCCCATCGATCTCATTCTCGTTTCCAAACTTTAGTAACTCATCGATCTCATCATCGATTCCGCTTATCTGTAATGCTCCATTTCATTGCAGCATATGTGAACGGGCAGTTACAAGGTCGATCAGTGGAGGAGCCTTTTCAGATGGGGTACACTATAGCCGGGGAGAAATCTACCTATAAGGTTCCAACTCTGGACGTCCAAGCTGAATTTCATTTAGCAAAGAAATCTCTCAAATATTGCCTTGTAAAAGTATAGTAATTTCTATTCAATCTGGGCCGTTCATTAAGCAAATGATCTGACGGTAGAAGTTATGTTTAGTTTAGGGTTTTTTTCCCTAGAAGGAAACCCCTCGCTTTTATGAGGGTATTGTATTACGGCTGCGTATTGTATGTGTATTCTCGGAGCGAGAAAAAGAGAGGGAGACTGTGAGAGAGAATAGAGGATATTACAGCAGATTTTTTTTAGGTTTTGTCTCTTCATTTCGCTGGATAATAGAAAGGAAGGACTGGATGTTCGGGGTGGATGTAGCCCAAACTGGGTGAACCACATATATCTGTGTCTCTCTGGCTTTATGTGTTTTGTGTGCTTGTATTTTTCACATATTTTATGTGTTGCATTGCTCTGTAATATATAATTTTCTAACACTCTGCCTTTGTCAAATGAGAGGTGTGCTTTGAAGGCTTGTTACATGGAATCTTCTGTTAGATTGAGTCTTGTTTCGTGTGCCAAAAGTGATCCAGTCAACTGTTCTACTGAGAAAGTTTTAAAATCTTTGGATTCCAAAATGGCTATGACAATCATGTCATATTTATTTGGTAGACTTTGAAGAAATTTTTCAAAAACTTTCTGATCTATAATGGTTTCGCCAATGAGTTTTATTTGATTCACTATTCTCATGACTCTAGTCATGAACTGATCCACATTCTCAGTGTCAGCCATATTTATGGTTTCAAACTGAGCTCTCAATGTTTGCAGTTTAACGGTCTTTACTATATCATTTCTTTGATACGTAGCTTGCAAAATATCCCAACATTCTTTTGTTGTTGTCGCACCAGTTATTTTGTCAAAAATAGAATCATCGACTGAATTTTGTATCCAGCATTTGGCTCTGTGCTCCTTTCTGAGTTCAATAGCTGCATTTCTCTGATTATTGGTCATGGCCGCCCATGCTTCTTGGGTCAGCTCTACATAAGCAATTAGAAGCGTGTCCCAACAATCTTGTGCTTGTAAAAAAGTCTTCATTCTCAAATTCCAGAATTCACAATTTTTGCCAATAAGATTTGGTGTCTGTGGCAAAGAACTTGAAGTGGCCATTATTTCTTCAAATGTGCCTTTTTAAATCTCTTTTAAAGACTTAAAAAAAATCCCTTAAAAACCTTCTTTAAATTTCCTCTTCCAAAAAAAATTCTCTTTTTTAAAAAATATTCACCACATGCTCTTTTGTAACCTCTTTGAAGAAAAACTCATTCAACTAAACCTTTGAAATTTTTTATTTTTATTTTTTTTTAATATAAAATGAAAACTTTAAAAAAAAAAAAAACTTCTTTATATAAAAGTAAAAGGGCTTTCACGTAAAAGGGCTTTCACTTTAAAACTTGAGTCGTTTTTTGTCTTTATGTAAATCTTTGACTTTCAATACATTGAACGCTTCATAATCGATTTTGAAAATCTTTATATACTTACAAAAATCGATTTTGAAAATCTTTATATACGTTGCTTCTTACCTTTTTTGAAAATCGATTTTTGAAAAATCTTAATACCCAGATGCGTTTTTTTTTGCTTGCAGATTGGTGCGATCCCAAGGGGAATAGCCGTGACTATTTCAAAACAACTCGAGGCAGAAAAATGGTGCGGGTATGCCTTGTATTCTCTCGCCATTCCGTTGTTTTGGCACGTTGGCGCGAGTATTAGCTTCAAAGTCGTGCCAATCAACTACGCCCTTCTTCTGCTCCTTCGTGGCTCTGTTGTTGTTCTCCAGGGAGGCTTATGCAAGCAGTATGGTTGAGAAGATTATTGAAAGACATTTCAGATATTCAGAAGGAGCCAACTCAATTTACTGTGATAACAGTTGAGCAATTTCTTTATCAAAAAATCATGTTTTTCACAAAAAGAGCAAGCACATTGACACACGTTTTCATTTCATTCATGAACTTGTCAATGATGGGGACATGACACATTCTTTTTGTGGTTCCAAAGATCAGCTTGCAGATATTTTCACAAAGTCATTGTGAAAGAATGTATTTGAATTTCAAAGAGAAAAATTAGGCATTTTTAGTGCCTCCACATGTAACAGTTGAGATTATGAGGAGATGTTGAGATATTAATCTCACTATCCATTAGGTTCAGTTCATTTAATTTATTGTCTGCTAGGTGTCATAGGTAGTTTAGTTTTACTTCAGTTTACTTCAGTCATTTATCGCTGATGTTTCAAATGTATTCCTATTTAACTATTTGGTAATATTGAGATGAGCAGTTCACGTTTCAGTTTTTCAATTCTTTTCAAGGTCAGCTTTTTGTCTGCGAGTTATTTCGATAATAAATCTGAAGTGCTCCTCCTAGTCAAGAGGACCATCTTGTACTCTACACTAGTAAATCATCAGAGAAGTAATAAATGGAGAACACTTCAGTTCATTTAATTTATTGTCTGCTAGGTGTCATAGGGAGTTTAGTTTTACTTCAGTTTACTTCAGTTATTTATCGCTGATGTTTCCAATGTATTTCTATTTAACTATTTGGTAATATTGAGATGAGCAGTTCATGTTTCAGTTTTTCAATTCTTTTCAAGGTCAGCTTTTTGTCTGCGAGTTATTTGGATAATAAATCCGAAGTGCTCCTCCCACTGAAGAGGACCATCTTGTGCTCCGCACTAGTAAATCATCGAAGAGGTAATAAATGGAGAACACTTCATCGATTTTTCTGCCCAGAGATGGACTCGGATTGGTTAGCATTGATGAAGGGAAAACATGATGAAGCGTGTACCTCAAAAGACACTTTATTTTTATTGAAAAAAAGAAGAGTATTACGGGAGGCAGCAGTTGCTGAGAAGAATATGGAGAGCACCGATACAACTCTTGCTTTCACGGGTCTTGGAATTGTACATTTTCTGAGGGGAAAGAACTTGCTTATCACAGGTGCCACTGGTTTTCTGGCAAAGGGTATGCGACACCTTCCTCAAGTTATTATTTCTTGTCATTTATATACTTTAATTATTCTCATTTATATACTTGATCATGGTTGTTTTCTTTATATGTGCAGTGTTGATTGAAAAAATACTGAGGATGCAACCAGACGTGGGAAAGTTGTATTTGATAATCAGGGCTCACGACTCCACTTCTGCGTTAAAGAGATTGAATGATGAAGTAAGATAAGTATTATGTTCAGCATAATTGAGATTAGTGGTTTCCAAATATATTTAAAGTGTAGAGCTAGCTATTTTGATAAGATTGATAACGCACAGTCATGTGATTGCCGAGTTCACCTCTTCTAATGATTTGTGAAAATTAGGTTCTGAACACCGAGTTATTCAACGGATTGCATGAAAATCATGGCAATGAATTCCAAGAATTGATGATGAAAAGAGTGGTCCCAAGAATTCTCGATATACACACACTCTCCAAAACAAACGTATGGATACCTGTTATATAGCAGGAGAATCTAACAGCCTCATAAATCCTCTCAACTCAAATTTAGGATGCATTAACTCCCTCCCAACAAACTGGAGCTAATCTAGGAACTAATTCCTAATTTTTGTCACCCTCTTGATTTTTCTATTTTATTTAGAACGAGAAAATCTCAACAATCTCCACCTTGACAACAGTGCTTTGATGCCACATTATTATTATTTTATCTCATACATAGTAAAGCCAAACACCAACGTAGCTTCTCTAACAAAACTGGTTTCGTGAACATGTCTGCACAATTTTCCTTTGTATGCACCTTTTCAAGAGAGACTCCCCTTTCAGTAATAACCTGTCTTACAAAATGGTACTTAATTGGAATATGCTTTGATTTACTATGATAGGCCGGATTCTTATCCAAATGTATTGCACTTTGACTATCACAAAGTAACCTGATGTTGTCTTGTAACCTACCAAATTCACCAAGCAAACCTTTCAACCAAACCGCCTCTTTGCAAGCATGCGAAGCAGCAATGTATTCTGCTTCAGTAGTGGATAAAGCAACAATGTTTTGTAGCTTTGACATCCAGCTAATAGCTCCACCTACAAGAGTAAAGACATACCCTGAAGTTGACCTTCTCTTATCCAAATCACCTGCAAAATCGGAATCAACATATCCGCAAACAAATTCACTACTCTTATTGTAAGTGATACAATAACTACTTGTGCCTCTCAAATACCGAAGCACCCATTTCACTGCTGACCAGTGTTCTTTACCCGGATTTTCCATGTACCTGCTGACAACCCCAAATGCATGTGAAATATCTGGTCGAGTACAAACCATCGCATACATCAAACATCCTACTACATTGGCATATGGAATTCGAGACATATAATCCTTTTCTTCATTTGTATTAGGACATAAACCCGAAGAAAACTTGAAATGGGAAGCGAAAGGGACTGACACAGGCTTCACATTATTCATACCAAACCTCAAAAGTATTTTCTCAATATACTTTTGTTGTGATAGCCATAGCTTACCATTGCTCCTGTCTCTGAAAATCTCCATGCCCAAAATCTGTCTTGCTGCTCCTAGATCTTTCATATCAAATGTCCTTGCCATCTGAGTCTTCAACCTGTTGATTTCATCAATGCTTTTGCTTGCTAAAAGCATATCGTCAACATACAACACTAAGATAATGAACATGCCATTTTCCAATTGCTTGAAATACACACAATGATCATATTCACTTCTAACATATTTCTGACTCAACATGAAAGAATCAAACTTCTTATACCACTGCCGAGGCGACTGCTTCAGGCCATATAATGACTTCTTGAGCCTACAGACAAATTTCTCATTGCGATGCTGAACAAACCCTTCCGGTTGTTCCATATATATTTCCTCATCTAAGTCTCCATGTAGAAATGCAGTCTTAACATCTAGTTGCTGTAACTCTAAATCAAACAAAGCAACTAAAGCTAACACAATTCTAATTGAAACAATTTTAACCACTGGTGAAAAAATCTCATGAAACTCAATGCCTGCTTTCTGAGAAAACCCTTTTGCAACCAGTCGCGCTTTGTACCTGTCCTCCATATCATTCACACCCCGTTTCACCTTGAAAACCCATTTGCATCCCACAGTTTTCCTGTCTTTCGGAAGCTTAACCAGATCCCATGTGCCATTCTTACTCAAGGCCATCATTTCTTCCTTCATGGCTGCTTTCCACTTGTCACTTTTCGAACCTTCTATTGCTTCCTGATAGCATAGAGGTTCATCATCATTAGCGGTCAAAGCAACTGAAGTAACATAATCATCATACCTTCTCGGTGGCCGTTTGATTCTTGTCGACCTCCTTAAGGATGTTTCTGGTGCTTCCTCGATTGGCTGACTACCACCTGTAGGGACTTCTTGCCGACCAGTATCTGAGACCTGTTCATGATCTAAACCTGAACCCTGTTCATGTTCTGAAACCTGTTCATTACTAGTATCTGAACTATGGTCATCATGACTATCATTAGAAGTGCTATCAAACTGAATGTGCTGAAAGTCAGATACATCATCATGTTTCAATCTACTATCTACATCTAACTGTGCAAGAGAGGATTCATTAAACTTTACATCTCTGTTGATGATGATTTTGCGGGTAGTAGGATCCCACAATCTATATCCCTTTGTTCCAACACCATACCCAACAAAGACATACCTTTTAGACTTTGGATCTAACTTAGTTCGCTAATGTTTAGGCACTAGAGCATATGCATCACAACCAAACACTCTGAGTTTAGAATAGTCACAAGGGTGTCCTTTCCATACCTCTTGCGGAATTTTGCAGTCTATCACTGTTGATGGCGACCGATTTATCACATAACAAGTTGTAGCCACAGCTTCCGTCCACAACTCCTTTTGCAACCCGGCGTTACTCAGCATACTCCTTGCTCTCTCTAGAAGAGTCCTGTTCATGCGTTCCGCAACTCCATTTTGCTGAGGAGTATAAATCGTGGTCTTATGTCTCTCGATCCCTGCATCCTTGCAATAGCTATCAAACTCCTTGGAAGTAAACTCACCACCATTGTCAGTTCTTAAACATTTTATAGTTCTACCAGTGCTGTTTTCTACCAATGCTCTAAACTGTTTGAAAACTGAAAAAACATCAGACTTCATTTTCAACATGTAGACCCACACCTTCCTAGAAAAGTCATCAATGAACGACACAAAATATGACGAACCACCATATGACGCTGTAGGGGCTGGACCCCAAACATCTGAATGAATATAATCAAGTATCCCTTTACTAGTATGTTTGCCTGTTTTAAATTTTTGTTTACTTTGTTTTCCAAACAAGCAATGTTTACAGAAATCTAACTTTCCAGACCTTAGATTTGGAAGTAACTTGCGATCAGCCAAAATTTTCAACCCTCTTTCGCTCATATGGCCCAACCTTTGATGCCATAGGCGAATGGAACTACTGTCATGTTCAGACACCGTAGACACATGAACTGACCCTGTTCTTCCTTCTAACTGAAACAGATTTCCTACTTTCTTAGCCTTCATTACTAGTAAGATACCTTTATAGATTTTCATAACTCCACCTTGAATTACAGTTTTATATCCATTCATGTCAAGTGCTCCCAGTGAAATTAGATTTTTCCTTAAGTCTGGAACATGTCTCACATCTGTTAATATTCTAGTTGTGCCATCAAACATTTGCAGTTGTATGCTTCCTATCCCAACAATATTAGATGTGACATCATTACCCATGTACACGACTCCATCATTAACTGATCTGTACGTCTTAAACCATTCTCTATGAATACACATGTGGTTTGATGCACCGGAATCTAACAACCAATGTTGATCATGATTTGACATATTAACAGACAACACTTCGTCGCTCATATCTGAACCAGATGCCGAACTTGTATCTGTCGCATTTGCCTCCTTCTTCTCTGTCGAAGAGTCTCCTTTCTTCTCTGTTTGCTGTCTCTTCCAGCAGTCTTTCTTCAAGTGCCCCGATTTGCCACAAAACCAGCACTTCACTTTGCTCTTCTTCCCTTTCGACTTTGAACGTGAATCGATGCGCTTACCAGAGCGTCTTTCTCTAGAACGACCTCTAGCCATCATTGCCTCTGATGTAGAGGTGTCAGCATTCGACTTCTTCCTCGTCTCCTCAGACAACAAGGCTCCAAGCACATCGTTCTCAAAACGGGCACTTTGAGTTTTCGCCATCTTGTATCAGCAAAAAACACAATAATCTCCAAATCCAACTTTAAATGAATTTAATCTCAAAACACTGCCTATGCCTTTAAAAAAAACTACCCTTCACCTTCTTTTAAAGTGCCTCTCACTTCAAAATACCATATAAAAAATGGCAATATTCTAATCAATTGTTGGAGATCATGCACAGCAAATCAATCAAATACGCAGCAATTAAATCATGCACAAGAAGAAAACACAGTGATTTTACCGTGGTTCACCCAAACCTCCTGGGCTACGTCCACACAACAGGGCATTGGCAATCTTTATTATTCAAACAGGAGATTACATAATTCACACACCCACACACACTCTCCAAAACAAACGTATGGATACCTGTTATATAGCAGGAGAATCTAACAGCCGCATAAATCCTCTCAACTCAAATTTAGGATGCATTAACTCCCTCCCAACAAACTGGAGCTAATCTAGGAACTAATTCCTAATTTTTGTCACCTACTAAGATTTTTCCTATTTTATTTAGAACAGAAAATCTCAACAGAATTATTACTATAAGCAAATTAAATGGTTCAATTTGAATATTCAAGTTTACTATGTCTAGAGTGATGATAATGTTGTTTTACAGGGCAAGATCATGCGGATGGCAGAATACACGCTTTCAGCAAGGCAATGGGCGAGATGATAATAGTTAATGGGAGGGGAGATTTACCAGTAGTTATTGTTAGTCCCACTATTATTGAAAGCACAAGCAGGCAACCTTTTCCTGGATGGATTGAAGGCCATCGGTAAGTGGCTTAATCATTTCTGGATTGAATCTAAGCGAATATTAATGTTATATATCACACCAGCTAATTAGTCTACTATTCATGAAATTGCAGAATGATTGATCCAGTCATCACACACCATGGCAAAGGTCAGCGATCTTGCTTTTTGGGCGATCCAGACACTGTGATAGATCTGGTCAGTATCCATAACACTAACACAATGTGGAGAAGTGTTTTCTAATCATTTGAGATTCCCCTTTTTCATTCAATGTGTAATTGTTTCTTGAATTCAAATCACAAATATCCGCAGACATGGTTGTAAATGCAACTTTAGCAGCCATGGAAAAACACGCCAAAAAGGCAGGCATAAAGGTTTATCATGTTGCTTCTTCGGTGGCAAATCCATTAACATTACGAGAAGTTTTTAAAATAATATTTGAACATTTTAAATGCAATCCATACATTGATCACAATGGAAAGCCAGTCAGATTGCTGAAGGAAATGGTGTGGATTAATACTATGGAGAACTACAGGCAGGCTTTGGATACAGCATTTGATTCTCCTACCCGTGTAAGTTGTCCCATTATTTTTTTGTATTGACCTAGCAGTACTGTGTTTACTGAACATTATTGCAGTGCAGATTTTTAAAATATTTCAAAATATTACATGTTTAAGAAAATCACGGCTTACTCATCATAAACTCAAGGTGTTCTTGTAAATAAATGGGTTATCAACAGAACATATCGTGCAGCAATTGAAATACATGGCCAAAATTCACGAGCCATACTCATTCTGTAGAGCAAGGTGAGTTGGTTGCACATTTTTTTTTACCGTTTCATAAAAACTTCAGAAGGGCATAAATTTTTCATACGATCTTCATTTGAGGTGATTCAAAAATTGTTGGAAAGATTTTGGAGAGATTTAAGCTATGAGATAGGTTTTATCAAGATTGGAGACAATAAAAAATTGGTCATTTTTCTTTATGGATTTTACAATAGTTGGACTTGAAAAAACATTAAATCATTAAAAGTATGTTTGTGATATGAATTTTCTTTAACTTGGTTTTTTAATCACTAAAATTGAGCATCAAAAAAGGACATTATCAACAAAATATTGACAGTTTGTCCAAGGTAAAACCTCCTGGTAGGTAAAAGTGCATTTAAATTTTCTTGAATTTGTTTCATGAATTTGTTTTATTAGTACTATTTCTAAGTTTTTTTGGTATATATATCAAGATGAAGAGAAACTGATCACCTATATCTCTAGATACACTTACATTTTATTGCAAAAAGAGCGCTAGGCTTTTGCAGGTTCCACAATAAAATAAGATCAATATATGCACGTGAAGACCAAGTTTCTTTCAGAAAAGCATGATTATTTCATGCCAAATTTGATCCATTACACCATTGCTACTAAACTAAATATCACTTTGACCAACGCTACTCCCAATCCATATCTGTCCATCTCCTTACTACCAATAAAGATTCATTTCCCTTTTCAATTTTCATACTTTCTTACATCATTCTCACTCACCCTTCCCAAAAATAAATTCATTTAAGCTCCCTTACAAACCTCAGTCACCCCATTTTCCTTTTCATTCATGTCCAATAAACCTTTCTCCACTGCAATTTTTTCATCCATGGTCCTTCAAAATATTATTGTACACTCGAGTTAAATGATGAAGGATTCATTAAGGCCTTCCCTCTAATGAGTTTTGACCCATCGACTCTGACACATCATATGAGATCAATACTAGAGATCTTTCGAGTACCTTGAGGCTTGCATGCCTTAATGATAAGTTCTCTCGCCAATAAACAATGAGAATACATCAATGTCCCCTGTTTGTCGGATATTCTAGGTGACTCGACTTTGACACATCTATTTGTACCTAGTAAGATGTACTTAAGAATCTTGACTCTCATTGACATCAATGGTGAGTAGTCTTGTGTTGGTTAATGGCATACATTAATGGCCAGTAATGCAATAATTTATTTCTATGTTCGACATTGACAAATTTATTCACATAGATAAGAATGATGCCATCGAAAGGGAATGATTCAAGACTACATGATTTCAACAGTTTGCTACAAGACTCAATTCAACAACCACATAAATAAATATTCCAATCTCATCCTCTATTCGTACAACCAGGAGAAAGGAGAAACATATCAGATCATTTTACTTCATATTCCATGATCCAACAGTAGCATCCACACTCTTCTCGATATACATAACTTGTTAACTTTTCAGGTAAGTGAAGGTATGTTGTTTTCTAATATTTAATCTTGTAATTCCTTAAATACTAAAATTGTGATTTTGGAAAATCCCTAACCACATTCATATTCCCTTTCTCATTTGCCAAAAACTGAAAACACCTTAAATTGGGGGGAAGGGATATTCATATTTCATGATACATGCCAAATTTCATTTCACCCTAACCAACATATTTTTCCCAACCAAATATTATTGAATTTTGATTTTAAAAGATTTTGTTTTGAAATGATCAATTGATGAGCACATTAAATGGTTGACAGTCTCTATGGGACTAAATAAATAATTCTCAATGTTTTCAAGTATTTGATGCAACATAAAATAACATAAGTATTGTTACACAAGAACCGATAATCATAAAATATTGGTTGTCACACAAGAACCAACCATAAAAAATATATGTTGCAATTAAATGATTTCAAGGTACACTTTGAAAAAATAATAAAGTTATCAAATGATATGATAATTCAAAGTTAAAAGAGAATGACTAAAAAGCCAAACCACATATAAGAAGTAGAACATTTGAAGAAGATCAGCTGATGATTAAGAGAATCAATGCAATAGTTACATAGGGACATGCAACATCTTTAGTTAGGGGGTATGTTGAGTCTCCAAAATGTCATCCACTTTTACCCACATTTCCATCATTTTATCCTCATTCTGTAATTTCGTAGCTACATAACCCTACACTAAGTAACCATTTTCATAATCATATGGCTTTAGCATTATATTTTCCAAAAAAAAATGTTTTAAGTATTTATGTGAATTTGTGACTAAATATTATAAAATTAACATGTTTTCATATATAGATGAAAGTGGTATAATTTTTGTGATATTGTAGGCCCACTTGGAGAATCTAGAATGGTCCTACTTGGCCTACTAACTACAAATTCGAATTTCAAATTACAACTCATGAGGATTTGTAAAATATTAGAAGAAGATATGGATCATTAAGCTAAGCACATTCAAAGAAGAAGGATCATGGATATTTGATGTTTCCTTATCAAAACTATGAGAGAATTTAGAGAGGATTTGTATCTTATATTTTTATGAGATTGGTTCTAACCACATGAGATAAATGTGGATTTAAGAGATATTTAAGGATCTATAGTTATCTTCAATTTTTTTTATAAATAGGAGTGCACTCTTCACACAAAGGGTTGTCAATTATGGTAGAAAATGGTTGGTTGTAAATTGTTAGTTGTTAGAGATTAGAGGTAGCCAGTGGCTAGTTAATAGTTGGAGGTTCCAAGTTCTATTCAAGATGTGATTTGTAAAGTGATGAAAGAGAATTCTTGTAATATCTTGTAATAATTTTATGAAATACATACTGCCACATTGATCTCCAAGATTTCATAGTTGTTTGGTGTGCTTGCTGAGGAATGGAGGGCCACCATCAACCCCAGTTTAAATAACTTTTTACATATTGGTAAGATAGTTTAGTTATGTTATTTCATTTCCTTTCAGTAAGTGTGTTTCTATTTTATGCAAGTGTGTTTTTCCTTTCAGGAAAGTGTGATTTACTTTTCAGCAGGTGTGAGTGTGATTTCATTTCAGCAATTCATATATGCAAGTGTGGCGTGATTTCAATTATGCAAGATTGGTGTGATTTTATTTATGCAAGTGTGGCGTGATTTCAATTATGCAAGAGTGAAGTGATTTCAAGTATGCAAGAGTGGTGAGATTTTATTTATGCAAGTGTGGTGTGATTTCAATTTCATGCAAGTGTGATTTAAATTTCTTTATATTTAATTTGATTTGGTTCGAGTTAGATTGATTTAATTTATTTTGTAATTATTTTAATTTCATTATATTAATCTAATTTTAAATATAACCACCTAATACATATAGTACATGTACGTCGTTAGTTTATGAAACCCTGGGTTGACAATTAAATGATGGGGATTTGTCTAACCATTAAATCACCCAACAAGTATCGATATTTTACAAGAAATATATTTGTTTTAAATAACCCAAATGTGAATGTTGTCGTGATTCCATGCCAAATACTCAAGAGTGACTATTTGATGGGAGGGAAACAAGTTCAAATTCCTATTAGTTATGTTCAAGGGTTCTTTGTAGCAGACGTGAGTAGTAGTGTGACCCTACGAGTTAGTAGATGTCCATGCCATGTTAGCCAATCCATGTCATTAGCATTGACTAGAAAGATAATAGGTAGGGATTCCTTGAAAAGGCTTGGTACATTAACAATGAAAATTTCACTTTGGATGAAACTTCACACGTTTGATGGTGTTATCCAAAAAAAAATGTGTCAGTTGAGCAATATAGAGTTGTTTTTTTTTTTTTCAAACAAATACCATGAAATTTTCACATTTCTATATCGATGCCATGATCAGTGTAGACATATTTTGGTCATCAGTAATATTCAAATTCATTTGGTTTCATAATTCGTTATAAAACACCTACTACTACACAAAATCTTGAACAAATAAGTAACGCAAAAAAAAAGTATAGAAAAGGAAAATTAAAAAATAAACAGTGTCAGATGTGAGAAACAAACCTATGTTTCATCTAGAAAGTTCCATTCATCCTTGTACCACTATCAACAATGTGTGAGAAGAAAAAAATTCTAGGGATCAAGTGCAATATATTCTGCCAAGCATTCAAAATCCTTCGGACACAAATTCATTTTCCAATGTGAGCCTTCACATTGGTAGGCTTTGTTTCTAGAACAATTTCATAAAGAAAAAGCGCATCTGAAAACTTATTCCTCGATCACGGTAAATTTTCATACGACAACACATCCTTCCCTTGAAAACTTCTAAGTGATCAGGATGAAAGGGAGAGGCAAGAAGACAAGCGAACTGGGCTCTTTGAGTGCTCAATTTTCTCCTCTGACATCCCCCTCTCCCATCCAACATTCACTATCTGAAACTAATGAGATTGAGTGAATTTAGGTTCTGTCAACACCATAATTGAACCCATTCCACTCTTAAATGTCCCTAGTTTTCTATACTGCTCCACTTCACAACCCTATTTAGCCAAAATGAAAAATTATGCCCATGGTTATAAATTTATTTTAAAAATCCAATCATATCGTAACCTCATTGAAAGCCATTACCAACAGCGAATTGAATCCAATCATATGGTTTAAATTATTTTATGAAAGTGAAAATCCAATCATGTGTATAATAACATTTGGGTATTTAAATATACATCATATAAGGACAATGTCATTCTGAACTTCTCCAAAATTCACCTCAGCATTATATAAGATCATTTGTAACTTCAATAAGCTTTACCTTAGGGTTGGGAAAGAAAAATTTCAGATAGCTACTTGTTCTCTTATTCAACAACAATAATCTAAACATATTTTGAAACTTAAATCCTGTGTAACTTCAGTAAGCTTTACCCTAGGGTCGGTAAAGATATATTCTAGATAGCTACTTGTTCTTTAATTCAACAACAATAATCAAAACAAATTTTGAAACTTCGAAATTTTGTAGCTCCCACCAAATTAATAAATGCTTAGAGGGAAATATAAAACAAAAAATAAATTTGATCGCTAAAAAAAAAGGAAACAAAAAGCTTTGTTATTGTTACTTGTTACCCCTTAATTTGGTGAAAAATGGGTCATTAAGAGAAACAATACGTTGTAATAAGGAAGATATCATGATTTCTAAATAGTTTTTTTTTGGGTTGTCTTTTTCCTTGAAGAGAGTAGCATAAGTTGTAAGGAGGAAAAGGTCACACATTAGATTACTTTTAAATAATTTTTCTTTTTCATTTTTTTTATAGATATTTTTCTTTTTTTTATATTTATATTTTTTTATTGATTTTTATAGTTATTTTTATTTTCTATGTTGCTAAGAAAATTTAAGTAAATAGTAAATAAATATCCCTAAAATAGAGTGATCAAAGAACAAAATACTAATTGATGTCTCCCTAAACTAAAGCCATCAAAGAACAAAAGACTAATAAATGTTGATATAGAGGCATTAAAATAAATTCTTAGGAAGTTACAAGAGGAGTAAAAGATCACAAGTAAGAGTCCAACATGAGGAGTGCACCTTAAGATACTAGCTTGCATGGTGGAAGATTCAGATCCATTGCACCTTGTAAATTTTTAATTTCATATTACTAGATGGATTAATTGATTAATTGAATTTTATTATATTATGTTATTCTAGACTAGTAAATTCTAATAGCGAAAAAGGACCACCTCCCTATGTTCAATTTTTTATTCCACGTTGATACAAATCCCTTCTCATTTCGTGTATACTTATATTTTCAATTACTAAAAACTAAATTAGGGTGAAAATTTGGTCGTGGTGATAGTTGTTGAGAAGAAATGCATGACCATGTTAATATGTGTTGAGGTTAATCATTTTATTACATTGATGGGAAAATTCTATGTTGGTTTAGTAGCATTTTTTTTTTCATTATAAGATTCGAACATATGATCTTTTAAAGTCAATATTAGGCCAAAAAAATGTTGAAGCTCAACTGCAAAGTTAGGCTATAGAAAAAAAGTGTTTAAGTATAACCTTTCAACCAATATATAATAGCCTTTGAATCCCCTATCACTTGTAAGTTTATATTGTTGAAGTGACACAAATAAAAATACTAGTTCATAAATGACAAAATCATACTATTGTATTACTTGTTAGGTAGTTGTATTTTTGTTTCTAGACTAAATTAGTCATTCACGTTAGTCATTTTTAGTTGTATTATTTATTATATAGTCATATATTTTTAACCTGCAATTAAATTATTCTTTTATGTAGTCGTTTTTAATTGGGTCAGTTATGATTGCTCATTTTTGGTAGTATTTCATTTGGAAAATTTGTCGCGACTAATGTTTTTAGTCACCTAGTCACTAATCTGTGATTTTCTACTAGTGAATTTCTCCAAATCTCCAAAGAGTCCTTAATAATTATTATGAGGTATTTGAGACTCCCAAAGGTATTCCGCCTATTCTTAGTCATGATAATGCTATTCACTTGCTTCCAGGAAGTGTTCCTCCAAACATTGGACCTTACAAATATCTCTATCCCAAGAAGAGTGAATTGAACGTATGGTTGTGGAAATGCTCGAGGCATGTATACTTTAACCTAAACAAAGTTCTTTCTCTTCTCTAGTAGTATTGGCACACAAGAAGAATGGATCATGGCATATCCATCTTGATTATAGAGAGCTAAAGAAGATCAATATTAAAGATTAATTTCCCATTCCTATCATTGATAAATTGTTGGATGAACTACATGAACAAATTTACTTCACCAAGGTCGATATTTTCTTAGGATATCATCAAATTAGAATGAGGATAGAATAAATTCCAAAAACAATACTCAGAACTCATGAAGGCCATTATGATTGTTTTATCATGTCATTTCAACTTATGAATGAACCTTCCACATTTCAAGGTTGGACAAGTTCCATTTTCAAACCATTCCTTATAAAAATCTTGTCCATATTTTTTGATGATATACTACGAGCCTTGGAAGCATCAGGTTCAACATGCTCGCAGGGTACTCAAACTATTAAAGGCATGGAAAATTTTAAGGATTGAAGTTTATCTTAAAGTTTAAAAACTTGGCAAATCTTAATAGTCCTCAATATCTGAACTCTAAAAAATTTTATGTTATTTTTAAAAAAAGATTTATTTTTATAATCATTTTATATTAGTATATCTAATTTTTTGGCGACTTTTAGGGTAAAATATTTTTATACTATAAAACTTGGGTGAATAAATTTTAAAAAAAGGTGGGAATTGGCAAATATTTTTTTGGAAAAAACATGGAAAATTAACCCACCTACAAATATTAGCCCCTAAAATTTTCCAGGATTAAAGGAGAAACAATTGTATGCAAAACCCTCCAAATATTTCTTCGGGGTACAAGAAGTGGAATATTTGGGTCATATTGTATGTCATGAGTGTGTTAAGGTATACCCTAACAAAATTAAAGCCATAAAGGAATGGAAAATTCCCACAACATTAAAGAATATTCGAGGATTTCTTCCGTTGATAGGGTATTATTGCAAGATTGTTAAGGATTATGGGAAAATAGTAGCATCACTAACAACGTTACTGAAGAAAGATGCATTTTTTTTTACTTTAGAAGAAACTAAGTTCTTTGAACATCTTAAATAGGAAATATGTCGAGCTCCAGTATTAACTACACAAAAAATCACAAAATCATTTATTATGGACTGTGATTCTTGAGGAAATGACATTGGTGATGTTTTAATACAAGAAGGAAGACCTATTTATTTTGAAATTCGTACAATCAAGGGAAAGTATTTACACAAACCTATTTATGAGAAAGAAATGTTGACATTACTACATGCTCTAAATAAATGATTCCCTTACCTAATGGGAAAACACTTCAAGGTAAAGGAAGATAATGATAGTATTAAATACTTATTGGAACAAATATTGTCTTTCAAAGAGAAATAAAAATCAATCACAAAGATGTTGAGTTATGAATTTGAAATCATATAGAACAAAATGAAGCAACATGTTGTTGTAGATGGAGTCTTAAGAAGGGATGAGGATGTGGAAGCATTTCTCTATGCCATTTCTATTATCCAACCCGATTGGATAATTGAAGCAAGGGATAAACGAATAATGAAGAAGAGGCATGGACACTCATTCAAAAGTTACAGTAAGATCCCAGTGCATTAGATACATTTATTTGGAAAAAATATTCACTATTGTATAAATATCACCTATATTTATGTAAGAACTACCAACTCAAACAAATTTTTCCTTTAGAATTGCACACCTCTCCTATAGGAGGGCACTTAATATTTTTAATAACTTACCACAGGGTCAATAAGGAATTTTTTTGAGATTTCCTTAAAGGTGATATTCAAAAGTTTGTGGAAGAATGTTTGGTTTTCCAACAAAATAAAATGGAGATAATTAATACCCTGGGTATTTTACAACCATTATCCATTCGAAGTCAGCGTTGGAAGGATGTATCAATGGATTTTATCACAGTTTTACCCAAGTCTGAAGGAAAGAGTGTCATCATGGTGGATGTTGATAGAATTAACAAGTATGCACGCTTTTGTGCACTATATCATCCTTTCAAAACAAGAACAGTTGCTACTATATTTGTGGAAATATTTCAAAAGATACAGGAAACCCAAAGATAATTGTAAGTGAGACAGATCCCATTTTCATTGGAAATTTTGGGACATAATTATTTTCTTACAATAGTACTCAGTTAGATCATAGTTCACCTTATCATCCTCAATCTGATGCGTAAACTGAGACAGTGAACAAATGTTTGGAAGATTATCTTCATTTCTTTGTATTGGATAAACAAACACAATGGTTCAAGTGGTTACCTCTAGAACAATGGTGGTATAACACTTCCATACTGCAGTAAAATTGACCCCATTTATGGAACTTTATGGATATCATCCACCATCAATCACATAGTTTTTAATAAACACTTAGTAGTGGAAGATCACATCGAGAATCAACAACAAGTTGTCCAAATTTTAAAGGATAACCTAATTGTAGCGGAGGTTCGAAGGAAACAATTTGAAGATCAACATCACAGTGTAAGAAGTTTTTATGTGGTTGATTGGTTATTTTTATGGCTACAATGATACAAACATATGTCTATCAAGCAAGCTAAGGTGTTGTAAAAGATTAGTACTATTGCATACAAATTAGAGCTACGTGCATCTTTGTGAGTACATCCAATTTTCCATGTTTCATGCTAAAATAAGGTAAAATGTGACAAGCTTCCAGTTCCAATTATATTTCCAGAACTTCACAAGGAAGGAAAAATCATGTTGGAGCCTGAAGTAATCACAAAAAATAGAATCTGACAACTATAGAATCAATAAATTTCATATTATATCATAAAGTGGAAAAAATAACCTGTTGAAGATTCCACATGGGAGGTTGAGAATTTCATACAAAAGCATATGAAACTACTCAAGTGTTGGGGAATTTTTTTTTTTGAAGGGTAAGGTACTATTAAGTCCCTATAATACTAGTGTAGCCTGCATATTAGGTCCCTATAATTCTACTATAGCCCCCATATTGTTATTGTTGTGCCCCATAGAATCCCACTATTGTTATTGTTGAGCGCTTAAATTATTATTGTTATGTATTACCTAATTGTATGTTGAACCTTTATACTCATATATATAACAAGTAGGTATTTTCATTTGAATCATCCAAGAATTTTTTATTTATGTCATGTAAAAGGAGGTTTTCCCCTCGAACATGATTATTATCAAGTCTTTGATCTATCATTTCTTCTAGTTTTTGGATTTTTTACATAACAATATTTTGTTACTGACCAAGCTTTGTATTTCAACTTTTCCTTCTATATTCATCTTCTTTGTAAACACCCATTTGTTTTTAATTGGTTTCCTTTTAGCCGACAGCTCCACCAAATCCAAAGCCTCATTTTTTTCTAAAGTTTCCATTTCTTCAATCGTGGTTTTCTTCCATAGTTTTCGATCCTTTGAATCCATTACCTCCCTGACACTTCTAGTATCATCATCAGTAATAGATAAAGAAAATTTTGAACAAAAATTAGATGGAATATAGCTCTCTAGCTTCATTCTCTCTTGAACTAATCGCCTCAAAATTGGAGAGTTTGACTCTTCCTCTTATGATTCCTATTCTTCTGTAGAGTTTAATTTTTCCTCCTTCAGTTAAAACTCTATCTTCTTTGGTTCATTTTCATTTTATAGGACTTCATTCTTAATAACATATTTCACTTCTTTAAACACCACATCTTGAATATACACAACCTTCCTTTTTTATGGGTTTGAAAACTTGTAACCTTATAAACCATTCTTATACCCAATTAAGATGCACCATTTAGATTTCCTATCCAACTTAGTTATTTTATCCTTTGGAACATGTACATGTGAATTGTATCCAAATACCCTAAGATGTGACAAAGAGTGTTTCTTACCATTCCATACCTCATGTGGATTCATATCCTCAAACAATGATTAAGGTGATATTTAAAATAGATAACATGCAGTGTCTATTGTGTTTTCCCATAATTCCTACCCTAATCCAGGGCCATTGAGCATGCTTTTTTCATTTCCCATGATCATCATGTTTATTCTTTCTGCAACTTCATTTTTATGAGGTGTGTATGGAGTAATCTTCTACCATTCCATACCACACTTCTTACAAGACTCTTAAAATTCCTTCTTGTAAAATTCTCCACCATTACTTTTTAACATCACTCTAGTCTTCTTCTCTATATGATTTTCCACCAGAAACTTAAAGTCTTTAAACCTGTAAAATACTTCATATTTATTCTTGATAAAATATGTTCATGTATTCCTTTAGAACTCATATATAAATGAGACTTCTATATGGAATCTATGAATAGGAACAGAAATATCCTCCCTGTAATGTGTGGCCTAGCCTAGAACAACAAAAAGGAAAAGAAGCTCATGTTTCCCTTGAGGTAAATATATAATGAGATGAAGCCTACCTATTATTTCTCGTATGCTTCACTCCTATTTTTTCTTGAATGTTCCAATTCTATTTAGAACCTACACAATCAACAAAAACAAGGAAACGATCTACAAAATATATGCGGAATCATATAATCACTTCATTTAATGGATCAACATGGCATAAAAATACATGAAATAAAAACATTACATATAGGAAGACAAATAACTATTTTCATGAATAGAAATGGAGTGAGTTACAACCAAATATAGGGGTTGATCTTGTAGAAGAGCTCCTCCACAAAGTGTACCTCTATGTCACCCTAATGCATACAATAATTATTCTTCACAGGAAACAACATGAGGGTCGAATCTATCTCCAAAATCTAACCCCTGCTTTTGGATAGCCACAAATATATAGAAGAGGATGCTAAGTTGGGAGTTTGTATCCCTTTTCCAATTTAGGCTTGAGATCCACTCTTGATGGGAGGATGAGATCAAAGTATAAGGGATGGAAACTCCAAGGAAGGAATATGATTTGAGAGTTTTACTTGACGTAAATAGCTTATACAAATCTTGGAATCTTCAAAAATCTATTTATTTTTCCTAAATTTCTAGAATCAATGAACCCAAACACAAGGAAACCTGTTGATAATCAAACCTACACAACATGGAGCAACCTTCTAGTGAATGCATACCCAAAGGCATATAGACTACATTGGTGCTTAAAAATTTTGATTCAAGGCAGTTTCAGGAAGAAACTTTGGGATTAAGGAGAGCCATGCTTAGGGCTTTGCGTAATGATGATGTCAAGGGGTGAAAGGATGTTGATTGATCCAGTTTGTAGGTAGGTTGACCAAATGTGAAAAAATGACCTATAACACATTGCCCCCTAAATCACACAATTAGAAATGGAAACTCATGACTGAAGTGCTTTACTTTGTGACAAGTTAGGATGAAGAACAATTGACGAGATCATGTTCTACTACAATACATTTATATCATGATTTTTTTTTTCTGTGGGAGTTATACCTATACTCAACATGTAAACTAACATTACATGTATAATCATCAAAAGACATGTCCATTGAAGACAAAAGGTGGACCCATGACTGGATTATTGTCTAAGTGATCATAGCCATAACACATCACACTCTTGTATTAATCCCAAAATCACATCCCAGATGGATGAAACAAGATCGTTGGTCTTTTATCTCATTCAAAAAACCATCCAACGTACGATTCTAACCATGTGATTCAATGAGTTAGAGTCAAACATGGTAGACACTGTATGATTATTGACCAATGATCTAAGTTGTTAATAGACGTGAGAGAAACCACCGATGATGTTAATGGCTTTCAAGGTACTTTTGTACAATCTGTATGATGTGAATGAATAAGTTGAAGTCAAACACCACACATAATCTTTCGATTGAAGGCCAATGATGTAAACCTTTCACCGAGAGCGAGTAAACTTGACATTGATGTATGCACGGACCAAGGTACCGAAGGGTTCTTTCTAAGTCAACTTCTTGGATAATGAGTCGATATCGATAGGAAGCGACCCACCACAAGAGGGATTTGAATGATCCCCCATTAATGAAATGAAACGATTATCAAGATTTGAGGCTGAATGATAATAATATGGAACTGGATCAGGAATGACAAACACAAAATGAAGCCTTAAGAGTATTGTAGAGGATATTTACTGAATGACTTCTCTTGAACACAACGACAACACTAAATGGAGTTGGAAGCATTGACCCAAAACAAAAAATAGAGGCTTTGAAAAAGGTATGATGAAACAAAATAAAAGCATGTTTCCCAACCCAACAAACATGGAAATGAAGTGGAAGAGCGTCATGTTCAAGAGCAACTCACTGCCATTGACAAGTGGAGTACCTTATATTCCCAATTTTCCAAATTTTCCCAACCATACTGGTCAATACCTCTTTAATTTTTAACAAGCTTGAGGAGGATAACATATTCTTGATCTCTAAGTTCATCCTTCAGATGAATCCCTCCAAGTTTGTTTAACGAACCCTAAGAATGAGTGGTTCAGTCTCGTCATGTTTGAAAACTCCATCGTTGTTTTATGTGTTAAAAAAATCTAGCGAAGGTAAAAATCGACATATTTTTCATGTTTAGAGAGCTTGAAAAAGAGGCGAAAAAGAAAAACTCGAGATGTTCCTTTCTGTAGATAGTCCCTTGAGTCTGAGAAGGTAGAAAACAATACCCAAGAGAAACTCTTAGCCATGTTTGACTAAGGTATTCCTTTTTTGTGAATAGTATATCTGAGTCCGAAAAAGGGTTAAATTTATATAGAGGAGACATGTTTTCATTTACTTTAACGAGTTCGAAAAGAAAAGTGATAGGGAATATTTTCATATTTTGGGAGTCTGAAAAGATGTGAAATAGAACTCCTCTTAGAGGAACGAGTGGTATAAGAAGTTTCAACTCATTCTGGTCATTATGTAATTTCTCAAAACACGTAGAGATAAAGAGGCTGGATAATAAGACCATTCAGCACAACTATTCCTCGGGGAAGGGTAAAGACCAAGTAAAAGTGTTTGATCAGCCAAGAAAATGGTGACGATGGAAAGAGAAAACCAAGGCTCATCTGAAAAAAATGGACTAAAAATAATGGCAATCATGAGAGGTAGGATTAGAATGGTTTCATTTTTACCCAAGCTTTAAACATGGGAAACTATGCTTGAAAATACGTGAAGATGTTTTCATTTTTTCACAAGCTTGAAACTTGAGAAAAATTATTCTTGGGATTAGATTCATGTTTGGACAAGCTTGAAACGTAGGGAAAAAATCTTCTAGAGATAAGTTTGCATGCCCCCCGAGATTCAATGCATTCACCTAAGTATAATACTGGATGCTAACGCGTGGATGGAATGAAGGTTCATTTATGATATCAACTGAAAGACTCGACTAGGAATTTACGAGATATAATCAAAGACTCAAATTGAAAGGGGGCATGTTTCATTTTTTAATGAGTTTGACACATGAAAAGGAACTCTTCTCATGGTTGTTTCATGTTTATGTGGGCTTGAAACGTAGAGGAAACTATGCTCTTATGAGCCTATTTCATTTTTTAACAAGGTTGACATAGTAAAAATCCTCATGGGACCTTGTTTCATTTTTTAACGAGCTTGACACAAGAAAAGGAATTGTGCTCCATATTTTTTAATGTTTATGAAAGCTTGAAACATATATGAAACCATGTAGGAACCTATTTAATTTTTTAACGAGGATGAAATAGTAAAATAACTATCCTCATAAGAGCTTGTTTCACTTTTTAACAAAGTTGACATGAAAATGAATTTTGCTCGGAAATAATAATCATGATATGCAGAAGGCCATGGCTTCCAAGAGGTTCTCATCGGATGGGAGAACAACTCTCTGGAAGGTATCAAAGGATCCATTGGAAAGATCAAAATCTAATTCCCCCAATAAATGATGCACTACATCACCTACTAGATCATAAGTAGATTCATGCATGGAAGAGGTTGCCACATAATTAAACTTTGGTGGTGGAGATACCACTTGCATATAAGGACCATTTAGGGAAGATAGTTGATTGGGAGTAAAATTAGTACCAATTAATGAAATTGGTTCAATGGTCACGATTCTTCCTTCATGTGGGAATCACATCATGTGAAAAAGTGAAGAGACAAGAGCTCCCATGACATAAACATAGTCACAAACAAGGATTAAATTAAAATCCAAAGGTACTTATACTACCATCACATCGATATAGATTATCTTTCCTCCCAAAGTAATTAGAAACTTAGGAAGGATCCCTAACAGTTGAATGGTTCCTCTGTTAAAGGCCAACAAATTTTGTGTGACGGGCACAAGCTGCAGAGAACCTAAATCTTTCCAAGCCGTCAAGGATAAAATACTAATAGATTCACCTTCATCTATGATTGTGCCAGGTACAACCACATTGTAATCCTATATTATGATCTAGAAGGGCATGTAAGGAGGAAGAGGATATCCTCCATGTCAACTCTAATCAAAGGAATTGACCATACTACTTGGAGGTGGTGTCATGGGAATGGGATAACTGCTCTCCAGTGCTGTGGGAATGGGATTATTTCCCCCATGTGTATTTGTAACAGGTAGATTTCCACCATGTTTATTAAAATATTAAGAAACAAGAAGAACTTGAGCAGTATGAGGTTCACTCTCTATGGAAAAGGTATAATCAAATGAAGGTTAAAATGAGTCAACCACTTTCTCAACCAATGGTTCTTCAAGAACGGACTCATAGGATTCACATTCAGAGAGAGTGAGATTGACTGGAGATGGATTCTGATTAATTACTTCATCAACTAGTGGAGGTTTCGGAGAAATATTTTGATAACCAGCCGGAAGATGAGGTTGAGAAGTTGTAAGGTTTTCCAACACTTTAGGATGATTCCCTTCACATAACCTATAGGGAAACTTAATTTTACCCTTTTTCCCACAGACCTTACAATCGCTAGGTGATGTTTTGTCACCATCATGATCTCCAGAAGCTGATGACCAGGGCTGATGTGAGCCTATGGACCACACTTCTAATACCTTGTGAATATGAGGAAAATATCCAAGAAGGCGGTCACTTGTATATAATTTTCAAGGGAATTTAACTTTTCAAGGCTGATTGGAAGGTTTCTTCATACCTTTTGCACGTGGAGAAATGGTTTCTTGGTTCCTCCCCTGCTTATTTTGCTTCTTCTTCTTCATCCTTTTCTTATTCTTCTTAAATTCCTGGTTCCTAGATTCAAGAATTTCATCATGCAAGGTGGAAGAAAGGGATGAAGAAATAACAGGTGAAGATTCAGGAAAAGGGTCAACTTTAGGATCAATTTTTTTAGGTGGAGGGCTACTTGGTTGTAGAGTAGTTTAGACATTTCGAACCATAGGGGTCTAAAACAACCAAACTGGAAAATCAATGTTAAATCTAGGAAGGGACAACGTTTACATATAAGGAGCACCAATATTTCCAAAAGAAGGAAAACGGATAGGATTCCCGTCAAAGGGGTTTCCTTGATTAGGAGACTCGGGAAATGTTACCATTAGTATCAACCTAAAATATACTAAGTATTTGTACCGCGGTAAGTATTTTGTTCCGTGTTCAATTAATTGATTTTATAAATTAACAACAAAAATAAATTAAAAATGGGTAGCTAGGCAAAATGGTTTACCAAGTAACTTTGAACTACAATATACCACCCTGGAGAACCATGGATTTACATACGTGTAGGAAATCTCCCTGAATGTTGTGTTCGGTGTATCACAATTTACAAGGCGGTTGACCTGGTTACCTATGGTAGGGATAAAAACCTATAGGGAACATTCAAAATATACTCAATAGTACATGGAAGTGCCATCTGTAGTAAGGTTGTCTAATGTATAACTATTCAATGAGAGTGTTCACATATACTTATCATGCGTGGAGTGCCATCCAATATACCCAAAGGTATGCAGAGTATAATCTGATACACTTACATATGTGGAACAGGATATCACCCTCGAGATACAAAGTTGGAATACAATGACAAATCCTATGTTTAACGACATCAAAACATGTCTCTAGCCTAGAACTCTAAATGTTTGCATTAATGTTAAAAATTCTCCTTAAGTTGATTCAATAAATTTTAGAGTTGATCTTGAATTATGTTTCAGTTTAAAGGCTCAAAAATCGATGTCACCTGAACACACCTATGATGCAACTAATATGAAAAAAATAACTCTTTTCATTTTCTTTTAACAATGAAAGGCCTAACTAAGTGGGGGAAGAATAAATAAATCAACAATGAAACAAACAAGTGAGGCAACAATGTATCTCTACAACTTCACTTTTCCAACCAAAATCAAATCCCTATATGTAATGCATGATGCATAATATTTTTCTTTTGGATTCCACTTAATTTTCAAACATGATGAAAACTAAGATGAAATGTCTAATCAGTAATTCAGATGACTAAAACACCAATTCATTCGAGAACTCAATGATAAAACAACATCAATATTCCAATGACCTAACGATAAGAACAAAGGAAAATATAAATAAATATGTATCAAAGGGACTCACAAATAAAAGCAAACCAAATGGAGGCTTTAGAGAGACCACAAGACACTGAAAGACTCAAGGAAGGGCAGTTGGAACAAGGCTGATCAAAGAGAAAACCAAATCAATAGCAAATTCATGCAATAATAGGGTCCAAAATAGGTGTAGAAGAGGAACCAATGCTATTCATCGCAGGCATAGAGAAGGCTCTACAAGGGTGCAAATTTTTGTCCTAAGACCATAGGGAGCATTGGTGAAGAAATAGATTTTTTTGGCACAAAAAGTGAAATTGAAACTCAATGAACGGTCTTCCTAGGTTTGTTCTTGACTGAGTATGATAGTAAAGGTCCAAATAAGAGGTACAAAAAGCATTAAGGACAAATACGCCACCAAGGGCATACATCTATCCCTAGTAGAGTCACCAATTTTTTATACGAAATCTATGACTATAGACATAAGTATCTTCCATAGACTAGGTGGCCTAGCCTAGAACAAGAGAAAGAAAAAGAAGATATTTTTTCCCTTGAAGTAAATAGATAATGGGATGAAGCCTACCTATGTTATGTTGTATGCTTCACATGTCTTTGGCTTGAATGCTGTGAAACCAGCTCCAAAAATAGAAGAAAAGAGATATCAACACCTTAGAAATAAGCCACTTCGAGGGGGCATCCTCTAATACATTACATAAATGAACAATTCTTGGATGATTCAAATTAAAAAACCTCCTTTCTATATATAGGAGTCCATGGGGCCACAATGTAATCCTAGTGGGGCCACAATGTAATCCTAGCCGACCTAACAATAATAATCTAAGGGCACAATAATAACAATATGGGGGTTACAGGGGTACAATAATAACAATAAGGGGTTTACACTAACAACAATAAGGGACTATACTAGTAATATATGGACCTAACATACCCCTCTGCTTCAAAAAAGTGTTTTCCTCAACACTTGAGTAGCTTTTACTGCCTTTGTATAAAATTCTCATCCTCTCATGTAGAATCTTCAGTGGGTAAGTTCTTCCACTTGATGAGATACTCTAAAATTGATCGATTCCGTAGTTGTCGAGTTCTTGTTTTTGTGACCACTTTAGGTTCCAATATGATTTTTCCTTCCTCATCAAGTTCTCGCAATATTTTGAACTGGAATATTTTCACCTATAACCTTCTTTAAGCATGAAACATGGACAACTAGATGCACTCGTGAAGAAGCAAGATGCTCCAATTTGTATGCCATAGTACCAATCTTTGGCATCACCTTGTAAGGACCATAGTACTTTGGTGATAATTTATTATCCTTCTTAGCTTTCTTGAGGGACATTTGTTTGCATGGTTGTAGTCGTAAAAATGCCTAGTCACCTACATCAAAACTTCTCTCGCTGTGATGTTGATCTTCCTGTTGTTTCATTCAATTTTGTGCCAAATTCAGGTTGTCCTTTAAGAGTTGGAGAACTTCTTGTTGATGCTCGATGTGATCTTCCACTGCTTGAACCTTCGAATTTTCTCTTAAAGATGATGTGATGGATGGTGGATGATATCCATAAAGTGCCATAAATGGGGTCATTTTTGCTGCAGTATGGAAAGAAGTGTTATACCACCATTCAGCGAGAGGTAACCACTTGACCCATTGTGTTTGTTTATCAGATACAAAACAACGAAGATATCCTTCCAAACATTTATTTACTATCTTATTTTGACCATCGGATTGAGGATGATAAGATGAGCTATGAGCTAATTGAGTACCCAAACAAGAAAATAACTCCGTCCAAAAATTTCCAGTAAAAATGGGATCTCTGTCGCTCACAATAACCCTTGGGCTTCCATGTAGCTTTTGAATTCTGTCCATAAATGTAGTAGCAACTATGCTTGCTTTAAATGGATGAGATAATGCACAAAAGTGTGCATACTTGGTAATTCTATCAACTACCACCATGATGACACTCTTTCCTTCAGACTTAGGTAAACCTGTGATAAAATCCATGAAATATCCTCCCAACGTTGACTTGGAATGGATAAAGGTTGTAGAAAACCCCGGGTCTTAATTGTCTCAAATTTATTCTGCTGGAAAACCAAGCATTCCGCCACAAACTTTTGAATATCAGATTTAAGTCCATCCCAAAAAAAATCTTTCTTCACCCTTTGGTAAGTTTTCAAAAATCCTAAGTGTCCTCCTAAAGGAGAAGTGTGCAATTCCAAAAGAATCTTTTGTTTTAGTTGGGAATTCTTACAAAGATATAAGCGAACTTTGTACCATAAGGAATAATTTTTCCAACTAAATGTATCATATGTACTAGGATCTTGCTACAACTTTTGAATGAGTGTCCACACTTCTTCATCCTTCTTCCATTCACCTCTTGCTTCGGTTATCCTATCTGGTTGGATAATAGAAATGACACAAAGCAATGCTTCCACCTCTTCATTCTTTCTTGAGAGTGCATCTGCAACAACATTTAGCTTCCCTTTTTTGTAGATGATTTCAAATTCATAACCCAACATCTTTGTGACCCATTTTTTCTGCTCTTCTAAAGATAGCCTTTGTTCCAAAAAGTGTTTAAGACTATCATGATCAGTTTTTACCTTGAAGTGTCTTCCCATTAGGTAAGTTCACCATTTCTTTAGTGCATGCACTTTCGCTAACATTTCCTTCTCATAAATAGGTTTCTGTAAATACTTTCCTTTAATTGGACGACTTTTATAAGCAATGGGTATTCCTTCTTGCATTAAAACAGCATCAATTCCATTTCTTGAGGCATCACATTCCACAATAAAGGTTTTTGTGAAGTCTGGCGTAGCTAAGACCGGTGCTAGGCACATTGCCTCTTTAAGATGTTCAAAGGCCTTAGTTGCCTCAAGAGTCCATGAAAATGCATCTTTATTCAATAATTTTGTTAGAGGTGCTGCTATTCTCCCATAACTCTTAAAAAACTTGTGATAGTACCCGGTTAACCTGAGAAATTCTCGCAACTGCTTTATGGTTGTGGGGACTTTCCATTCCTTAATGTCTTTAATTTTGTTAGGGTCTACCTTAACACCCTCGTGAGATACAATATGACCGAGATATTCCACCTCTTGTACTCCAAAGAAACATTCGGACATTTTTGCATATAATTGTTTGTCCTACAATAGTTTGAGCACCCTGTCAACATCTTCAACATGATCCTTCCAAGACCTGTTGTAGATTACTATATCATCAAAAAATACTAGCACAAATTTTCTAAGGAACGGTTTGAAAATGAAATTCATCAACCTTTGAAATGTAGAAGGTGCATTGGTAAGGCCAAGAGGCATGACCAAAAATTCATAATGACCCTCATGATTTCGAAATGCTGTTTTCTGAATATCTTCAGTCTTCATTCTAATTTGATAATATCCTGAACGAAGATCCAACTTGGTAAAATAAATTGCTCCATGTAATTAATCCAATAATTCATCAATCACAGGAATGGGAAATTTATCTTTAATGGTGAGCTTATTGAGCTCCCTATAATCCAGACACATGCACCATGATCCATCCTTCTTGAGTACCAATACTATAGGAACAGAGAAAGAACTTTGACTAGGTTGAATTATACCCGCCTCTAACATTTCTGCAATCATACGTTCAATTTCGCTCTTTTGGACATAAGGATATCTATAAGGCCTGATGTTTGGCGGAACACTTCCTGGAATGAAATGAATAGCATGATCATAATCACGAATAGGTGGGAGTCCTTTGGGAGTTACAAACACCTTGGAATGATTATCAAATACTTTTTGGAGATCTGCAGAAATAAATGATTTTGATGTTGGAACTTCTAGTGAGAATAATTGTGAAATTACGCCTCGTTGTTCTTTCTTTAGAAGATTTTTCATAAAATTAGAGCTTATTATCATTCCTGACTTCCCTGCAATACCCTGTAATTCAACTTCCTTTCCTTCTGAAAAAAATTTCAAGAAATGTTCTTGAAAATTGAAAGCTACCGTCCCCAAAGATTGTAACCATTGTACTCCTAGTACAACATCAGCACCTCCCATAGGAATGGAAAGCATTGGACTAGTCAATACATATTCCCCCATGGTTAGCTTGATATTATGGCATTTTCCCAAGCAATTTATAGTTCCTCCATTTGCAACCATCACTTGACATTCTGGTGCTGGGTATAGGAAACAATTCAATTCCTTGGCTACCTTACAATGAATAAAATTATGGGTACTACCGGAATCAATCAACACTATTACCTTTTTCTTCTTGATATGTCCTTCTATCTTGAGAGTTTGAGGAGTGGTAATTCCTGCCAATGCATTACATGATATGGTCGGACTCATTTTTTCTTCTTCTAGGGTTGGTTCCTGGTGTATATCCTCTTCTTGTTCATTTTCTTCTTCCTCTTCACAATCTATGTAAAATAATTTCTTCTCAGCACACTTATGACCTTTAGTGTATTTTCTATCACAACTGTAGCAAAGCTCTTTTGCTCTTTTTTCTTCCAATTGTTGTGGTGTCAACCTTGTAGGTTGTGGAAATCTATGCGTAGCAACACTTTCTTCTTTATAGAAGTGAGTGGTAGGCTTCCTTGTTGCCATAATTTTACATTCATTTTTTTCTTGCCAACTTGAATGCCTTCTCCAATGAATTAGGTTCCTAAACATGAACTTCATGTTGGATGATATCCTTTAAAGTACCTATGAAGAGATCAATCCTGTGTTCCTCTGGAATGTCAGTTACCCTTATATTCATTTTTTGGAAGTCCTCAATGTGCTCCCCAAGTAAACCCTTTTGTTTGAGATTTATCAATTCACTAAAGAAGGTGTTGCTCTTTGTATCCTCATAATATGCTATCATTTCCTTCGTAAAAATTGAACAAGTGACAATTTTTTTACAGGAGCAAAGCCATTGATACCATAAAAATGTATTTTGTTCTAAATGTAAAGTTGCAAAACATACCTTTTGTGTGTTTTGCACATTATGGACATCAAAATAATGCTCCATCTGTAGTATCCATGTTACAGGATCCTTTCCATCAAACTTCCTCATATCCATTTTTGGAATATTGTGGTTCTTCCCGCGAACATTAGAGTTTATGAAATCACGATTTACATTTATTTTCTTCTCATCATGAGTTTTCTCTACTATATTTTCACCATTAGGAAACATTTCTTGAATCAACTTTGTCAAACCTTCCATGTCTGCTTTTAGATCATTCTTCATGTTTTCCATTTTTTCATCAATATTAGCTTCTATGACATCCATCTTAGATTCCATGCCAGCTTCCATGCCATCTATCTTAGATTCCACGCCTTTCTTCAAACCATCCATCTTAGTTTCCACATCTTTCTTCAAAACTTCCATGTCATTTTTTGTTGCTCTTTGCGAGAGTGAAATTTTTTGCACTTGATCTTGTAATTTTGATATGTCACGTTGTCATTCTTCATCTTCATCAGTCATAGTAGAGCCTTATAAAGTCCTAATGGGTGTTGAATTCTTTTTAGGGGCAATTTTAGAAACCAATAGTGATATCTATTCTACAATATTCCCTTGGAATCAATTCAACTTGATTCTTCAAACAAGACTTATGCAATTCGGAAAAAAAAAAATACACACCTTTTACTTTCTTTTGTAGATCTCTATATTGAAATTGAATTATCTCTATAATTGAAGATCCTCAATATCTGAAATTTGGCCCTATATTAATCCTCTGACGCTTCTTTCAAATGCCACAGGTCTAACTTGATTTGGATTCTTCAAGACAAAGTTATGTCCAATGTCCCACAATGACCTAATTATGGACTGGTTCAGTAGAGTGAACTTGTACGACTTGCCATGTGTCACTATTTGCTCCTTTGGCTCTGAACTTTATAGACAAGAGACTACCATCCGTGAACTTCCAGCCACTTTTTACAGAATTCCAATCTGATTCTCAAAGAGAGAGAGTTATGAATATTTTCTCACGATCACCTCTTTGAGATGAAATTAGGGAGCCTGTAAAATACCTAACTTCCACAGATCATATCTCCGAAAATGTTGTGAACCAAGCTTTGAAATCTTGCGACGATGTTCCTTAGGATCTCGACTTCCTACTCTAAAAATTTCCGCTTCTGAACCTTCATAGGAAAAACGTTATAGGGAAAATTCCGCGATGACATGTTTAAGTGAAATTCAGGAGCTTGAAAAAATCCCTACCTTCCACACATCATATCTCCGAAAATATTGTGAAAGAAGCTCTGAAATTTTGCGAGGATGTTCTTCAGGATTTTGGCTTCGCACCCTAAAACTTTCATCTTCTGAACCTTCGTAGAAAGACAGTTATAGCGAAAATTCCATGATGACCTGTTTGAAGCAGCGAAACCCTAGAATCCAAATCTCTAATACCAAATGTTGTGAAACCAGCTCCAAAAATAGAAGAAAAGAGACATCAATGCCTTAGAAATAAGATACTTCGAGGGGTCAACCTCCAATACATTACATAAATGAACAATTCTTGGATGATTCAAATTACAAAACCTCCTTTCTATATATAGGAGTCCATGGGGCCACAATGTAATTCTAGTGGGGCCACAATGTAATCCTAGCCGACCTAAAAATAATAATTTAAGGGCACAATAATAACAATATGGGGGTTACAGGGGTACAATAATAACAATAAGGGGATTACAGTAACAACAATAAGGGACTATACTAGTAATATAGGGACCTAACATTGAATGCTCCAATCCTAGCTTTGATCGCTATAATTAGAACCTACAGAATCAAGAAACACAATCCAACGATCTACGACATATATGTAGCATCATCTAATCACTTCATGCAATGAATCAACATGGCGTAAAAATACATGAACTCGCAACATCAAATATAGGAAAACAAAGAAATTTTTCCATTAATATAAATGGAGTGAGTTACAATCAAATATAGGAGTTGATCTTGTAGAAGAGTTCCTCCAAGTTGAATTTTCCTTCTTTTCCACAAAGTGTACCTCTATGTAACCTTAATGCATGGAATAATTACTTTTGAAATCAGCACCATGAGGGTAGAATCTATCTCAAAAATCCAACCCCTAGCTTATGGATGACCACAAAAATATAAAATAGGATGGTAAGTAGGGAGTTCTTATCCCTTTACCAATCCAGGCTTTAGATCCACTCTTGATGGGAGGATGAGGTCAAAGGATAAGGGACGGAAACTACAAGGAAGAATATGATATGATTTGAGAGTTTTATTTGAGGTAAATAGTTGTAACAAATCTTGGAAGCTTTTGGAAGAGGAATCCTCGAAAATATTTTTATTTTTCCCTAATTTCTAGAAGCAACACACCCCAACACAGGGAAACCTGCTAGTGATCAACCCTACCGAACATGGAGCTACTTACTGGTGAATGTAGGCCCACAGGCATACAAACTACGTCAATGCTTAAAATTTTTGATTTAAGGCAGTTTCAGGAAGAAACTATGGGATTAAGGAGAGTCATGCTTAGGGATTTGCGCAATGATGATGTCAAGGGGTAAAAGGATGTTGATTGATCCAGTATGTAGGTCGATTGACTTGATGTGAAAAAATGGCCTATAACACAGACATAGTACACAAATTTACCCAGCAGTGGAACCAACGGATGTCTAAACACATCACTAAGAACAATATTTAATATCCCTTTTTCCCTCTTAGCATGAGAGGAGAAACTCACCTGATTCTTCTTTCCATATATGCAATTTTAACAAAAATCAAAATCCAAAGAGAAATTAGGCATGACTTCTACCATACCATTACCATGTAGTATTCAAAGTCCCTTCTCTCTAATGTGTCCCAATATTTGATGCCACAACATAGTATTTTCAGTACAGACTACAAGATTTCCTACACCACTTTCAGGTACCAAACTTTATTGCACTCATCAATAAAAATACTTCCCAGGAACTTGTATAGAGTTCCGTTCTGAACTCCCCTCATCCACACTAGTGCTCCTCAAACCATCTTACATGTATCTTTCTAAAACACTATTTTCCACCTGCATCATCCATATTGCTTACAAAAATTAGATTACTCGCCAATTCTAGAATGTACAGAACACCAAGAAGTGTTCTAGTCTTTCCACCTTGTTGCTTTAGCTTGCCTTTTCCCATAAGGACTTCACTCAATGAACCTCTAACGTATCATGTGTGATCATATCATATTAAACAATACCCTTAATTTGAGTACATATTAGAAAACACCTCTAAAAATCACATTATTTAACCCCACTTCCAATCTAAACCAAATACACCTTCCCAATTTAAAAAGCCCCAACTTTCACTATATATTGTAGGTATCCATTTTTTCATTAACATTTATTACAACCCCTTATATTTTTCATTAACTATGAGATCCATTTTTTGTACCTACCAATATAAAAACCCTTTACCCCCTATATACCCCCCAATATATTTTGTCATTTTCCCCTCATTATATATCCCCCAATATGAACCCACGTGCTATGGTATTTCTCCCATAGTGAAGACCCCATGCCTCTTCCAGGTCCTATTATTTTGTTCTTCTTGTCATCGCCACCATCATATTTCGTATACTCATAGAAAAACTCCCTATGGGGATTCATGTGAAAGGATGCACCTGATTCAATCAACCATGCCTCATAATCTACATGTGTACTTGAAGAAGAAGCCATGTAAACATCCCACCTTAATCTTAAGTGGTTTTTGCCTCTATATAAGAGAATCATCAGATCCTTTTCCTTTCATAGGAGTTTTAGATCCAATATCCTCTTTATAGTGCCCTTATTTTCCACATTTCCCGCATATCTTTATATATTTTCCTAGAGATATAAATCTTGTAGAGAACAAGACTATCCCATGAGTCTTGTAGAGAACACAACAATTTGATTAACTTACATTAGTATGAAATTTAAATATAAATAAATTACAACTAACTTACCAGAATACTGAAGGCATTCAAATGCTTTTTTACCAAGTTTCCATCTCTCATCCTTAGGTTATATAGTTGTTTCTGCATGAAAAATTTGTTTACTAGGGACTTATATTGATAAAAATCCCCTAAATTGTCCCACAAAGCCTTGTTGTAGCTCCTCTTGAAACATTCAACAATATTGAATCTGAGATACATATTCATATCATGCTCTTTTCCTTTTGATCTCACTTCGCCTAGTCTTCTGTCAACAATTTTGTTGGTTTAGTACCTAGATGTACCACAATCCATTGATCTTTATCCACCAATATATCTTTCATCTCAATATCCACAACTCAAAACTAATTCCATTGAATTTATCGATCTTTATCTTTCCATTGTTTTCCATCTCCTTTCACCACAAGAATCGTTCCCACAGATCTCCCACTGTAACAAGGTCTTACCACAGGCCCAAGAAAAACCCCTCATCTGCAAAGGCGTCCCCTTGACGTTGAAGCTTCTCTTATACCACTTATATGTTTTAACCCTCTACAAAATTAGTTGCGAATTAATTCTTAAAAAATTGAAAATATACAATAACGAGAACAAAAACTATGTGTAGAAATATTTCTCCTAGAACCAAAAACTGGGAAAACCAGATTTATTTATCATTATATTCCTTTAAATATTAAAATACATTATATACATGTCGAAGCATTCATAAATCCCAATCCATTAATCTTGTATTAGAACATAACCATATTTTTCTTGACCATATCTACAAAATAACACGGGAAAAACTATCATTCCCAAAACCATGCGCAAGAAACTATGTGCAAAACCATGGGTGGGTCTACGCACCATCCTTGGGTCCGCCCAAATAAAAAAATATAGGGTGTTGTTCTGGACTCCATGGAGCGGTCTACTTTGTAGGTTTTAACCCTATACAGAAATTATCTGCAAACGAATCTTAAAAATAGAAAATAAACAATAGTGAGAGCATAAAACATAAAACAGATATATATAGAGATTTTCCCCTGGATCCCAAATCGGGACTACCAGCTTGATTTTTCATTATATTCCTTTTAGTGTTACAACACATATATATACATGTCGAAGCATTAAAAAACCCCAATCAATTAACCCTGGATTAGAAAATAACCGCAGTTCCCTTGACCGGATCTACAAAATACCAAGGGCAGAAAACCATCATGCCCAAAAACCATGTGAAAACCCATTCACAAAACCATGGGTGAGTCTTCCCACTGAAAAAAAGGGTTCAATTTTTTTTTCCCGGGATGCTGCCCTAGACCCAAAACAGGGGGGGCTGCCACCCCACCTGTGACCCCCTGTTGCACCCGACGCAACGTACAGGGGGAGATATCACCCCCCATGTTACCCCCCACAAGTGCAACTAATCGTGGAAAGAATATAACACATGTCCAACATACTAGCCTTCCAAACCCCTAGCAAAGGGGTGTTGTCGCCTCCCCTATGACACTGCGCCCCATACAATCTAATAGTACATGGGAGTAGTCGTGAAAAGATATAACACATACCCAACATAAGTAATACGTAAAAGTATTGGAGTTACTCATAATCTCAAGTTATTTTCCAAATCTACAATAAAAATAATATTAATTGTTTTTTTTAAATAATGTTCTAATAAAATAACAAAATCAAATATCTTTAAAAAATTAAATTTGATTTTATTGTAAGTGATATTTTAAGGCATTCCTATTTGAAAAAAACTCCCCTGGCTGTCATTATGTCCATGTCAAATGTTAGACGATTGAAATTTTTTAGGCCATTAGATCCACAAGTAAATAGTTATATATATGTTTTTTATAATGTTAGTTTTTTTTCTTTTTAATAAGTTAGAATGAATTTAGGTTTTAGTGAGACTATGTCAAATTATACAAAAATAAAAATAAAAAGTAAATTAAATAAAAATATTAACATAATGTAATGGAAATTTTAACTAAGTCAAAATACAATAAGAAATAAAAATAATAAAATAATAATAAAATATAAAAACAGTCCATGGTATTGACCCATGGTGTTCATGTGGAATGTAGTTTATTTAAAGGGGGAAATTAATATGGCCTAGATCAATATTAACTATGGATCTACCAAGGGCCAAGAGGGATCAAATGTATAATAATAATAAACTATCACCGAAGGATTTTCACCCGCAATTTCCTATTTCAATATCTATAACAAATTTTTTATATATGTGAACAGATTATGTTGGTTTACATATATGTTTTCATCCCCAATTGCCTATTTCAATATGGAAAACAAAATTTTATGGTTGATAGCTCATATCAACAATATCTTTGAACTTTCCTATGCTATTGCCTTAAGGCGTTTCTTTTGCAACATGTGATGCAATTTCTAGTTAATGGTATTGTTACCCTTCTAATCTAAGTATAGCTGATTATAGCTAGATATAATTATTGCACTCTCCCACCATTCACTATGAAGTAGGAGTCTCATTATAGCTATATATGCTTATTTCACTCTCCCACCCATTCACTATGAAGTAGGAATGAATACATTAACTAGAAAATTTTGTACATTTTACAGTTCTTTTATTTTCATCTTCATGTTCATCTTCACTAATGACTTCCTACACTGTAAATATTTTTTTTAAGTGGGAAAAAAACTTTACACTTAAGTTTTTAAATAAATAGAATTTTTCTAAGATTTATATCTATGAATTATTCGATTAGCATAAGCATAAAATTTAAAATGTTTGATATAATTAATATATATTCTTAATTGTCAAAGGTATAAAATATATTGGTGTAAATAAAGTGAAAAATAAATTAGTAAATAAATTAATTAATAAGTTAGTGTGTATCGTTAATCGGACTTATTGATTGGAAAGAATGATTAAGATTATCCCCTCTCAAATTAATTTTCTGAAATGATATGATTAACTTTGTTGTAGTGGTTTCAAATTTTGTTCTAGTCTTTTGAAGATATATATTTCTGAATGGAATATAAAGTTATTTCAATATGGAAATATATATATATGGAAATATATATATATATATATATATATATATATATATATATATATATATATATATCACTATTTTTAATTATATAATTGTATTAGTATTTAACAAATATAAGTAAATGAACATAATCAATATGATTAAAATTGGTTGATATAGTTCAGAGACATTATTAGAAAATGGTTGAGAACAATCATTTTATTTTTATATTTTAGCTAGTTATTATCATGTTATCAATGTGTTTTATGTTTGAGTCGTTGAATCAAATGTTAGACGATTGAAATGTTTTAAGCCATTAAATCCACAAGTAAATAGTTTTTTTTTATATTTTTTTATAATGTTAGTTTTTTTTCTTATTAATAAGTAAATTAAATAAAAAGATTGACATAATGTAATGAACATTTTAACTAGGTAAAAATATTAAAAATAATAATAAACTATAAAAACAACCCATGGTATTGATCCATGGTATTCATGTGGAATGTAGTTTATTTAAAGAGGGAAATTAAGATGACTTAGATCAATCTTAACTCAGGATCTACCAAGAGCCAAGAGAGATCATATGACTTGATATGCAAAACTCTTTTAGAGTAAAAATAACATTTTAACTAGGTCAAAATATAATAAAAAATCAAAATAATAAAATAAAATACTAATAAAATATAAAAACAACCCATGGTATTGACCCATGGTATTCATGTGGAATGTAGTTTATTTAAAGAGGGAAATTAAGATGGCCTAGATCAATCTTAACTCTGATCTACCAAGAGCCAAGAGGGATCATATGTCTTGATATCCAAACCCCTTTTAGAGTAAAAAGAGAATTGACCCCTCTAATAAATAATATAGATCTAAACTAGTTATTTAATAAAAATATTTTTGAATTTTTATCTTTAATTACCTAACTGTAGCTAAGAAAATCTTACATGTTTTTTACTTCATAATCATAAACAATTTTAATATTATATGATGTCAAACTTACTCAAATTTTAAGTCTGAAATTTTAAATAATTTTTTTCACTACATAATTTTATCTTTTATAATTTTTTTATTTTTCAATTCCAAACAAAACTTACAAAAGGAAAAACCCACTCATTCCTTACTATAGATTATAGTTGTACAAAATTGACACTATGTAATTAAAAATAGAGTAAGTTGAGACAACCCTAAGGGGTTTTTTGTATAAGTTTTATCATAACATTTCCCTCCATCGAATATATACTGTACAGTCTTCTCAAGAGAGAGTATATTCTAGTTTATAACTTGATCCACAATCAAAGAAAGTGGCTACAGATTTCACAAGTTATTAGTTTATAACTTGATCCACAATAAAAGAAAATGGTTAGAGATGTCACAAGTTATTATTCCTAGAGTGATTTATTGATGTTCTTAGTTGAAATGGATCCTATTAGATGCATGGTGGCCAGAGAAACTACAAAAATCAAAATGGATATCTCTTATGACATCCATATTGTCTACAAACCATCCAAATTTTCCATCTTATACAACAATTTCTAACAATAATCGCTCAATTTACTCTCCAATTTTTGAAACCCCCTCCCATGCTAGGGAGATCACAGTGTAAAATCAAATGTTCTTGTTGTTTTTTAAAGGGTTCATAAACAAAAAAGACAAATAGGAAGTCAATATTGTGGTATAATAACTGATATTTGAATCATTGTGACAAAAAAAACACCACATTAGCTCACATAATATATCTAATGCTATAAGGATCGGAGATGATAACACAGTTTTGAATCATGATAACTAGGTGACAACCAAAACTAAGTTTTAGCCACAAGCAAAAAATCACAACAACTTACAAAATATATCCAAGGTTGCAATGAACCCCATACATAGTAATGGACCTCATCGGAATTTTAGCACATAGAACACCACCCTTAAAATTCTATACTCTTGATCAATTTAGAATAACTTAAGATGTTTATATTGGATGTCGAGGTGGGTGGGATAACAATTAAGGATGATTATTTAAGGTGAAGGGAAATTAGATACTCTACCCTTCCACCAAAGCTCTAAAAAGTCAGACTTGTAGATTATAGTTTTTCAAAATTGACACTATTTGATTAAGAATAAGTTACAAACATCCGGTATTTAAAAGTAATATGAGGAAGTTACATGAGGGCCATGGTATTTAATGTGATTCTTTGTACTATTTTTATTTAAAATAGTAATTTGTATTTGTATTTTTTTAAATGAATATTGCTAAATGTTTTGTACTATTTTTATTTAAAATAGTAACTTATATTTGTATTTTTTAAATGAATATTGTTAAATGTGTAATTGAGTAAAATGTATTAAATTGATATTATAATTTTTAAGTTATTTACTTAAAAAATTCAAAGTATGGTGAGTTTTGTTTTATTAAGATTTACTCTAAATGTGCATAGAATGATTCTATCTTAAGTCCCAACCAAGATTCTTCTTTCTCTTCATATTTTAGCCTGCAGCTTGACACTCCTCCTCTCCTCCTCCCACAAATTTAAACTATGAGGCACAAGGTAGTTTTAGGAACATTTAGATAGGATAAGAGAAATGTGATACTCTATTGTAATTTTCTCTACAAATGTGATGGAAAATGTGTCCAAAATGTTGACAATTTAATGGTTAGTGTAGTATAAGCTACATGCAAATTCACAATATTGTATACAAGATCAAGAAAGATATGCGCAATATCCAACACCATATGAAAGCCATCGTTGTTGCATATAGGAGCATTTAGATCTCATAAGAAAATTGTGATATTGTTTTATAATTTTCTCTACAAATATGTTGGAGTTGTTTTCTCAATAAACTTGTTTTTACTGCTCTTAAGTGATGAAATTCATCGTTGTTGCATATAGGAGCATTTAGCTCTAATAAGAAAAGTGTGATACTTTGTTATAATTTTCTCTACAAATGTGATGGAAACAGTGCCATGAATGTTGGCAATTTCATGGTTAATGTAATATAAGATAAATAAAAATTCATTTCTTCTACACAAGATCAAGAAAGCCAACACCACAGAACAAGACATGTTTTCCAACTCCATAAATGCTACCAATCATCTCTCGGAGCTATTTTCTCAATCGCCTTATTTTTACTACTCTTGAAGTGATGAAAGACACCTCTCCATACATTTTTTATTATCTGCACAAAGAACAAAAAAAACCAACTTCATATCAGTGATACTGAAAAAACAAGAGCATGGTAGACACAAGGGACATCAATGGTAAAGAACAATGTGATATTGTGAATATTTTCAAATATCATGAAGGAAATAATACATAGGTAACTCAATAGGAATTGATCAAGATTAAATATGGAGGAACTACACCAAAACAACCCTTGATTTTGACAGGACAGTCCCTAACAGAGTGCTAGAAAATAATGGATGTCAGAGCGAGCGTTGACCAGCTACAGAACTGGGCAGAAATCAAAGCTGGAATGTAGCTGACACGACAGTCATGAAACACAGAACTAATGGTAGAAATGACATTCAAAGAGAGCAGCCACAAAGGCACAAAACCAGCTCAGGGTCAGAATTCGCCTGCTCTCATACCATGTTAAACACAAGCATGGTGAAACACACACAAAGGGAAAGATAAGCATTGATTTCCTTTCCATTAACCATAGATGTCTATTTATAATACATTAGGTGTGACCCTTGGATTTGATGTTAAGAATATCGAGTGGAAAAATTACATTGGAAATATTCATATTCCTGGACTCATGAAACATGTCTAGAAAGGATAGGGTACAGGAAAAAATATTATAAATATCTAGCGCCTGCATTGACTAATTAGTGTCCAGGGTTTGAGGTTCTTCGGTGATCATAGAAATTGGAGCAGACTGTGGACAATACATTTGTTTTTGGCCGTTGTGTAGAAATAGTGAAGTAATTTGTTGAATATAAGGTGCAGTTACAGAGTATGATCAGTTATGTAAGAGGAAATTTGTGTTGCTCAGAATCTGATGCAACGTTGGGTGAAAACAAATTTTCTTTCAGAATTCTAAGGAAAAATCCGACGCAACGTTGTATTAATATAAAATTTCAGGGAGAATTCTATGGAACATAACATTGACAAGTAATTTTTTGTGTTGGAGTTTTAAATAGTGATTGACTGTTGCACTAGAGATAATGTTTATAGATGTATCTAATATGGCACTTATTTATCTATGACAATTTTTTTTTGCATTTATTTATGGTATTTTGTTAATTGATTAATTTAATTAAAAGGAAAAAAAATGTATATTTATATTGGAGATAATTTTGAATATTTGATTTGTATTATTATGATAATACTAAAATATTTTAAGAAGGTTAAATTTCAACCATCTATTTAATAATTAAAAAATAGAGGAATATCATATTATTATTATTATTAGTTAAAAAATAAATATGAGTCAATTATATACATATCTAAAAACATATATGTCAAGATTATCAACCATAGAGATTTACTACATTTTACTATGAGAAAATAGAACATATAAATATGTTTTCTTACAATAAGATAGGTCAATATTATGGTTACCAATACCAAACGCCCAAAAAAAATCATAACTCATTGTATATAATACTTGTTCCTATGACAAAAAAAATTGTTTAATTAATCAATTTAATTAAAACTATAGAAAGTATAGCTATTTTTTAGTGAAATAAAAATTTTGATATATAACTATTCTTAAGAATATTAAAAAATATTTCATGAAAGTTACTAAATAATTTTCAACCAAATATTTTTAATATTTTTAATAAAAAATTAAGAAATATCTTATATTTTTAATTTTTGATAAACCATTTTTAATTTTTATAAATTTTAATCATTATTGATTTTTATTGATGATGATGATGGTTAACGTCCACCGAGACCATCTTTAGTCTCTCGGACCTAAAGAAATGAATTATTTAGTTTGATTTAAGATTTTATTCCTATGCTCAAAAAGCTTGGAGAGAGGCCTCCCAAGCTCACTATAATTTTCACATCTTAAAAGGATCGGAAGGTCAGTATTGCAACAAATATTATGAAATTGAGATTTAAGCACTCTAAGAGGAAATGATTTTCATCCTCTATGTTCATATTCTCATAGAGATGGCAAATCCTTTCCATCCATGGTGTTTTACGAACTATCCAACTACTTGTTTCACTATGGATCTCATGACAGCTCGTTCTAATCTTGGCCATATTAATTTTCTTCTTTGAGCTAGTTAAAACAAAGAGATACTTTTGATCTTCTAGGGTGGGGTTGATGACCTCCTTATAATATCTTAATTTTCTTTTAGCTGCTAGATCCTTCTCACACCACATTTTTTTCTTTGAACTTAGAAGTAACAATTTTTTTAATGTTATTAATGTTTTGCAATGTCTCATTCTAGTCGATATCCCAATGGTTTAACCAGGTCCTGATCTCTTTATACCATCCTTGTTTGAGCCTTAGGTCATTTTGGCTGGAATTTAAAGCTAGCTTAGGAAGTCTATGGTCTCCTATGCTATTGAGCTTGTGATTAGGTGATTTTGGCTCGAATTTAAAGCTAACTTAGGAAGTCTATGGTCTCCTATGCTATTGAGCTTGTTCTTGTACAACAAAAGCCTAATCATAGCAAGGCTCCCGATAGGGAAAATACCCACTTCTATAAGTAGAATAAGATAAAGTGTATCACTTATATATATATATATATATATATATAATTTTCATTATATTATTAAATTATTTTTTTATTTTCATAAAATAATTAATTTAGTATTTCATTATTTTTATAACTTTTTACGTATATGTAAAATTAAAAAAAAAATATTACTTTTATTTAATTAAATATCTAAATCTAATTTAAAACATAAGAGATAATATTTAAAATAAAACTCATTTTAACTTAATTAATATTTTCACTTATTAATTATTTTAAAAATTCTTATTAACATTCAAAGAGAAGTATACAAGGTTTCAATATCTTAAAAATACATGTTTTACGACCTCTTTTTCTGCATTTGGAATTCTTGTATTCTTTACCAAATTTATGTTCCCATGGGTGCTTTAGATTGTGATTTGGTGGTTTATAAAATATTATTTGATAAAAAAATATTTGGATATTGTTTATCATTTTAAATAGAGTTTTATTTTATTTTATTTTATTAGATTTTAATTGTAATTCAGTAAATTTAAAAGTTAAGATTCATAAAAACACTAGTGAAATTCATAAAGAGAACCAATTTCCTAAAAATTAGAAATGTCCAATGAATAAAGTTTCTTCATTCCTTTGGAAGGAGTTTCATGTACGTCTCCCACCATTAAGGATGAAACCTTGATAGTCATGTACCTAATTACCTAATTATTCATTTGACAGTTTTAGATTGATAATGTTTCATGTTCTTTGTTCTCTCTTGTGTAACCATGTGGTGGATAACAAAATTCTCAAAGATTGACATGTTTGTTGATAACGGCCCACATTAAAAATGATAACTCATAATCGAGAAACTAAACCCATCTAAATTTTAATGTTAATTTTAATATATTTTCTTTTTCTAACCAATGTAAAAAAATTCTATTTTAAATTCAGTTTGAATCTATTTTATATATTTATCTAAAGTATTTCTAATATGATTAAAAGTTAATAAATGCCAAAATTAAAAGATAGATTATGAAGCCAAAACTCAATCTAGCAATATTTTATTTTTATAGACTTAGTGGTAAGCTCAAAAGCAAGGAAGAGTGGGAAAACAATAAAAAAGTTTATAAAGCTAAATCTCATAATTCTTTATCTAATTCGAACAAATTTCCTGGTAAGAATGTGAAATAAACAATTAAAAATAATTAAATTGGTAAGAATGTGAAATAAACTACTAGAATACCTTTATCTTTGGCATCTTTTTGGATTTACACGTTAGACATACTAGCTTTCTTGCTAAATTAGATATTTTGTTGTGATCAACATCCTTAAAAGAAATAGGTTTAAGAATCAAGGTCCTTTGTTACCCACCATTCAATGTAATTGGAAAACCAAAGTGAGATTTGCATCTTTTCTAGAGTTATACTATGAGTCCTTACACAATCACAAAGTCCAAGAGCACATAGATATGAGTTGTAATCCTTAAATTTGATGAGGTGTTTTCATAATTCATTGTTAAGTTTTCAATGAGATATCATATATAGAATAGTCGGATTCATGTAGTGTAAATCCATATTATTAGATCAATACAATGTGAGTTGAAGATGGCATAAAATGTTTTCCACCATATTTTGTCTCCCTTGTTCTTGTGATCAATTATTAACATTATGGTAGATAATTAAAAAACAAATAATTGTTATAAGTATTTTCACCTTCAAAAAGATGCTACTCATCTACCATGAAGCCCTACATGAGTGCAAATCTGTGTTTTCTATCTACTAGATAAGTAAAATACTTAACCCAAAATATTGATATTTTTTCTATAAGGAATTGGACCATGATTTGAAAACTTACAATAATACCATAACAATATATACTTCACTTCACCACATCATAATGATTCAAATCAAACATTACTTCAAACAACTTTCTTTCAAACATTTCATGAAAGACTTGAGCATATTAAAGAATACCCCTACAAATTTATGTAGAACAGACCTTTTATCAAACATATTTTATGTAGGAATTTTAGTGGAACAAAATGTAGGCACATATTATCTCATCTATATTCTATGGGATATTTTTTTTCCCTCATGGGACATTTGTTTTCCCTCCTTGATATTTTGTTCCCATAGATTTTTTTTTTTTGCAATTTTGGTTAGTGCAACATTCTCAAATAAAATTTAAGAAAGAAATGGTGGCTAAGGCATCTGAAATGTATCATATAAGTTAGTTAAAACCTAGGTATGATTCATTAGCAGATTCAAGATAGAAAATGAAATCAAATAATTTAAGAAAATATTCCCTAATAGAATATAACTAGTCCAACTATTGTTTCTTTAAAGATACTCTCATTCAATTATTTCCATCCATCTTATCGATTTTATAAAATAGATCCATGATGTTTGCATCTTGTGTTCGTATTACAACATTTAGGGTCTTTAGCCTTTATGAAAATATTAGCTCCAAAGGAGAGAAAATACTCTCCATCATATCGTAGGATTTTTCACTTATTCAATTATTTCCATCCATCTTATTGGTTTTATAAAATAGATCCATGATGTTTGCATCTTGTGTTAGTATTACAACATTAACATCTTGTGTTAGTATTACAACATTGAGGATCTTTATCCTTTATGAAAATATTAGCTCCAAAGGAGAGAAAACACTTTCCATCATATTGTAGGATTTGTTACTTTTTCTCATGCGCGACAGAAAGTGTCCATGTTTCATATGGTGAACTCTCTTTAGTTTATATTTTAATTGGAGAGCTACTCATCATCTAACAATTTCATTCACATTTACCCGACCAACCAGATACTATTTTCGATTTTTTACAGACAACTTTGCTAGGATATGCGTTTTCATTTTCGTGTAGATTTCATTCCTAGTACTAATATCCATGGTATTTGGAAAAGAATCTTTGCAAGAAGCATGGTTAGAGATTTATTGGAAATACACTAGCCCATGTTAATTCATAATATTGGGTTAGAATCTTTTTTTTTTAGTCCTCGTCATTTGGGCTGAGAGACTATAGTAATCGATATTTAGTTTTCAATTAGTTCAACAAGAAAACCATTAAAATTTTATCATTTTAAACCAAAGTTTCAAATTAAACATTTTTTTAACCTTTCCATTTAACTTTTAACCTATAATTTAGGAAGAGGCCCACATTTATATTAGGTTATAATGTATGTTTCAATAATATTTTTTTCCAAACAAAGTGATGTTGGCATTACTTTGTTAGTATTAAATTCTCAGACGGCCATGTCCAATACATTGTATAGAACACTTGCTCAGACATGATCAACAACCACAATTTACAGGTGCATCATCATGCATATAGACATAAAATTGTATCCAACACCTGGTGCAGGGAAAACCCGTTATTGAAAAGGTGGAGGGAAAACTGCGAACTCCTCACAGGATCAAACAAAGAAATGAGAAAGGAAAGTAATTAAAATTCTTTGTGCAAAGCTCACCCTCATGCCTCCAATTCTCTACATCATTGGTATTATCTCAAATAATTTCCACTTGTATTATGTTTGGATACTCTTGGATGTTTCAGACTCTTGTATTGTGTCTGAATACTGATGTTTAAGACTCTTGTATTGTGTTTGGATACTCTTGGATGTTTTAGACTCCACTTGTATTTACAAGGAAAGGTTGCATCAAACTATGGATGAGGCAGAATAATTTAGAGAAGAGTTCTAAATAAGAGGAAGATCCTTTGTGACACCAATAAAAGTAAAAACAAAGAGAAAAAAAAGTGACCCGCATGTATATTATGTAAAATCTATCATATTTTCTATGTTTTTGCATCTTTTTCCATGTGATGAGGATTAAAGAAAAGACTTCTTTAAGTCACATTTTAACTATTTTTTGGGATATAGATAATCGTGGTGTATGATTCTCAATACATAAATCTGATACAAAGATTCCTTTTTAATTAGTATGGTCATATTAAAGAGGCGAATTTCCTTTACATAAGTCCATGTTGTTTTATTTTCACATTGAAATTTCTCTTTCTTGTATGCAAAGGCTACATAACTCCTACAATTGCAGTTGTATTCATTTTTATAAATCTAAGCAATAATATGGTTTTTTTAGCTTTATATTTGACGTGAAAATACAATAATTTACAAACTCTATGTGGGATCAATTTTTTGGATTTGTGTGGCCGAAATATGTGAGAACAATTTCACTTGAAGGACATTCACCAACCTGGAAATTTGCATATAAGGGAAAATTAAGGGAAAATTGATTAGTACAATCTATGAGATAGAGTCAGAGATTGTAAGATACAGTCAGATATTATATTCACTATTTTAGGGCTAGGCCAATACACAATATCTTCCATGAAAATATTTCCTAAATGCAAGAAATTCACTAAAGTATAGATTCTGGATGGTAGCATTGGCTCCACAATGGGTAGATGGTGGTAGATTGAGCTCCCCTCCGATGTCAAATTCTTCTTATTTTAGATTCAATAATGTTCAACATATGAGAAAGGATAATCAACAGATAATAAGGGATAACCAAGAGATGAATCGAGATGAACATTGACAATACGTGATGATGAGATACTTTAGATAGGATATGATTTGATGAAAGGATACTCGTGACATGATATGGGTGGAATTATCCCTTGTTGAGAGGAAGTGTTAAAATATGCAACTTCGCTCAAATTCCACTTTGGAAAACTAATTTTATGGAGATGATGATTGCATTAAATTCCTATTTTAGATAGGACAAAAATATACCTAAATACCACCAAATCAGAGAAGGGAAAATGTACTTATAAAGAAAATCCCACATATGCACATTTGGACAGGTTGATCTTAAAGTAAATTGGATACCCTTGTAAGGCTATAAATACAAGTGACCTATACCTCATTTAGACATAATCATGAGACATTCTTCTATTATTTATTTTGGCTCATGTAGGTTTGAGGATCACTCGTAGAGAATGGGTTCGCCCAAAGATGAAATTGCAGGGTTTGAAGCTCACATTTTTGTTTTAGGATCTGGGGCATCAGTCGCAGACATGAAAAATAGAGATCCCAACTATGGTTGCTTGCTGACTAGCTCAATTATGCAACTGAAGCCTTCTATTCATATGCACAACACATCCTCCATGTGAATAGTATCTATAGTTTCTGAGTCAAATTCATAAACTGTATTCACTGGCTTATAGGCTCAAGGGAGCGACTGGAACCTCCATGTCGCATGCATGACTCCTACATGCGAAAAGGACCTACATGTTGAAATTTATTTTGTCTGAATATCGCGATCATTGACCACAGTGTTCGAAAGTTGACTGTAGATAGTGAAAATTCATTACAGGCTCCAAAATCAGGGTTTTGAGTATTATCATGATTAGGTTCATCTTAAAGATATTATTTAGTTGATTTTTGCTAGATATTTGTATGAATGAAGATATGGATCATTGTAATCACTTTTTATGAATCATTCAATGAAAATTCAATAAGAAGAAGAATTCTAAAGGGTTTTCCCCATAGTGGGTTTTTCCCTCGTCTCCAACCAATCCTGATGTCTCTATGTGTGAATTATTTTCTTTTATTGTTCCTTTTATTGTGTTGCATTGATGATGATGATATTTTTATTTCTACATAGTTTCATATGATGTTGAACAATGATGTAAATTTGAATAATGTAATGATGTTATGGGGTTAATTTTTTGTGTAAATGAAGAAATGAAATTATCAAAGCAAAGAAAAATATATCACTAAGAAAAAATAAAAAGGCAATCAAATTTCAACCTCATTAAGAGAAACATTGGCTTATGTTTGACATCAATGAATCAATATACCCAAGGGACAAGGCACTAGTCCAAGTCTTTGGTGATCAACCTAAATTTTAAGCCATTTCCCTCTCAAAAGTTTGGTCCTTTCAAGGATGTACAAGATAATAGGGCTTGGTGAAAATTCCTAGGAGAGAAAATTTTTGGAGGTTTGAGAGCCTAAACATCAATTTGAAATTATTTTCCAAAAAATATGTCAATTTGTTGGGCATCCATTCAAATTTCATCCATAAATTTTCTTTCCCTAGTCATTTTCCCTAAGAGGGAAATCGTTGTCTTTATTCTTTCAACTTCAGGACTTCCTTGAGGATTTCATGAGCCTTCGAATAATTGATTTCAATTTTAATAAACCCTTTCCCTCTATTTGTTTCCTTGAGAATGCTTATTATCATCGAAAACCTCAAAACCCTAGGTCTTGAGCCTTTTTTTCCTAGGGATTTTCTTTGAGAGAGATTTGCTTCTTTTAAGCCTTGAACCTTTTTTGCATCTCTGTCTTGAATGAGCTTTAGTTGGGTCACTATGTTACTCATGATTAACATATATATTTTAAGTGATTCCTCTCTTACCGAGGCTCATCCCATCGATGAAAAATCTAGAAAGAGCATAATGATTTTTGCTATGGTAACATTGAGTCTATACCCCATTGTTGTCCCATTGTCTAGTTTATAACTTGTAGTGTTTCCCTCTCAAAGGCTTGCTATATTTTGCGAAAACGTTTTTGGTATCATTTTTGGAGAGGAAGTGGATCTACCTTCCCCTAAATCAACATTTGAAGAGGTAATTTCTTTGATAACATTATCGATCCTCTTATGGAAACTCCTAGTTCCTGTAGTTCTCCTTTGGAGGGTTCCTTATTAAATACCATCATAGCTCCTATAACTATGATTTCCACTAGGAGAGCTATTGAAATGGGTGAGCCTCCCACAAGAAGCCTAATTACTACAGCTAGATGGATTTTTCCTAATGATATAAATACTAACAATAACGCTAATCCTAATTCTACCCCTAACGAAAATAAAAATCAACACAATATTGTGGTTAGGAGATGGAATATCACATATTTCAATCCATTAGAATTTCTTTCCTTTACTGGTGCACTGTTTCATTTTCCTGAGAAGCACCATGAGTGGTTTCCCAAGATTCATGAGGATATTGTTAATTCTTTTGGGAGACATGTAAATAATTTTCTTTGGGAAATATTCCCTAATATTATTGAATAGATATATGTTGTTATGATGTTGTCTTCCTTGAAATTTGAAGGCTATTTTGGGGATTGGTATGTTGGTTTACCTAAAGGAAGCATTCTCAACTTTGATCACTTTGAATATGATTTTTATAAGAGGTGGTAAAATGATGTTGGTGAAATAATTTCCCTTTAGATATTATTTCAAATGGCCAATATTGATAAAGATACCACTCGATCATTCAATCAAATATTTGATAGCGTCATTAGGGCGATCTCTGATAAATTAAAAGCTATTGATGCCATAATCTTAGAAAGGTTTATGAAAGGATCCCATGGTAACTTAATATATTATCCTAGAGATAAACAACCTACCACGCTTGATAGAGCAAATGAGATAAACATAGAAGTTGAAAAAAATAGTAATGCCACTCATATTGAAGCATTAATCTTCCCTAGAGCTATGGTTGAGTCTACCAAGACCAAAATTAAATCCAAATATCGACTTGAAGAAGTATTATTATACTTATACAAGAAGTTTGACAAGATGTCTGATGACATGGTCATTAGTCATAGGACCTATATGAATAAGTTCACTACCCTCAAAAGAGAAAAATGAAAAATGTCAAATTAAAGTCCCAAGAATAAAGGTAATTATTTTTCAAGAATAACACTAAGGGTGACCAAAGTGTTCCAAATACCCTAGATCTAACCAATGTTGTGGAACAAGGTGAAGCATCTTTTGAAGAACCACTAGATTGATAGCTCAGGAGAAGAAAGTGAACATGAATAGGGAAATGAAAAAGGAATGTTGTCGAAGAGTATAACCCATTCAATATAATTCTTGGAAATACACATGTTCATCCATGACTAAGCCAAGTGAATCTTAAATAAGAACAAGATGAAACTCTCCTAACTATGGAGAATGGTGTGAGCTTTAAAGGGATGCAATATTATAGGAAGAATGATAAGGAAGCCTCATAATTATCTAGTTCCAAGCCCCCCAAGGAAAAGGAACCTCCTAAAATGGATCCTCCTAAAGGTGAACCAAAGAAAAAATCTAAAGAAAATGAAGTGGAATTGGATATTAATGTTGGTAGTGTCGCGAGAAATATTAGCATGCAAGTTTTGATTAAGGAAATTGCCAGGATCCCATACCAAAGAAGGCAACTTAAGAATGAATTAATACTTGATGATGATGAACCTCCTATTATGTTGTGAAACCTTCATTTAAATAAGACTAACCCTACTCATGAGCCATTTATATTGACTTTAGCCATTAATAGGTAGCTCCTCCATCATTGTATGCTTGATTTTGGGGCTTCTACCAACATCATGCCACTAAGTTTTGACATCAACTTGAATTAGACATTACTTGACCTTACAGGAATGTATCTGGCTTTGATTATAGGTCCATTCCCATCCACGACGTTATAAATGATCTAAAGATAACTGTATCCCATTATTAATATATTTTTGTGCTAATGGGCATTGTTGTGATTGATACACCTATTTTTTGGGGAATGTTGTTGTCAAGGAAATGAGGTGCTTCCATTGGTGGAAAGTTAAAAATGGATTTGTCTTATACAACCATCCCTTAGCCCGATTTATCTCCATTTATCCTTTAAAGGGAACCCCGACTCCCTATTAATTTTGAATACATGGACCCTTTCCCATATCCTGATCAATGTAATAGGGATACCCATTCTGAGTCTCCTACAAGCCAATCCAAGCATACTAACATTTACCCATCTCAAGGTGTGTTTCGTATCAAATATCCCAATCCTGAGGAGAATATTCCTAAGAAGAAGTGGGTGTAAAATCTTAAGAATGAATTTAAGGCTAGAGGAATGGTCTTGGTGGGCAAGCATCCTATCCTTATCAAGAACCATTGAAAGGTGGCTACATGCTACTATTTTATATTAAAACTTGATGGAGATATTTGGCATATTGTTGTGAAGGCTGAAAGGATCATCCCTTTCTTAGATACTTGACCTTACACGTCGTGAATGCTAGTTTAGATACATTGCATTTTATGTTTGCATAGCTGACATGATCGCATTTTGTTCTCATACAATAATAGTTTCATTTAGATTATAATTTCATCTTAGTATGGGTTTAATTTTATATATGAATTATTATTTTTATGAAAAACATGGGCGAATAAAGTATGCTCGGTGCACATGCTCCCAAATAGTTGTATTTTGATGTACATGTTACAAGTCTATGGTTCCAAGGGATTGATGGAGTTCTCATGACCTCCCCGTTTGAGTACATCGATCATGTGCTCTATTGTTAGCTAATGTCCTATTTTGAGTCATATGTTACCTTCCAAAAGTGGGTGACCCATAGGAGAAACTTTTCTCTTTTTGATTTCTTCTAGTTGACAATTGACAACCTTTGAGATCCACCTAGTAGCAGATGTGACATGCCATTTATATATTTTCCACTTGAATTAGTCATATGTCCCCTTTCCCATTTGTTAAGGTCGCGCTTTGGAAGGTGGACTTCTAGTCAAAAGGTATTTTTTTCATTTTTCATTCGAGCACTTATGCTTGTTTGTATCCTGGGAATTTTCTATGAATTATGTGGTGACATGCAATAATTAAGGTTCTTGCATGTATTCTTGTTCCCTCACCTTAAATAATGGGTTCTTGCATGTATTCTTGTTCCCTCACCTTAAATAATGGGTTAATTTTCTATCATTTTCTAGAAAGACCACCTTTAATGGCTTAACACTTTAGGAAGGGGCACTACCTGGGAATCCATGATTAATATAGTGTGTTCCATATATCAATTTTTCATACTTATCCCTCCCCTACGTACATTATGATCCCTTATTCCACCTCCTTCTTCGGGTCAACTTGACCATGTGTCCACTAGGATTTATCATACCCCCTCCACTTTTCCGCATATCTCGGTTGGGCCTGTAAATGTTTCCCCAAGAGGTTGATGTGGTTGAGAGAAAAGAAAGAGCATATAATTCCCACAAGTAAGAAACAAAATGAAAATTATAAAATGAAAAATATAGTCGGGACATTAACATTAGCACGTGGGAAAAAGTGACCTATACCTTACAATTATGAATACCACCCAATTCTTAGGGCCAATGTTGCCCTATCACATCATAAAAAGGAACCCTTGGTTGTAGATTAACTACCCCACCACTAAGGGAGTAACAACTCCTACACATGATTCAAATAATGCTCTCATTTCCTAACAATTTTGGTACTAATATGAATAAAATAAAGAAAAAGGAAAAGGAAATAAGAGGGGTGGAAAAGTAGAGGCTGAGCTAACTCATGCAAACATCATTACTCCCTCCTCACATATATCTTGGGTTAAACCCAACTTGGCCTAAATTTTGGCTAAGACTCCACATTTTGAGGAGCAAAGTGCAAAGTGGACCGCATAGTGGAGCATGTTAAATATACCACGCAGTATCATAGGGGCTTCGCGGTGGTTCGAAGCCACTCTTTTTGTAAAAAACAAACTATTGTAAAGGTTTCTGGGTGATATTTTATTGCTTTAGGGAGGTCATGGTATTTGGACCATGATGTTTTCTTATGATGTAATAATGTATAAAGGGTTGTAATTCTATGTTTAGAATCATGCTTAGATCAATGAGAATATTGTATTTTGTATTTTGGAGCAAAGGCAAGGCTCTGCAACTTAGTGCGCATACCACCAACAACTTGATGCACAGGTCAAGATTAATTATATTGAAAAACTTAACATAATAAAGAAGAATTTTGTGGACGATATTCTGGTGTTCTTATCTGTTTTTTGTATATATTTTCTTAATATCTATTGTTTCGAAGTAGTTATTTCAGTTGCATGTTATGACATCGCAATAATACTTTATGGGTTTATATGGCATGTTTATGTGATTTATATGAATGTGGTGAAGTAAAGTATAAGTCTTAAGAGTAAGATAACATAAAAATACCACATCTCCCAATCCCTCAAGGCTGCAGAAACCTAGTTCTGCATCCAACCATAGTCACTTCGGGTCAGACTGCGATCTACTTGCAGGTCATTACCGACCCAGGACCCGATCCACCACTCTACTCATTTAAGATGTCACACAATCTAACTAATTATCACCTTTCATATCAACAATTAAAATTATTTAATTTATCCAACGATGCAGGGAAAAAAGGTAGACGAAATAGTTAGGTGAACCGATTCAAAAGAAAGGCCCATCGTCCTAAATATGGCACTTATTATGATATTTTTTTAATGGCACTTATTTATCATATTTTGTTAATTGATTAATTTAATTAAAAGGAAAAAATTGCATAATTATATTGCAGATAATTCTGAATATTTGATTTGTATTACCATGAATATAGTAGAATATTTATACTAAATTAAAATTCTAAAAGGCTAATTTCAAAATAGAGGAATATCAGATTATTATTATTATTATATTTAAAATTTTTGACATATAAATATGTTTTGTTACAATAGAATAGGTCAATACTATGGTTATCAATGCTAAATGGCCAAACCCATGGGGTGGCGGCTTGTTGGTGATTCAGTGTTTTGTTAAGGCACTCGTTTGTAAAGGTCACCGGTTCAAACCCTGTGGTTGTCCGTCAGGCGTAAGCCTGTGAACCTTGTTGTGTATTGTCAGCGGGGGATGATGTCAGTCAGGAAGGTTTTCATTGGCAGCAGAGTGATGTGATCTTGTGTGGCAAATATTATTGTATGGTTCTCATTACCGGTTTCCCTCTTGATATAAAAAAAATACCAAATGACCAAAAAAAAACGGTAACTCGTTATATATAGTACTTGTTCCTTTGACAAATAATTTTTTTAATTAATCAATTTAATTAAAACTATAATAAAACATAACTATTTTTAAATGAAATATAAACTTTTGATATATACATATTATTAGGAATATTAAAAAATATTTCATAAAAGTTACTAAATATTTTTAATAAAAAAATTAAGCAATATCTTATATCACCATTTTTAATTTTAATAAATTTTATTCATTATTATAAATATTAGGTAACAAAAATTATTTATATATATATATATATATATATATATATATATATATATATATATATATATATATATATATTTTTTCATTCACTTATTAAATTAATTTTTTTTATTTTCCTAAAATACTTAATTTAGTATTTCATTATTTTTATAATTTTTTATATTTATATAAAATTAAAATATATATATATATATATATATATATATATATATATATATATATATATATATATATATATATATATTTAATTAAATATCTAAATATAATTTAAAATATAAAATATAATATTTCAATAAAACAAAATTTAAAATTATTAATATTTTCACTTATTAATTATTTTAAAAATTCTTATTATCATTTAAAGAGAAGTATACAAGGTTTCAATATCTTAAAAGTACAGTTTTTACCACCTCTTTTTCCACATTTAAAATTCTTGTATTCTTCACCAAATGTTATGTTCCCATGGATGCTTTAGATTGTGATTTGGTGGTTTCTAAAATATTATTCGATAAAAGAAATATTTGGATATTATTTATTATTTTAAATAAATTTTAATTTTACTTTATTTTCTTAGATTTTAATTATTCATTTGACAGTTTTACATAGATAATGTTTCATGTTCTTTGTTCTCTTTTGTATAACCATGTGCTGGATAACAGAAGTCTCATAGATGGCATGTTTGTTGACATCGCCCGACATTAAATGTGATAACTCGTAATTGAGAACGTAAACCCATCTAAATTTCTAAATTTCCCCCTTGGTAAACCATGGTTAAGGTTAATTTCAATATATTTTCTTTTTCTAACTAATCTTAAAAAAAAATAAAAAATTATTTTAAATTCAGTTTAAATTTATTTTGATATATTTATCTTAAGTATTTGTAATATGATTAAAAGCTAATAAAATGCCAAAAATAACTGGTAAATTATGAATTTAAAACCTAAGCTAGCAATATTTTATTTTTATAGACTTCGCTGTAAGCTCAAAAGCAAGGAAGAGTGGGAAACCATAAAAAAAAAATCCATAGAGCTAAATTTTACAATCCTTTGTCCAAGTCAAACAAATTTACTGGTAAGAATGTGAAACAAACAACAATAATGTGAAATAAACAATTAGTAATAATTGATTTGAATATTATTAATTTTTTTATAAAAGGAAAATAAGTTTGTAACATCAAGCATGGATACCTTCATCTTTGGCATATTTTTTTCATTTGCACTTTAGACATACGAGCTTTCTTGCTAAATTAAATATTTTGTTCTCATTAAAATCCCTAAAATAAATAGGTTTAAGAGTCGAGGTTCTTTTTTACCCACCATTCTGTGTAAGTGGAAAATCAAAGTGAGATTTACATCTTTTTCAGAGATATTATGAGTCCCTACACAATCACAAAGTCTAAGAGCACATAGATATCAGTTGTAAGCCTCAACTTTGATGAGGTATTTTCATAATTCATTGATACATTTTCAATAAGATATTAGATATAGAACAGTCCAATTCATGTAGTATAAATTCATATCATTAGATCAATACAATGTGAGTTGAACATGCCATAAAAAATTTCTACCATATTTTGTCCCCCTTGTTATTGTGCCCAATTATGAACATTATGGTAGATAATTAAACAACAAATAATTGTCAAAAGTATTTTCACCTTCAAAAATATGCTACTCATCTACCATGAAGCCCTACATGAGTGAAAATGTGTGTTTTCTATCTACGAGAAGCCCTACATGAGTGAAAATGTGTGTTTTATATCTACTAGAAAAGTAAAATACTGAACCTAAAAGATTGATAATTATGTTATAAGGGAGTGGACCATGATTCGAAAACTTACAATAATACCATAATAATATCTACTTCACTTAATCAACAAATAATTGTCAAAAGTATTTTCACCTTCAAAAAGATGCTACTCGTCTACCATGAAGCCCTACATGAGTGAAATTGTGTGTTTTCTATCTACTAGAAGCCCTACATGAGTGAAAATGTGTGTTTTCTATCTACTAGATAAGTAAAATACTGAACCCAAAAGATTGACATTTTTGTTATAAGGGAGTGGACCATGATTCGAAAACATACAATAATATCATAAGAATATCTACTTCACTTCACCCCATCATAATGATTCAAATAGGAATTACATTAAAAAAAATTCTTTGAAACATTTCATGAGACCATATGAAAGACTACCCCTACAAATTTATGTAGACCAAACCTTTTATCAAACATATTTTATGTAGGAATTTTAGTGGAACAAAGTGTAGGCACATATTATCTCATGTATATATTTCATGGGATATTTGTTTTCCCTCATGGGACATTTTTTTTCCTCGGTATTTTGTTCTCATAGAAAATGTTTTTGCAATTTTGGTAAGTGCAACATTCTAAAATAAACTTTAAGAAAGAAATTGTGGCTATAGAATCTTAAATGTATCATATAAGTTCTGTTAAAACCCAGGTACAACTCATTAGCAGATTAAGATAGAAAATGAAATCAAACACTCTACGAAAATATTCCCTAATAGAATATAACTAGTCCAACTATTTTTGCTTTAAAAATACTCTTGTTCAATTATTTCCATCCATCTTATTGGTTTTATAAAAGAGATCCTAATAGAATACAACTAGTCCAACTATGGTTGCTTTAAAGATACTCTCATTCAATTATTTCCATCAATCTTATTGATTTTATAAAATAAATCCATGATGTTTGAATCTTTTGTTCGTATTACGACATTTAAGGTCTTTAGCCTTTATGAAAATATTAGCTCCAAAAGAGAGAAAACACTCTCCATCATATTATTTCACTTATTCAATTATTTCCATCCATCTTATTGGTTTTATAAAATAGATCCATGATGTTTTCATCTTGTGTTAGTATTACAACATTAACATCTTGTGTTAGTATAACAACATTAATAGTATTACAACATTGAGGATCTTTATCCTTTATGAAAATATTAGCTCCAAAGGAGAGAAAACACTTTACATCATATTAGTTCCAAAGGAGAGAAAATTTTTTACATGTACATGTTTACAAACCTTTTTCTAGTCCATTACAATAAATATGTTGTAATTTTTAACATTGTGACTATGTCAAAATAAACCAAATTTTAATAAAAGTTAAAAAATAATCCATGATTTTTCCATGGTATTCTTAACTAATCGTTTTTTCCCACAATATTCTTCTATAATGTGGTATATTTAAAGGACAGTAATTAAACCAGCCTAGATCATTCTTGTAACATATCATTTTCAAACAATATAAGTTAGGCTAAGCCATTTTGGCGTAGTCTAAATTATAGAAGAAATATCCCTTTCCATTGGAATTCACCAAAATCCGGCAATACAATTTCAATATTTTTTGTTTTTTAAAATATATTTTTGAATCTATAAATGGATTTACCACCCTAAAAAACCCATGGGGCACTCAAATTGTGCATATTAAACAATTTAAACTCAAGTTTTTAAAAATATCTGTTGTATTTTGATTAAAATTAACTAGAAAAATGACAATTTTTCTAGTTAATTTTAATCAAAATTCAGGAGAGATTTTTTAAAAATTGAGCTTAAATTGTTTAATCTACATAATTCAAGTGCCTCATGGAATTTCGAGGGTGATGAATCCATTTATGCAATCAAAAATATTCCCTCCCTTCCAGGGTCGAACAAGATCTCATTTTCATTGTTCTTTCCTATCGAGGAGCCTCTGCAACTCTTATGACATAAACACTGTTGTGATAGAGTCTATTTGCATAATCACCCATCAACTGGTACATATTGCCTACGATTAATCTCTTTGTTTTCTATTTCGAATTTGTCTTAATTTTCTAGGAAGCTATGCTTATATGCAGGTACTAAACGATTCTTTATTTGTTTTTAGGTATGGTATAGCCCCTGTCAAACCTCTAGGAAGTCCCACCGGTCCCTAGCTCAAATACGGACTCAAATGTACTAGTACATTCGCGCATGTCGACCGACCTTATTACATATTTTTCCCACCATATTTAGTTAATTTATGTCAACTATTACAACCAAGTTTTGTGTTATCCGCTAATGAAACGATGGTTGCAGAAGTGCGTCCTTTTGGCATCATATGAGGGGTTTTATTTTTAGTAGGTAATTATTTCTCGTTATAATTTTCTTTCCTCTAGTACTTTGTACAAGGGTTATAACACTAAATCCCTCTGTCCTCCTTTTTCAGGTGAGGCATACCGACGACGAGGGTTTCACTTTTAAAAGTTTGAAGGATATAAAGTTTTTTATCATTCAGATTTTTGTGCATATACCGGCTCACGTTTAACTGCTACTCAAGATGCACATGGCCTTGTCTTGTCCCTCACTAGGGGTCACCATGTCTTGTTTGAATGTAAATTATTCTTTTCTCTATTAGTGTTTTCCAGGGCAGAGGGTTTATAGTTTCCAGATCCTCTCGCCCAATCCTGCATGAGCTCTCAAGGATTAGAAAACAAAAAATTAATGTTTAAAATTCCACTGATTGTTCCATTACAAGTTACTTGTTGGTTTCTAATCACAAATAGAAGATTAAGACTTATTCCTAATGTAGTTATGCCTCTTTTCTATACTATTTAAACTAGCGTAGCCATATAACTTAAATGGTTGGTAAATATAGATAGGCATCAATCCATAATAAGCATCTAAAAATTTACTTAATCATACATTTCAAGTTGTTAAAATTATAAATTCATAAGAATGAATTTATTTATAACTTTAATTAAAATTATTATTATTATTAACAATTAATATATAAGTTAAAGATATATAAATTTAGAAACATGTAACAATATTATTAACCTTGGATATTCATCTCCACTTTCTCATGGAGATTCTTAATCTATAAATTGGCATTGTTACAATACAATGGGTAAATATTATGGCTTACCAATGCCACATGCCCAAAAAATCATGACCTATTTCATATGACACTTGTTCATGTGACAATTTTAATTGATGAATTTAATTAAAAGGGAGAAATGCATAACTACTTTGGAAATAAATCTTAGCCTTTGATTTGTGTATACTACTAAGAATATTCTAGAACGTTCTACATAGGTTAAATCCCTACCATATAGATAATAATTATTGATAATTAAATTAATATTTTCTAAGCCATATTCCAAAATAGACATGCCTATCGGGATAATTATACATAAAATATTTCTACTGTGAAAGGGTTATGATTTTTTGGGCTTGCGGTACTAATAAACCATGGTGCTAACCCATGATATTGTAACAAAACCTATATCTAGGTTAAGAATATTCATGAAAATTATATATGAATTTCCATGGTTAAGAACCTTGTTACAAGGAGTGGCAAGTGGGGAGGAATTCTCTTTAATCGTGGTACAACAACAGTGGATAACAAAGCCTCGAGACTTGGCATGAGGACGAATAATCAATCAAAAGTTTATGGCTTGTATATGTTATGAAACCACTTCACAAAATAGAATATCAAAAGATAGATAAATGACTTAGAAACAAGCCTCTTCAATGGGGCAACCTCATTTACATTACATAAATGAATAATTCTTGGATGATGCAAATGACAAAACTTCCTTTCTATATATAGGAGTCCATGGGTTCACAATATAATCCTAGCCGACCTAACAATAATAATATAAGGGAACAACAAAATATTGGCCTTTTATTGGCACAATAATAACAATATTGGGACTACAGGAGTACAACAATAACAATAAGGGGGCTACACTAACAAAAATAAGGGACTACACTAGTAATATAGGGACCTAACATGCCCCTCTCCTTCAAAAAAGCATTTTCTTCAATGCTTGAGTAGTTCTGGATGCTTCTGTATAAAATTCCCATCCTCCCATGTGGAATATTCAATGGGTAAGTTCTTCCACTTGATGAGATACTCTGAAATTGATTGATTTTGTAGCTGTTGAGTTCTTATTTCTGTGAATGCTTCAGGTTCCAATATGATTTTTCCATCCACATAAAGTTCTAGAAATATTGTTTGAACTCAAAGTTTGCCACCTATAACCTTCTTTAAGTATGAAACATGGAAAACAGGGTGAACTAGGGAAGAAGCAGGAAGCTCCAATTTGTATGCCATAGTACCAATATTTTGCAACACCTTGTAAGGACCATAGTACTTTGCTGATAATTTATTATCCTTCTTAGCTTGATTTAGGGACATTTTTTGTATGGTTGTAGTCATAAAAATACCCAGTCGCCTACATAAAAACTTCTCTCGCTATTATGTTGATATGCCTATTGTTTCATTCAATTATGTGCCAAATTTAGGTTATCCTTTAAGAGTTGGATAACTGGTTGTTGATGCTCGATGTGATATTCCACTGCTTGAACCTTAGAATTTTCTCTTAAATGTAATGTGATGGACGGTGGATGATATCCATATAGTGCCATAAATGGGGTCATTTTTGCTGCAGTTTGGAAGTAAGTGTTATACAACCATTCAAGGAAAGGTAACCACTTGACCCATTGCATTTGTTTATCAAATACAAAGAAACGAAAATATGCTTCCAAACATTTTTTTTCACTATCTCGATTTTCCCATCAGATTGAGGATGATAATATGAGCTATGAGCTATTTGAGTACCCAAACAAGAAAATAATTCCATCCAAAAATTTCCAATGAAAATCATATCTCTGTCGCTTACAATAATCGTTGGGTTTCCATGTAGCTTTTGAATTGTATCCATAAATGCAGTAGAAATTGTAATCAATTTAAATGGATGAAATAATGCACAAAAGTGTGCATACTTGGTAAGTTTATTAACTACCAACATGACACTGTTTTCTTCAGACTTAGGTAAACATGTGATAAAATCCATTGAAACCTCCTCCCAACATTGAATTGGAATGGATAAAGGTTGTAGCAAACCCGGGGTCTTAATTTCCTCAACTTTATTTTTCTAGCAAACCAAACATTCTACCATAACATTTTGAATATCAAATTTAAGGCCATCCCAAAAAAATTCTTTCTTCACTGTGTGGTAAATTTTTAAAAATATTGAATGTCCTCCTAAGGGAGAGGTGTGCAATTCCAAAAGAATATTTTGTTTTAGTTGGGAATTCTTACAAATATATAAGTGATATTTGTACCACAAGGAATCTTTTTTCCAACTAAATGTATCATATGTATTGGGATCTTGCTTCAAATTTTGACTGAGGGTGCACACTTCCTCTTCATGCTTCCATTCCTCATTTGCTTCGGTTATCCAATCTAGTTGGATAATAGAAATGGCAGAAATAAATGCTTCCACATCCTCATCCTTTCTAGAGAGCGCATTTGCAACAACATATAGCTTCCCTTTTTTGTAGATGATTTCAAATTCATAACCCAAAAACTTTGTTCCAAAAAGTATTTAAGACTATCATGATCATTTTTTATCTTGACGTGTCTTCCTATTAGGTAAGGTCATCATTTATTTAGTGCATGTAGTATTGCCAACATTTACTTCTTGTAAATAGCTTTATGTAAATACTTTCCTTTGATTGGATGACTTTCAAACGAAATGGGTCTTCCTTCTTGTAGTAAAACAACACCAATTCCATTTCCCGAGGCATCACATTTCACAATAAAGGTTTTTGTGAAATTTGACGTAGCTAAGACCAGTGCTTGGCACATTTCCTATTTAATATATTGAAATTCCTTAGTTGATTCAGGAGTCCATCAAAATGCATCATTCTTCAATAATGTTGTTAGAAGTGCTACTATTTTCCCATAATTATTATCAATCTTGCGATAATAGCATGTTAGCCCAAGGAATCCTCGCAACTACTTTATGTTCATGGGAACTTTCCATTCCTTAATGGATTTAATTTTGTTAGGGTCTACCTTAACACCCTCATGAGGTATAATATGACCCAGATATTCCACCTCTTGTACTCCAAAGAAAAATTTGGAGGTTTTTGCATATAATTGTTTCTCCTCCAATAGTTTGAGCACCCTATGAACATGTTGAACATGATCCTTGCAAGACCTATTGTATATTATTATATCATCAAAAAATACTAAGAAAAATTTTCTAAGGAAGGGTTTGAAAATGGAATTCATCAACCCTTGAAATGTAGAAGGTGTATTGGTAAGGCCAAAATGCATGACCAAAAATTGATAATGACTGCCATGAGTTCAAAATGATGTTTTCAAAATGTCTTCAATCGTCATTATAATTTGATGATGTCGTGAATGGAGATCCAACTTGGTGAAATAAATTGTTCCATGTAATTCATCCAATAATTCATCAATCATAGGAATGAGAATTTTATCTTTAATAATGAGCTTATTGAGCTCCCTATAATCCATACACATGCACCATGATCCATCCTTCTTGTACACCAATACTACTAGAGTAGAGAAAGAACTTTGACTAGGTTGAATTATACCAGCCTCTATCATTTCTGCAATCATACGTTGAATTTCTCTGTTTCAGACATAAGGATATCTGTAAGGCCCGATGTTTGGAGGAACACTTCCTGGAATCAAATTAACAGCATGATCATGATCATGAATAGGTGGGAGTCTTTTGGGAGTTTCAAACAACTTCGAATGATTGTCCAAGAATTTTTGGAGATCTGGAGAAATAGATTATTTTGATGTTGGAACTTCTAGTGAGCATAATTGTGCAATTATACCTCGTTGTTCTTTATTCAGAAGATTTTTCATGAAATTAGAGTTTATTATATTTCCTAGCTTCCCTGCGATACACCATAATTCAACTTCTTTTCCTTCCAAAAAAAATTCAAGAAAAGTTCTTGAAAACTAAAAGCTATCATCCACAAAGATTGAAACCATTGTACTCCTAATTGAAAAGCAACACCACCCATTGGAATGGAGAGAATTGGACTATTCGATACAAATTACCCCATGGTTAGCTTGATATTATGGCACTTTCCAGAGAAATTTATAGTTCCTCCATTTGCAACCATCACTTGACACTCTGGTGCTGGGTATAGGAAGTAATTCAATTCCTTGGCTACCTTAAAATTAAAAAAATTGTGGGTGCTACCCGAATCAATCAACACTATTACATTTTTATTCTTGATATGTCCATCTAACTCGAGGGTTTCAGGAGTGGTAATTCCTATGAATGCATTAAAGGATATGGTCGGATTCATTTCTTCTTTCTCTAGGGTTGGTTCCTAGTATATATCCTCTTATTTTAAAGTTTCTTATTCATTTTTCTCCTCCTCTTCACAATCTATGTAAAATAATTTCTTCTCAACACACTTATGACCTTTAGTGTGTTTTTTATCACAATTGTAGAAAAGCCTGTTTACTCTTTTTCTTCCAATTGTTGTGGTGTGAACCTTGTAGGTTGTGGAAGTTCAGGAGTAGCAACACTTCCATATTTATATATCTGAGTGGTAGGATTTATTGTCACCGTAATTTTACTTTCAATTTTTCTTGCCAACCTAAATGCATTCTCTAATGAATCAAGTTCCCAAAGGCGAACCTCGTGTTGGATGTTATCGTTTAAATTCCATATGAAGACATCAATCCTATGTTCCTCTGGAATATTAGTTACCCTTATATTCAATTTTTGGAAGTCTTCAATGTGCCCCACCATTGAAACCTTTTGTTTAAGATTTATGAATTGGCTAAAGAAGGTGTTTCTCTTTGTATCCTCATAATGTGCTATAATTTCCTCCATAAAAATTGACCAAGTGACAATTTGTTTATGAGAGAAAAGTCATTGATACCGTACAAATGTATTTTTTTCTAAACATAAAGTTGCAATACGTACCTTTTGTGTGTTTTTCACACTATGGAGATCAATATATTGTTCCACCAGTATTATCCATGTTACGGGATCCTTGCCTTCAAACTTCCTCATATCGATCGTTGGAATATGGTGGGTCTTCAATCCAACATTAGAGTTTATGAAATCATGATTAACGTTTATTTTTTTCTCATAATGAGTTTCCTATACTAAATTTTCTCCATTAGGAATAACTTCTTGTAGCAACTTTGTCAAACATTCCTTCAAACCTTCCATGTCTGCTTTTAGTTTTTCTTCTATGCCATCGATCTAAGCTTCCATGCCATTATTCAAACCATTCATCTTAGCTTCCATGCCATTATTCAAACCATCCATCTTAGCTTCCACGCCTTTCTTCAAACCATTCATCTTATCTTCCACGCCTTTCTTCAAACCATCCATCTTAGTGTCCATTTCATTTTTTGTTACTCTTTGTGAGAGAGAAATTTGTTGCACTTGGTCTTGTAATTTTCATATACCATGTTGCATTTCTTCCTCTTCATGATTCATAGTAGAGCCTTCTGAGGGCTTAATGGGCGTTGAATTATTTTTAAGCGGAATTTTAGAACCAAATACCGATATCATGCTTCAGTATGCCCTTGGAATCACTTCAAACTGATTTTTTGAACTTATGAAATTTAAAAAAAAAATTACACATTTTTCTTTCTTTCTAGGAACTCAATATTAAAACTGATGTATGTTTGTAATTTCAAATCCCTGATATTTTATCTTCGATCCTTTAGTATCCCTTTGAATCTTCTTTCCAATTCCACAGGTTTGACCTTATTTGGATTCTTCATGACAAAGTTTTCTCAATCTCCCACAATGACCTAATTATGGACTAGTGAGTAGAGTGAACGTGTATGCCATGCCACGATACCCTGTTTCCTCCTTTGGCTCTAAAATCGATACAACAAAAACTAAAATCCATTCAATTTCGACGACTTTTTACAGAATTCTAGTGTGATGCTCAGAGAGAGAGGTGTGATGATTTTCCCAAGGTCACCTCTTTGAGATGAAATTTGGGAGCATGAAAAAACCCTAACTTCCACATATCATATCTCCAAAAATATTGTGAACCAAGAATTGAAAATTTTCCATAAATTTCCTCATGATTTCATCGCAGATGGGTGTTTTTTAGCTTCTGAACCTTCGTAGAAACAAAGTTATAGTGAAAATGCCATGATGACCTATTTGAAGCAGTGAAACCCTAGAATCCAAGGCTCTGATACCAAATGTTATGAAACCAACTCAAAAAATAGAAGAAAAGATAGATCAATGACTTACAAATAAGCCTCTTCGAGGGGGAAACCTCCTTTACATTACATAAATGAATAATTCTTGGATGATACAAATGACAAAACCTCATTTCTATATATAGGAGTTGAGTGGGGTCACAATATAATCCTAGTCGACCTAAAAATAATAATATAAGGGCACAAAAATAATAATAGTGGGCTTTTATAAGGCACAATAATAAAAATATGGGGACTACAGGGGTACAACAATAAGAATAAGGGGGTGACACTAACAACAATAAGGGACTACACTAGTAATATATGGACCTAACAGTATATGAGACTCCTCCTAGGCCAGAATAGGGAAGTTTAAAAAATTACAATTCTATGTGACTCCTACTTGGTAATTAGACATTTAAGAGATTCCTCCCTTGCACAAGACAATTACCAAAGACAATATCTCTTTCATGTTCAAAGCACATGTCTTTGATTTGAAATATCGCAAGCCTGACATATTCTTCAAAACCTCAATCTAGAGGTAGACCTGATGGAAAATAAAAACATGTACATTAACTGAAGGATATTTGAATATTAATGGAGTCCCTATTCTCCACCCCATTCCCTAACCCTTCCCCATTGTTGGTAGGCTTAATGTCCCCGCCACCATATCCCCCTTATCCTTGGAACATACGGATTATCTCCTACAATCCTCTCGCTGTTAGTCACTCCCCATATGTCCGTAGTATGAGATCATATCATTCTTCTTCACTCGCCTACATGATGACACACCTCCCCACTCTCATGTCGTGCACCCTGACTATCCCCTCCATGTGACACTTCTCAAGTCAATTTTGTATCTAAGTGTGGGGGTAGTCATGTTGGATTCATGGTTCAAGTTTTATTGTAGGAATTTGAAGTTGTTAACCATGCAAACCCTCTCTACATTCATGTTTCATTTACTTCTCATGGCCAAAAATAGACAACCCAATTGTTCGAGCTCCCAGATACAATTAATGACCGCTCTCTCTCCTCTCAGGGAAATTATGATATTGTATTGGGATCTTGGAGGCTCTGAATTATATATGTAAGGCCACTATTATAAATTTTAGTTGAGATTTATGAGCCCTCCAATTCTTCTTGTGATTTTCAATTTAGGTTGGATTGAGTTTTTTCCGTTTTGTGAGAAGAATCCATAAGCCTCTCTCGGATGCGAGACTACACTCTGCATTTGGGACTAGGTCTGCAATTCCCTTTTTGGTTAGAACTTCAGCCTGCCCCAATGTGCTTTGTCGATTTCAATTCTAGAAGAGCGCCACCAGTGTTCCTCCTTATGGTTTCGTTCCACTCAATTGATCTGGGTGGCTCTAGAGACACACACACACGACATAAAGGGCTTATGAAAGCTTAAAAATTAAAGTGACAAAAACATGGAAAAATCAGTTTTAGGTTAAAGATCTTGTTGTCCTAATCGTAGCGGTGCAAACAGTTCTTCAAACCGAGCTCGTATCTAAAAGTTAGAGGCAGTCAAAGTTTTTGGGTTGACTTGATGAGGTGGCAGGTTAAGAAGGAAACAATTTGGAAGTGTTCCAAAGGTCGAATTTCAGGAATAATTGTCAGATGTTTCATTTTTCCCTTTCAGCCTAAATTCGTGTATTTTAAAAATATGTGGTTATTTTATTTTTAATAAAAAATTAATAAATTTGGAGGGGCAAGCCATGACCCCCGCTCCCCCTCCCCCCAACCAACATAACAATAAAATATTAAGTTTGGTGGAGTCGGCAGCCATGACCCCGCCGCCCCACCCATCCAACTGTCGCAAATCGTATATATATATATATATATATATATATATATATATATATATATATATATATATATATATATATATATATATATATATATATATATATATCACCTTATACACAAAACCAAGGGCGATGGGTGGGTCCACCGGAGCCCCAACCCTTATTTAAATGGCAACAAACATATATATAAATGGGGGAGATGAGGACAGGCAGGCCACCCAATGCGAGTTCGGCCCACCCAAAAAATACATGTAATTTGGTTTTTAAAAGAAAATACATGCCATTTGGGAGGGGGAGGGGCTTGACCGCCTGACCTCCTCCCCATAAATTTAGATCTCCACTGTTGGGCCAACAGCTTCCTTTAGGAATTCCGCCTAACATTTTTTATATAAACCCATCATTTCTTCAATGCGCCCAGGCAGAGGAGTAGCACACAGTTTGAGACTGGCAGGTGCAACCGTGAGCCACTCAACCAGATGCAGTGGAACCATGATTTGAGCTCAACCTTTAGTGGGGCCAAATTTTCCTAGTGTGCAAATTGGACAATTTTTATATGGATTTTACACCTCTCGGTGACATGAACCAGATGGCGGTTTCAGTCTCTACAACAGAGGTCTCGATTTTTTGGTCATATTCCAGATGGGGATGAAGGTGTTAGAGTTCAACATGTGGACAGTTGATTTCTTTACATTCAATTCCACGTTTGCGATGGTTCATTTAGATCCAGCGATTGAGAAACCTATTCTTCAACGAGCATTAGAGTTGAGGTATATGCATTGTTGTTGCCATGTACTTCATTTATTATTGTTGCAGGATGCTTTATTTCATGTCGATTCCTTCTTGTTGTATGATGCAGATTCTTCATGCTTATTTGTTGTTATTGATTCCTGCTGATGTAAGATGCAGAATATTTGTGTGTATTGATGTGGTATGTATTTATCATGGATGGTGATCTATGTTGCGAGATCCCTTGTTGCCTTGATGGCGGGATACTCTTTGTCACCATGTTTAAAGTTTTCATGTTGATAAGAGGTTTGTGATGAGTGAGAGTTACTTGTAACATAACATCTCGTGGAGAGACTTTGCCACTCATGGTGAGGGTTTTTCCTTGTATGACAATTCAGAAACATCCATGTAAACCATAACCATTTACAACACCAAATAAAGCAGCCAACACCATCGAGACACCGAGGCCCGGAGACGTAGTCCACACTAGACGAACTCTGTTATTAATGTCTTGCATTTTTTTTGTGTGATTGATTGACATGTTTTCGTCTTCATTATATCTGCATATGTGTTCATTAATGCTTGGATAAAATTTAATTCTAACACATCAACCAAAGTAAAAGCTCTTGGTTAAAAGGGTATCAAAAATTTACCCGAATCATCAATGGTGCTCTAATGGGATGGTTTCAGGATCCTAGGGTAGTATACATCCACGCTTAGGATGGATGGTGTATAAGGATGCATCGCGCCAGAGAATGGGTCATCAAGAGAGTTTTTTTACACCCCCCTCTCCCACCCCCCACCGACTCAGGTTGTTTGTGTACAATGTGCATAAGAGCTCGCAGAGATTAAAACTGAGCTCTCAGAGATTAAGGACCCGTTGTACCTACAGAGGGTGGTGGATTATGAAAGTTATGAGATTATAGATTCTGAAAGTAAGCAAGTTACCAAGATAAGGGACGAGGTTGGATCACTATGCACCATGATTGAATACCTCCAATTCCAGGTAACTAAGTCGGGCTCCCTTCTAGAAGAACAAAGAAATCCTTCTAATGTCTAGAAATTGGGCATCGATTTAAATCTCTTGACACATATTAATGCTTAGCTTTCAATTGTAATGACTGGATTTATTTGTATAATCTTGTTGTCTCAAATTTTTTAGATATATTCTAGTAAGCTAAATAAGACTATTGTGTATGTTGTATCTTTTTGTAGTGATTAGAAACAACTAAGCTCTACTTATCAGTCTGTCAATGAAAAAAATGAAGCCCATGGATGAATCCAAATCATAATTCACTTGTGTATTTTGTCATGACGAGGAGAAATTAATATAATAAGTACTCGTTAAAAAAAAATAAAAATTGTTACATGTTTTGTTAAAATGGAGATACATATTTAACTCATATATTATTTTTTCTTTTTTATAAATAATATTATTGCATGTTACACTTAAAAATAATAAATTAATAATTCAATAAAACAATTAATTAATAGTAATAACCAAAAGAATGTTTCAAACTACGTCATAAATGAACTACTTCAATTTCCATCTCATAAGTAAAATAAATTCTTATTCTATTTCTAGGTATATGTGATATTTAAAAACAATTAATATCCACTATAAATTTTCTATGTAGACCATGAATAAAATATTTCAATATATATATAAAGTAAAATATTTCAAGATCAACTATATATGGAGGTGTTTAGTATTCCAAGAATATGTAGTTTTTACTAGTTTATAGACCATAAATAAAATGTTTCAATGTCTATATTAGGTAGAAGGGAATAGGGGTTAGACGTAAAAAATAGCCTCAATTTTGAATGGAATATCTATGTGTCTACTAGTGAAATGATTGTGCAGGGCTCCATCTCTTTGGATAGTTTAACTGCCTAAAAGTAATTTATATCCTTAGCCTCTGCTATGCTATTTGGAAATTTTGCTAAAAACATAGGCCATGTATAATTAATTCAAAATATATATATATATATATATATATATATATATATATATATATATTATCAAGTGCAGATAAAATATCTCAGGGTAAATGCTATATTTACAGGTTTACATGATTTTAAATAACTTTATTTTCTAGGTCAAGTAAAGATATAAAAGATAAAATTAACAAAAAGCAGAGTAAAATGTAACCGACAACTTTCCCTCATTTAAACTATCATAGAAAATATATTTCTAACATTATTTAAGAAACTCCCCATATAATTAATGGTATAAACACATGCTGCTTATATTATCATAGTACCCAATAAAATCACTTTGCTTAACACAATCTTGTTTACAATTACTCGACTGTCAAAATTCAGAATCAAATATAACTATTTTCTGTTAACATATAACAAAAGCCTGAATATTTTTTCCTTGTTTCCCTTAAATTCATTGGCATATATAATATCTCATGCATATTGCCTTCACGTTCCAATTAATGGTTAGATTTCTGTAAGGTTTTTTCCTCTACCGCGTGATTTTAAGACATATTCACGAAGTCCAGGGATATGAATATTCCCGACGTAATTTTTCCACTCGATTTTCTTAACATCGAATCCAAAACTTTCTCGTTCCTCTGCAGAGAGCTCTTGAAATAGTTTTTCCAAATTCGAGATATCGAATCTGCAAGAATATCTGAAAAACAAATATATTTATGTCACTAATCAAAGAGCTTAAAACAAAACAGCAGCAATAAATTTGTATTTCATCATGAAATCTCTATTGTACACAATTCACCACCTTCCTTTGTAGAATGTATATGGTTTATAGATCTTTCTCAAGTGCTTCAATTGATGTAAGATGTATTTGTTGGTTTACTTTCATCTAGATTAGCTTTAGTTCAATTCTAGAGATTGCATGGGATGTGCACTTGTCTTTAGCTAGTTAACTCAGTGTTGTACATGCACATAGTTAGCTTTAATTAGTTTTAATTGAACTCTAGATATTGCATGCGATGTGCAGTTGTCCTTAGCTAGTTAACTTGAGTACTTACATGTGGTATGCACTTGGAATTGATGAATCAATATCATTCTTAATTCTAATTGTTTTTCTTTTTCAACCTGGCAAGTTTGTGCAATATTCTTCAACTAGATCTATATTTGTGCTCTAATAATTTTACATGGTATGGGAGCTACAAGGGTTTGGAGAAGTTGCATGAACAATATTTTGCAGGTTTGAAGATCAAAGAATTGGAAATTGTTCGAAGATTTGATTTGCGAATCAAAATATTGGAGAATTGCCACAATTGTCGCTATAACCACAAAGTGAAGGAATGAAATTCCCAACTTCCATTATTCTCACTCCATACAATTATTATGAATGGAAGCCAATGGCTTTGCTTCATCTTAGGAGAAAAGGCTTGTACCAAATAGTCATGGAAATTAAGACATAACCAATCTCAAAGGATGAGAAGTCAGATTGACTTAACCGATCTGACATGGCTTATGGAAGATTGTGTCTATCTGTGTCGTGTTATTTGTTATTAGATCAGAAATATTGACCATATGAAATCTAGATTACATTGAAAGGATTTTATGGTGATGACAATGATCTAGAAAAACACCATTTGAAGGCAAAGATATTGAGTTATTATAGCAATCATGAAAGTGGTGAAGAAAGGCTATAAGTTAGACTATGCCTATAATTTAATAGGAATGTCTAATAATTTATTTTATATTTTTATATTATATTTTTAATGAAATATATTAATTTTTAATTATTTTAATACTTAGTTTTTTTTTACTCTCTAACATATTACTATTAGAATTTTGTGAAGCATACCAACTATATTTATTTTTCTTGTTATATCAGATCTTCTATATTTGTCTTCATGATGAACCCCAATAGAGGGTTCAAAAAGTTGACCCAATTAAAATTATATGTGATTATTTTGAAATAATTTTTTATAGTTCATAGAAATCACAAAAGTTTAAATTGATATTTCTCATTTTAAATGTAATTGTTCTATTATTTGTTTGGTTATCCAACTAAAATATTTTCATCTAAATTAATCAATATTTTATATATTTGTATGTGCATTATTTAATATAATGCAAATAAATTTCTCTAGTGTAATTATTTTTTCAAATTTTCTTTTTCAAAATTTGTATGAGCACTAGTAACTCTAGGTTCACTCCTTCAACGGTAATCTTGCGAAGATCGTTTTTGAAGAACATGTTTCAGACCCAACAATTGTCATCAAAGTAATTTTGGACAAACATATCATCGATTGTTGAGTGATCAGAAACTATGGATTGAAGCAGTCGAAGCATATATATGATGCATTTATCTATAAAGCGAATTTGGATAATGAGCTCATGATCTCTGTGCCAGCTATGATGTAGGACCCGTATAGTGGAGGGCTATTCACAAGAGTAAAAACAGTGTTTCGAATGGAATGAGTTCTTTCGCTCACTATGATGTAACTACCTTTCCCACTCATCATGGGTTTGTGCGATATTGCAAGTCTAGAAGAGAGTTGTGGGATTTCCAAAGATGATTAATCATGGTGATGAAGAAGCGTTGTTCTACCACAAGCCCACGATTGGCCATTGATATGGCATCAACTATATTAACAACGTGGCCATTGATATGGCATAACTATATTAGTTGTTAATAGCAAGTCGATTAGTTGTTAATAGCAAGTCGATTCTGCACTTAGTAAATAGGGGGCAAAGATTTGGTTTATGCAAAGTTCGCCCTTTGCGTTAGCTCTAGCGGAGGCTTTGAAGCGTAGAGCTATGGCATGAAAAACGCATTACAATACCATGTAAATCCAAAGGTTCTTTCGGCAATAGTGTTGCTATAGGAATTTTAGTAAGAAGATAATGGTTTTTTTTTTTTTTAAATTGGATGGGATCTTTCTATTTTCTATTTGTAATTAAAGGACAGGTTACATTATAATATTCATACGATGGCCTCAACCTGCTCGTAGGAAACCAGGTCTTTTGGCCATCTGAGTGCATTGAAAGCTTGCCAAAATTGAAATTGTCTCTTCTTTCTATAAATCGCATTAGCTCACTGTCCTACTATTGCAATATGTTCAAGCATATAACATAGAATAAATTCACATACTACCAAAAAAACCATAAAGCAGAATATTATAAAAACTAGCCATCTAAAGAGGAAACTGGGGCTAGGTCCTTGGCATGAGACCCAGGCATGTCAACCTGTTGCATCTGTTGGAGCAGCTTCTCCATACGTCCCATCCTGTCATCCATTCTCTGAAGGCGGTCAGTTGCTTGATATTGGGTAATTTTAATATGCTGCAGATGACTTTCAATGTTCTCCAATAGATCTTTGAGATACAGTTCTGTCTTTGGCTGAACTTTGAACTCTGGGGGATGAGCACTTTGTATTGCTTTTGCCAGAAGACACTTCACTAACCAATAAGTATGGATGGTTTGGTTAAATAAGGTAAGTCGCCCTCGGGTATTGCCAGGGTCCTTTATGAAATCGAGAATTTCTGCTTCAGCTTCGTTGTCTTCAGGGTCCGTCTGAAGATCTCTTTCCCAACCACGAATTTGATTACGTGCTGGAGAGGAATTGCCTAAAATGTAGTTAACTACAAGATTTTCCAGATGCTCCTGATTAGTTTTTCTGCCTCGTTTCTTTGGCTCCTGTTCCTGCTGAATCTTATGTTTACCCTTAGTTGTTTCAGAGCGGAGGCAGCGTTTCCCCATGGTGAGAATGTTCCTATTCAGGAGAACATACAGACAAGTAATAACCATAATACAGATGGACTCTGTGTTTTCAATTTCTTCATGAATTTCTTTTATAGAATTCGACTGAGAGCGACTCCTAGGATTTGAAATTAACTTCTTAATGCTTTCCCTAAAGCCACAGCTAGAGTGAATCATAATAACCTAGGTCATCTTCCGCCATAAAGCCTTGATTTCATGCATTTCAAAAGTCCAACCAGAGTGCAAGCAAAACAGAGCATAAAGACTTAGGGGCATTTGAAGATAGATGCGGGAGTGAACGTAGAACTGAGGGACCATGTAGTGAACAGAGAACTTAGGGCCAATGTAGTAAACAGAGAATTTAGGGCCACTGAATTGATTGAGAGCATGTATAGTGGGCGCTTGACTACAGAGATGAGCGCAACTACAACGCAGTATGGAAGTAAGAACGCATCCGGTAGTCGCCCAGAATCTAACCCAACAAAATTCTGAACTTTGCAAACCCAATATAACTTCAAGACCTATCTCATACGAATTTTCCCTTACAGTAAGCTTATCTGTGGTTATAGCATTAAAGATGCAGAGAATAAAAGATGAACATGGGTCCCGAAAACAGGGATGAACAGGGTTTTGAGGTGGTGTAATCGACCAGAAAAACGAAAAAGACTCCCCAACAAACCGACAATAATCAAGCCAGGTCCCAGTATGAGTTGTATACATCATAAAAACGAGGATAGTGAGCAATACATACCGTGCGAGAGTAGTGAAATTGACAGAAGGATTTGCGCGCCTCCTCTTCATCTCCCAAGCCCGTGCATGCAGCAAGCTTTGCATGAGAATTTGGGATGAGGGAGGGCGATGTATTACCTTAAACCAAACTTCTGTTCCGGGCGCTGACAGGCCAACCTGGCCGGATCTCTGTAAAATCATTTCACCGCAAGTGAACACCCATACCACTGATCGAGTATGGTGGTTGTTCATCATGAATATTAATTGTCTGAAGGGTGGCGGGGCGTCCTGTCGCAACGGTCTGTCCTTTGCGCCAAGTGTTCACCCCGATCGGGGGGTTGGAGGTCTTTATTCACTATCAGCTGAAGAGAGTGAAGCTCTACATCCCAGATTGCATCATTAGGACGAGCGTCGATGGGTCGCTCAAGAAGATAATGGCTTGAAATCGGGTTAATATTTTTGTTTTATGAGTGATGATAGATGTTATTTTGTAAAATTGACCTTCGATATATTTACCATTTAGGTCACTTACCTAGATAACTGGTGAGTATAATAGTTGGGATCCATTTATCTTTATTGATAGGAGTATGTTTGTAGAATGAATAGTAGGTCAGTAATTGTAAACATGAAGTTGATTGTGGTCTAAAGCAACTATATCTTCAAGAGATGAGTTGAAGTAAAGCTCAACACGAATAGTTGTCAGTTACTTTAGAAGTTGTGGATCTCGGGAAGGATCTCTCATTAGTTGTTGAAGACTTGAGTGATCTTCTAGCAAGATTATATAACAACTTCTAAATGATGGTTCGGGAGGTCAAGAGTGGAACTCATTGATTAAACTTACCAACTAGACCTTTAACAAGGTTAAGGGACAAATTGATGGAGTTCATTCTACATAATGTTGAAAATGATTAGAGAAGCTAATGAATACTTTGGGAGACAAGAAGATTAAAGGAAAGTACTCGTTACCAAAGGGTGTTGGATAGTTATCTCCTTATTCATATAAAATTATATTCCTCATAATAAATGTAATCGCTGAGTGGTAAATGGTTCTTAGCTTCAGTGGTTGAGATGGTGGTTTGTCATCCCATCCACCCAAGTTCAAGCCATAGTAATGCTCAAAGGATAGGCCTCCCATTCGAGTCTATGACTAGGATCCCATATAAATCTAAATGTTGAGTGAGTATTTTTGGTTGTTAATTAGTTGGACTTTAGAGATTTAGTCCAACTAAACTAGCTCATGGTTTAGTATTTAATTGACATATTTTCTAAATTAATTGATGGTATGGTTAAGATAATATTTCTATATCAAACAAGAATTAATGTACTTATATGTGCACTTAATATGATACAAATATGTTTTTTAGTGTGCAATTATTTTTCTTTAATTTTTTTTTTGCATCTTGACATATTTGATGAGAAATTCATAGTTCAACCTAGGAATGATATGTCTGAAAACCGTCCAAAATTTGATTTGACATTCCACACTCCAATGAGACTCCTATCCTTTCACCCTTGCTATGATGAATTTTGGGATCCCACAATCCCATGAAACACCTATTGTCAAGGCCTCGAGTTCACGAGCACTCATGATCGTCTACTATCTTGGGGAGAGTCGATAAAACGAACTCGGACAACGGGTGCATTTGATCGAACTCATGAGGAGGGTGAGTGGAGAGATCTCACACACATAACCAAGGGCCGAGTTAAACCGACAATCGATGGGTGTTTTTAACTGAACGTGTGGGAAGGGGGGGGGGGGAATGCGCTCGCACGAAGGCGGGGCACATGAACATGTTCAACCAATGTGCGATAGGGTTTAGTGGTAAGTGCCCGCCCAACATGGTAAACACATATTCGTAGCGGCCAGGTAGGGCATGTAGAAGGTCGTGTCGAATGGGTGTCTGGACAGGCGTTTTGACATGGCATGCCGATGTGGGAGCAACCAAGGCAAGTGCAAACGGGCATGAGAGTGTGGACTCGGCAGAGGGCATCAACTAGGAGACAAAGGAAAAGGTCGGCTCGTAACAAAATTATGAATGGTGCATTCAGGCCAACCCATTAACCAAACAGACATGACTCTTGGATATTCGATGGGAAGAGAGGTGTATATATTGAATGAAGGGAGCATTGGTTCGACAATCCAACTACTCGTTCAAGCATTTCTTAACAAGGGCAAGGAAAGTTAGAACCGCAGGGAATCGAGAAAGGGGCACGACGAGGGCATGGGTAGAATGAGGCTCATTCAAGAGGGCCGCAGGGCTGCAAAGTGTTTTGTTGGGCAAATTTATGGGTTTCTGTGAGTTTCTGTGTGGATAGGATAAACGAAAGTGTGGGTTGCACAGAAGGCGGGTCGTCACTGCATTAGAATTGAACGGGAGTCAGGAAAAGGTTTGTGCACATGTAGGAAGCACGTTCGTGATGTGAACATTCAGGCAAGGAGTGTAGAAGGTTGCACGGTACAAGAAGGGCTCAAGAAGGCCTGCACGACAGGCTACACGAACCAGTAGATTGATGGACAAATTGTTGCATAACTGTAAAATATGAAATTGTGAACTTGTAACATTATTTGCAGAAGTTTGTTATAAGTATTGTGGGCGAACTGTTGGGATTTTACCCTCCCTTATGTTTATGTGTACATTTTTGTTTATTTCATAATGATGATGAATGAAAATAGAAGATAATCGAAGATTAATGTTGCTACATTTATAAAGAGAAGTGAACACTTAATGAAATTTAACCAAGTGTTGGAGGTTAGGCGTAGTTCCTAAACTTGAGTAGTGGTGAACAAAAAATTTAGGCGGTGTCGCACTATGCTCACAAGTGGATAATAGTTACAACTAGCATGGGGATGTGAGAGTTGGTATCAAAGAAAAAAATAACGCAAACATACAACTACCCATTGTGTGGACAGTTGGTATCAGAGCAGGTTGAAGCAAAAACACAACATATGTTTGTGAAGCTAGTATTGATCCTAAAGCATTGCATATTTTATCGCAGTGTGACATTAGGAAACTTTGGCAGGTGCAAGGCAGCAAGTCAGCATTGAGCTGAAGGAAGAAGTTTATGGTGGTAACACATTCACATGGGAAGTTAATGGCAAATAATGGGGAAGAACCGCAAGTAACTGGTGAATCCAACATGAATGTCAAAGTAGATTTCATGGACAAGATGTTGTACCGTATGGATGAATTAAACATGAATATGAATGCACTTGAGGCAGATAATGTTGAACTTAGGAAAAAGTCCATCGAGCATGCATAAAGTCATGTTGACCTTAAGGTACAATATGAATATTTGGAATGGAGGTATGAATATATAGTGAAGGAGGTACAAGGATTTGAAGTTTTGAAGAATCAATACATGGAAGAGATCACAAAACTACAATTGTGCCTTTCTGAAGCTCAAAATGAGATTGTGATTTTGAAAAAAGTAGTGGGGAAAGGTTAGATTGTAGGACATGCCCACGTAAAGATAAAGGAACCATATTTGTACAATGGGATGAGATGCGCGAAGACCCTTGGAAAATTTCTATGGGATATGGGTTAGTATCTTGAATGCTTGGGGCTTACATTCGTAGAGGCCAAGGTGAAGGTTGTTGCACAATTTCTTATGAGGAATGATCTTGAGAGGAATGATCAACGAAGGTTATCCCAAAGAATGGTCTTGAGAGGAATAAGTTGGATTATGTTGATATGAGTATTCGGCATGACACATTGATCACTATGGTGGACAACGATGCAACCCATAAGTTCATGAAAGAATAGGCAACAAGGAAATTTGGATTGCATTTCTCTCCAACTCAAGTTTGTCTCAAAGCAATGAACTCTCCAGCAGATCGAGTGATTGGAGTTGCAGAGAATGCGAAGGTCAAGATTTGTGAATGGCTAGGCAGAGTTGACTTCAAAATCGTATGGATGGATGATTATCAGGAAATTTTGAGTATACAATTTATGAAGCAGTATGAAGCTATCATGGTGCCACATTTAAAGTTGTATATTTACGATGGAAGGGGTGATGAACCATTGAGTGTCCATACCATGGCAGCCATATTTAATATAGCAATGATGGATGTGGAAGAGATCAAGAGAAATGAAGAAGTATATGAGAGGTTGAACCGTATTGAGACAAAACTCATTGAGTAGGAAAAGACCATACGAGCATTGTCCGATAGTGTTCTGGACTTGATAGGAAAACTAGAGGAAATGGATTATGGCAAGGATGAGAGATCATAGACTCATCTAGAGGAGGAATGAGAGGCATATATGCAGATATTGGAGGAGGAATATGTTGAAACATGAATTCAGATGTTGAAGTGAGAGGGAGATTGAGGGCCACCAACCTTCCCATCCCCACCCTCTTTCTAGACCCCTTGAATAATTGAGTAGGATATGAGGTGATTTGGATAGAGAGATCTTATGACAGTAGTATGCAATGAAAATCATGATGATGTTGGATGCATGCGTTATTTTGGAGGAGCCCTATATTTGTAAAAGCTTCCCAATTATTCACCATCATGAGGCATACTAGTACATGATGTTCTTGTAGACTTACGATAGGACATGAGCATGGAGCAGGTCATATGTAGAGTTATTTGGTTCTCAACATGGAGATGACGATCTTGGAAATGTAGTTTGTTGAGATGGTGTTTTTGAGGGTGAAAACCTTTTTAAAGTGGTGGAGGATGTCAAGGCCTCGAGTTAGTGAGCGTATGTGACCTCCCACTAAGTCAGGGAGAGACGAAAAACCAAACTTGGGCGACGGGAGTGTCTAACCGAACACGTGTCGAGGGGGAGTTGAAGAGCTCACACACATACCGATGGGAAATGGGCATGTTTAACCAAACTTGTAAATGAGTCGGGAGGGCACGTTCCCACACGAAGGTTGGGAACCCGAACACATTCAATCGATGTGCAATGTGGTATAGTGAGAGAAGCTCACCCAACACGGTAAACATGTATGTGTAGCAACTGGGCAGGGTTGAAGAACACCGTGTGTATGGGTGAGCGACCAAGGCAAGTACGAATGGAGAAGACAGTGTGGGCCTGATGGAGGGCATCTACCTAAACGTAAAGGCAAAGGCTAGCTTATGACAAAAGTATGAAGGGGTCGTTCACCGGTAGGCTGCACTAGTCGGTCAACGTTCAGGTTGACCCTTGAACCGAATGAATGAGACTCTTGGATATTCGATGGGTAGAGAGGTGTATATATTGAATGAAGGGAGAATTCGTTCAAAAATCTTTCAACTTGTTCAAGCATTTCAGAGCAAGGGCAAGGAAAGGGAGAACCAGAGGGAACCGATAAAAGGGCACAACGAGGGCGTGGGCAAGGTGAGGCTTGTTCAGGCAGATCACAGGGTTGCGAAGTGTTTTGTTGGTCATATTTCATAGTTTCTATGAGCTCCAGTATGAACATGCTGAATGAAGGTATGAGATGCATGGCAAGCCGACCATCATTGCACGAGCCTTGTATGGATTTATGAATAAGATTCGGGCATCACAAGATTGGGGTTGCACGAGCGCTAAATTGGAGTCGAGAAGGGTGTTGTGCATGCGCGAGCAGCACGTTCAACATGTGAAAATTCAGGCAGGGAGTGTAGAATTTTGAAGAGTACAGATAGGGGTTTGGTTGGACTACACGATAGGCTGCACAAACTGGTAAACTAGTGGACAGATTGGTCACAACTGTAAAATATGAAATTGTAAACTTGTAACATTATTTGCAAAAGTTTGTTATCATTACTATGCATGAACTGTTGGGAGTTTCCCCTCCCTTATGTTTATTTGTACAAACTGTTGGGAGTTTCCTCTCCCTTATGTTTATGTGTACATTTCTCTTTATTGTAGTACTAATGATGAATGAAGATAGAAGATAATTGAAGATTAAGTCCACTGCATTTATAAAGATAAGTGAACACTAAAAAAAATTAACTAAGTGTTGGAGGTTAGGTGTAATTCATAAACTTGAGTAGTGGTGAAACGAAAAAGTTAAGCGGTGTTGCACTGGGCCCACAAGTGGATTATAATTACCACTAGCATGGGCCCATGACACCTACTATCAGGAGTCCGAGTTCGGAGTGCCCAAGGGAGTCAAAAACCAAATGTTCTAGTATGGGCATGCCCATAATGTGTGACAGGAACCCGTGTTCTATTAAAGGCAACTCATGTGGAGGCGTTCGGTTATAGGTAACTCAGGTGGTGGTGTTCAGTTATAGGGGACTCAGTTGGAGGCGTTCAGTTAAAGGGGACTGAGGTGGAGGTGTTTGGTTATGTGCGACCCCACCATTAGTTAAAGGCATGTAGGAATAGATTTTAGTTAGTATAACAGGCGAGCACGCTGTAGTAGGTGTGCCGTGTTGGGCAGGTGTCCGCCCATTGTGTGGAACGAACAAGAATAGTGGTGTGATAGATAGGCAAGTTATGTGTGACGAGCGCGTGAGTCATGTTACTACAAACGAGAGAGTCTTTTAGAGATGGGTGCATTGTGTGTGGCAGTCGATTCATTTGCGACATGTGAGTCATGTGTGACAGACGAGTTGTGTGTGGCAGGCTAGTCATGTGTGTAGAATGAGTCATGTGCGATGAACAAGTGATATGTGATTGGAAATTCAGGATGGATGGGTGAGTCCTGTTGAGTCGTGGGCAAGTCGGCAGGCAGCATGGGTGAGCCAACCTGCAACCAACCCAAATGACATGACGGTTGAACAAGTGCATGTCAAGGTAGATAGGTCGGTTGCATTTTATATGGGTAGTCCAACCCATATGAAAACCAATGGATGCATCGGTTCATATGGAATTGTCATCGCACAGATGGGTATAAATAAGAGGGTCTTGACGAGGTAGAGAACCACAATTTTGATCATCTAACCGAAAAACACAGAAATTAAGAGCTCAACGAAGTGCGAAGGAGGTTGAGGCATACGAGCAGAGGTGCGGTGGAGTTGTAGGACTGAAGTATTACTAAAGAGTTGTCTTTCAACGTGCATCCCCTAAAGAACACAGCAAACATAAGATCATTGCATGTAGTATTTAGGTAGAGTTGTGTGGTGCTTGGCTGCAGATGTGTGGTGCGGCATGACAATGCAAAAGCAATGTCATAACAACACGACCGAGGTAGTAGGAGTCGGGTTGGAGCACGATGGGGTGACACAATAGTGCAGGCCGAGGGATGCACGTTGAAGATACACATTTGGGCCGAGTGTGCAAGGGTTTCACGATAGTAGGGATGTTCGGGCAGAAACATGCACGGTTGAATGATAGCATCGGTAAAGTGCATGACTAGTGCATGGGTTGAAAATGAATCATGCAGACCATTTAGAGGCTACACAGATTTGGTGAATTTTTAATGTTTTGTCACATTTTTAAATTACTAAATAAATTGAGTGGGCAGACTATTCTGGGATTTTCCCCTCCCATTTATGATATGTGTGTACACCGTTGTGCTATATTTATTTCTGCTGCATATGAAAGATTAAATTATAAATATAAATGAAATTATTTCTTCTGCATGATAACACTTACTGAAAAATTGGTTAAGTGTTGAATAGGCGTAGTCCGTGATCTTAAGTAGTAGAAACGGAAAATTACAGCGGTGCCTGTTTTGCAGAAAGGAGGCTTTGAAAAAGAAGAAGGAATATGACAGGGAGTGGTTACAGTTGGTATTGAATCTTGGGCATTGTGTAGTTGCTTGCAGTGTAACATTAGGGAGTTTGGTAGGAACAAGTTAACGGGGCTGAAGCTTAACAAAGGAAGTGTGTGACCGTGACATGTTCGAGGGAAAAGATGATGTTGGACAGTGGGGCAACTCATAAATTCATTATAGAAGAGTCAATGAGGAATATTTGTTTGAAATTGTCACCAACTCAAGCTCACCTAAATGCAGTGAACTCTCCACTAGATTGAGTTATTGGCATAGTAGAGAATATGGAGGTGGGCATTGGCGAGTGGCATGGGAAAGTCAAGTTTACAATTTTTTGGATGGATGAGTCGACTATGAAGCAGTACTAGGGATTGAATTTATGAAACAATATGAATCTATGATGGTACCACATATAAATAATTTTTACATTCACGATAGATAGGAGGATGAACCATTAGGTATTCCTACCGTCGTAGCCACGACAGCTGGGTGTAAATTGACAAAGATGAATGTGGAAGACATCAAGAAATACGAAGAGATCTATGAGAGGTTGGCCCTCGTGGAGGAAAAACTCATGGAGCAGGAACAATTTATGAGAGCATTGTCTGATAGTGTTCTAGATTTGAGAGGAAGGCTAGAGGTAGTGGAAGGAAACAAAGATGTAGGATCAGAGACTCATCAGAAGGAGAGCCATAAATAATACATGTTGAGATTGGAAGAGGAGGATCCTGACAGATGGATTGAGCTATTGGAAAAGGACGATTGAAACCCTTCAACTTTCCCATCCCATCCCTCTATCTAGACTGGCATGGTGATGAGGCTCATTACCTTCTCCTCATGGCAGTGAGTCCTCTTTGATAATGAGACAATGTTGGAGGTGAGATAGATGTGATTGACAACAAGAAACTATGATATTCACATGATGATGTGTGATGCATGTGTTATTTTGGAGGAAATGTTACAGTTGGATTAGCTACCCAACTAATCACCATCACATGGGGATCCATCACATGATATTCTTGTAGAGTTATGACAAGATTTGGGCATGGAGCAGGTCATGGACAGGGTTATGTGGGTGCTAATATGGAGATATGAGTCTTGGCAATAAAGTTTTCCAAGATGTTGGATGTCGAGGATGACACCTTTTTAGAGCAGGGAGGATGTCATGAATCTGATTTGGTAGTGCCCAAGGGATTCTAAAAATCGATGTCATAGTATGTACCTACCCATAGTGTGTGATGGTCACCCGTGTTTGGTTAAAGGCGACCCGGGTGGAGGCATTCAGTTCAATGTGACCCCACCATCGGTTAAAGGCGCTTGGTCATAGAGGCATTCAGTTCAATGTGACCCCACCATCGGTTAAAGGCGCTTGGTCATAGAGGACAGTTAGTACGACGAGCGAGCACATCGTAGCAAGCGCACCGTGTTAGGCAGGCACCCGCCCATCATGTGGAGCGATTATGCATAATGGTGCAACGAGTGGGTGAGTCTTGTTGCGACGAGTGGGCGAGTCGTGTGACGATGGGTGAGTCGTGTGTGGTGGGTGAGTCATGTGCAACGGGCGAGGGAAGAGTTGTTTGTGGAAGACGAGTCGTGTGTGGTGAAAAAGTCGTGTGTGGCGAACAAATCATGTGCGAAAAAAAAGTCATGTGTAGTGAGCGAGTTGTGTTGAGTCTTGGGAGAGTTGGTGGGAAGCATGGATGATCCGACCCATGACCAACCCAAATGACACGACAATTGAACATTTAGGTAGAAAGGTTGGCTGAGTTTTATATGGGTAGGACGACCCATATGAAAACCAATGGGCGCGTCAGTTCATATGGAATTTCCATCGAATAGATGGGTATAAATACGAGGGCTATGTGGAGGTGGAGAACAACAATTTAGATCATCAAACCAACAAACACAAAAATTCAGAGTGGAACGAAGTGCGAAGGAGGCCGAGGCATACAGGTAGAGGTGTAGCAAAGCTACAGGAATAATGTATTGCCGAAGGGTTATCATGGGGTTTCTATACGTAAGGTGAAGGGTCGAATGCCAAGGGAACAGACCGCAGAGCGGAAATACACCCAACAATGACATGACACATGACAACAGTGTGGGCAATACACGACACAAGGTCATTGCACACAGTATTCAGCTGAGAGTTGCATGGTGTTGGGTCGCCGCTGGGTGGTGCGGCATGACATGCCGAGAGTCAGATGGGTAGGCAGTGTCATAACAACACGACAGAGTCGGTAGGAGTCGGGTTGCAGCACGACAAGGTGACACAGTAGTGCAGGCCTAGGGTTGCACGTTAGAGATAGACCTTCGGGGTGAGTGCGAAGGAGTTGCATGATAGTAGGAACGTTCAGGCATAAACATGCAGGGCTTCACGAAAGCATTGGTGAAGTGCACGGGTTGAACAGGAATCGTGCAGACCGTTCAAAGGCTGAACGGATTCAGTGAATTTGTAAAGTTTTGTAATGTTTGTACATTACTGAATAAATAAGACAATTCTGGGAGTTTCCCCTCCCATTTATGATATGTGTGCACACCATTGAGCTATATTTATTTCCATTGCATATGAAATATTAAGTGATAAAGATAAATGAATTATTTCCGCTGCATGATAACACTTGGTGAAAAATTGGTTAAGTGTTGAATAGGCATAATCCATGAGCTTAAATAGTAGAAATGGAAAATTTTGGTTCTTGGTTGGAAGACACCACTACCGTAGGAGCATGACACCTATCATTTCACCCTCACTATGACGGGTAGCGAAAGGCTTTAACTTATGCTAATTAAAATAAATGAAAAATATCTATAATAAATTGACAAATATACTTTTAATTATTATAATTATTCTTTTTAATAAAGTTAATGGACTAGGCTTGAAATTTAGTGTTCAAATCCCTATAGGTAAAAAAAACCGAACAACATTTTCTTTAAAAAAGAATAATTTTGAAAAAGTTATACACTACAATTTAGTTGGCTTTTTCTAAAACAATATTTTTTTGGCGCTAAAAAAGCTATATAAATTTTAACCCGAACGGAACACTCACAAATTTCCTTAAATCACCTTTCTATTCCCAAATCTTTCATCATTTGAGCCACTTTTGCTTTCTTCAACTTGGAGTTTTGAAAATTCGTTCTCAAAATCTTCAAGAGCTTTCTTTGCTAAATGAAATTCAGCATCGACGTCCAGAGCTAGAACAAAGGTTGATTTCTCCCTCACTATAATGAACCCCATCTTAAAAGGCTCCGCCACTGATCAAACTTCTCTTTTCCCATTGACATATGTTGTAGTGGACAGAAGCATTACTAGTAAGCGCAACCGATGATGAGATCTATGTTTGAAAACGAGAGCGAGATCGATGGGCTACTGGTAGAGATGTGCAGGAAAAGTTGCGATTTCTCACAACATTTGCCATATTCCAAAAGGCGAATAATAACTTTCATGTTGGTTTCCAAAGCTACATCATATCTGTAACAAACTATGAGTTTACATATATCTATGCTGAGCAGATTGCATATAACATGAAAATGTATAGGCAAAAAGAATGATATATTTTTGGCCCAAATCACTTACTTAAATTGTTTATATGTCATATGAAAATCTAATATACAATTTTTTTTCTCAAATAATACAAGTACCTTTCATCAAAGGTGGTAGTTGCCGTTGAGCTGACGATAATGTCCACTTCCTTTGTGAGCACATCGACCATATTTTTTACAATTCACAGATTTTGTTTCGTCATGTCTCCAGCCACAGGTAGCAGTCCTTCGACATGAATTCCTGGAATTTATTGCCATGGATTTCACGCAACGCGTTGAATAACTCGGTGTTCGAAACCTAGTTTTCACAAATCATTAGATGTGAACTTAGCATCACATAATTTTTCATTATCAATATTTTCAAAATAGATTACTTTACACAAAAAATAGATTGGGAAACCAGTAATCTCAATTTTGGTGAACATAATACTTATATTACTTCATTATTCACTCTTTTTAACGCAAAATTGGACTCATCAGCCCTGATTATCACATAGAGCTTTCCCACTTCGGGTTGCATCCTTAATATTTTTTCTATCAACAGTGAACATAAAGAAAAAACCCTGAGCAAGTAGTGAGAAACCTTATAGTAAGCATATAAATGAGAATAAGTAATAACTTTAGGAATGATGGAAATTTCTGAATATTTCGAACAAAACATAGGAAGCAAAGTTCCTCAACTCAACACAAAGAAATGATAGAAATTTGGACAAACAGAGATGGTGAAAAGCTCTTTTTCATTAACCATTAAAATGACTAAAAAAAATACAAACTTCTTCAGAACTACAGTTGTGGAATAATCAAAACACTCCTTACTCTGTTTTACAATTTCTGTTTTTACACAGATTTGTGTTTCAGCAACACACAGACAGTTGCTGAAACTCCACACAGTCTGTTGCTAAAACACACAGACAGTTGCTGAAACACTTTGGAAAATGCATTGCTGCTCCAAAACACGACTCTGTTTTTCCTCTGTTTTCTCTGCTATGTCTTCTTCTCTGTCTTTCTCTATTTCTGTAACTTTGTATATTAAAAATCTACTGCTGTTCATTACATTTATATGTTGAAAAACATATTTGACTTTAAAGCATTAAAAAATAATACAAATATATTCTAATATTATTAGCGTCTTAAATGCAGCAAGTGGTGGGAGTTAACGTGATTCCTTTTGAAAAAATGAAGTCTGTTGTTTGCAAGGACATTAACTCTGCAAATTTAATGCACGACTTTGAGGCATCCGACTTTCTGAAAATATCCACAGAAATCTGATTTCTGTCCAGTTGTTTCAGTTTGCAGTTGGAATTAAATTCCAACACTCCCCCTTAATTTCAACTGCTACTATCTTGCATACCCAGACATTTTCTGAGATGATCAAAGCTTTTCTTTCCCAACGGTTTTGTCAAGATGTCAGCAAACTCTTCCTCTGTTTTGTAGTGCTGCAAAACAATCTCACCATTGTTAACCAATTCATGTATGAAGTGAAATTTGGTGTCTATGTGCTTTGTTCTTTTATGAAAAACAAAATTTTTAGACAATGCTATCGCCGAGCTATTGTCACAGTAAATGGTTGTGCCCTTTTCTTGTTCATGACACAAATCTCTGAGAACTCTTTTGAGCCATACTGCTTGGCATGCTGCTGTTGTTGCTGCCACATACTCTACCTCTGTTGTTGACAAAGCCACCATTGGTTGCTTCTTGGAAGCCCATGAGATGGCTCCCGATCCCATATGAAACACATATCCCGATGTGCTCTTCCTATCATCAACACTTCCATCCCAATCACTGTCAGTGTAACCTGTTAGCATGAAACTTTCATAAGAGGAGTATAAAATACCAAACCCCTTCGTCCCATTCACATACCTTAGAATCCTCTTGGCTGCCTGCCAATGAGTCTCTTTCGGTCTTTCCATAAATCTGGAGATTAAACTCACAGAATGCATTATATCCGGCCTAGTTGCAGTCAAGTACATTACGCTGCCAACTATGCTCTTGTACAACTTTGGATCAAAATCCTTGCTACTGTCTTCTTTGCTCAATTTCAACCCTATTACAATTGGAGTCACAGCTGCCTTGCTGTTATGCATGTTAAATCTCTTTAACACTGCTTCTACACATTTAACTTGGGAAATGAAAACACCATTTTCACTTTGGTCTACTTCAATTCCAAGAAAATATCTTAAGAAGCCCAAGTCAGTCATTTCAAATTCACTTTTCATGACTGCTTTAAAATTAGCAATGAGAGAAGCATCATTGCTAGTAAAGATTAAATCATCTACATATAAAACAACAATAAGAATCTTACCGTCATTCTCCTTTATGTAGAGTGTGGGTTCACCATCACACTTCTCAAACCCATTCTCAATCAGATAAGAATCTATTCTGTTGTACCATGCTCTTGGAGCTTGCTTCAGCCCATAAAGAGCCTTCTTCAGTCTGCATACTTTATGCTCTTAGCCTTCAACTTCATAGCCTGGAGGTTGTTCAACATAAACCTCTTCTTTTAACACTCCATTCAGAAATGCAGATTTAACATCCATCTGATAAATCTTCCATTTGTGTTGTGCTGCAATAGACAACACTGTTCTGACTGTTTCCATCCTTGCTACTGGTGTAAAGGTTTCATCATAATCTCTGCCTTGTTGCTGCTTGTAGCCTTTCACAACAAATCTTGCTTTGTGCCTATCGATCTTGCCTTCAGCATTGATTTTGGTCTTATAGACCCACTTAACTCCAATGACATCTTTGCCTTCAGGGAGGTCCACTAACTCCCATGTTTTACTCTTCTCAATTGCACCAATTTCTTCATTCATTGCTTCAATCCATTTATTTTCATTTACAACATCTTTAAAATGAATTGGGTCATCAACATGACAATATAAAGAGAATAATGAATTCAGACTGGTATTGTTACTTACCTCTCCTTGTTCATAAATCTCATTCAGATTTCTGAATCTTGGTCTTCTTGGTGTGCTTGGAGTTCCATTCGAACTTGAGGGTATTTCTGATCCCTACGGTGTACTTGGAGAAGCACTTCCTTGACTTCTCAAGGCTGTTCGAATTCCATCTCGTGGTGTGGTTTGTTGTACTTGCTGTGGTGGAGGAGGAGCCACCAAGGAAGGATTATTTGCTGCTATCCCTTCCTCTTCTTCTTCGTGAGACACAATTGTCTTCACATTCACTGTCTTCTCTAAAATTCCATCCCAAGCTTCATCTTCAATGAGCTGAACATCTCTGCTTACTATCAATTTCTTGGTGGATGGATTATAGATTTTGTATGCTTTTGACTCATCACAATAGCCAACAAATACACACTTCTCCCCCTTGCTGTCAAGATTATTTCTTAGTTGATCCGATACATGTGCATATGCTACACAGCCGAACACTCTCATGTGAGTGACAGTTTTCTTTTGTTCACTCCATGCTTCTTTTGGTATTTTGTTCATGACAGCTTTAGTTGGGCATCTATTCAAGATGTAAACTGCGCAAGTGATAGCTTCAGCCCAATACTCATGCGGCAAGTGTTTTGCCTTCAGCATACTCCTGACCATGTCTAGAATGGTCCTATTCTTTCTTTCTACAACACCGTTTTGCTGAGGTGTATACCTTGCGGTGAACTGCTTTTGTATGCCATTCTCTCTGCAAAAACGTAGAAATTCTTTGGAGATGTACTCTCCACCTCTATCTGTTCTGAGCACTTTGATATAATGCCCACACTGCTTTTCAACAAGATTTTTGAACTGGCGGAATTTCTCAAACACTTCACTCTTCTGTTTCAGCACATACACCCATGTCTTTCTGGTGTAATCATCAATGAAAGTTAAAAATATTTATTTCCAGCAAATGATGGTATTTTCATCAGTCCACACACATCAGAGTGAACAATTTCCAAGGGTGCTTTTGCCCTTATACTCTTTCCTGCTGGAAAGCTTTCTCTATGTTGCTTGCCCAAGATGCAGCCTTCACAAAGGCTGTCCGGTTTCTCAATCAATGGCAATCCTTTTACCATTCCCTTTCTGTGCAACAGATTCAAGCCTCCGAAATTGATATGTCCAAATCTCAAGTGCCACAACCAATTTTCATCTTTCACTTGTTCTTGAAATACTTCTTGTGTTACAGCTGTAATAGTTTTTCCTTCCTTCAAATCTGCCCTGAGTTTGAGAGGAAACATTCTATTGCTCGTCATCTGCACCTGTGCAGTGATCTTCTTACTTGGAGGTATGTCTCTGATTGTACACATATCATCTTTAAAGAACAAATTGTAACCTTTGTCAATGAGTTGTCCAATGCTCAAAAGATTACATTTCAAACCAGGTACATAGTATACCTCTGGCACAATCATCTGTTCTCCATTTCTTGCTCGGATATTGACTCTGCCTTTACCCTTGACAGATATCTTACTATCAGTTCCTGTTTTTATCTCAGATTCCACATTTTCATCCAGATTGGCAAACATTGCAATATTTCCAGTCATGTGATTACTACAACTTGAGTCTAAGAACCAAAAATATTCTTGTTTGTCTTGTGCAATGTTACATGTTAACAACACAATCTTTGGATTCTTATCTTCTTCATTTGGAAAATTAGCATTTTGCCTATTATTCATGTCATTTTTTTTTTCTACATTCATTGGCATAATGGCCATATTTCTTACAATAATGACATTGGACTTGGGATTTGTCATACCTTTGTCCATGAGCATGCTGTTTGCTTGAAACTTCATCTTGGTTTTGATTGCAGCTCCTTCCGCTTGTGCTTGCAGGATTATTTCTGCCTCTATTTTGTCTTCTTCCACGACCTCTTTTATTTGCTCTGCCTTGACCTTTTCCTTGGCCGAATGACATTTGAGTCTTGAATTCTTGCTCAAAAGAGGAATCTGTTCCTCTACTCAATTTGTGTTCATGAGACATAAGAGAAGCACCGAGTTCATCTACTGTGAACTGTGAGAGATCCTTTGTCTCTTCTATTGCTACCACAACAACTTCAAACCTTGAGGGTAAACTTCTCAATACCTTCTCTACAATCCTTCTTTCTTCAAGAATTTCACCATGAGATCTTATCTGGGTTATCAACCCAATAACCTGAGTGAAGAATGAATCTACTGTATCAGATTCCTTCATGGTAAGTGTTTCAAAGTCTCTCCTAAACATCTGCAATTTTGCAATCTTCACCTTCTCCATGCCCTGATAGGCAGTTTTGAGAATATCCCATGCCTCTTTGGATTTTGTTGCTGCTGCAATCCGTGGGAAAAAACTCTCATGTACTGATTGAAAGAGAAAAAAGAGGGCTTTGGCATCCTTCTTCCTGTCACTCTTCAACAGGTCTCTTTCTGCCACTGTCAAAGCAGCCAATGCTGCTGCATCTACAGGTTCAGCATAGCCAGTTTCAACTAGCTCCCATATTCCTTGAGAAGCAAACAATGCTCTCATATTTATGGACCAATAACTGTGATTCTTCCCATTAAACTATGGAAGTTGGGAATTGTTCAAACCAGTTCCAGCATTTGCCATCTTAACTGTAAAAATAAAGAAAAGATATTGACTGTATAATAAAACAAGCAAAAACTTTCTCTACTGGAGAAATTTGCTCAATAAGCTTCTTACAGCTCCTGCAGTGGAAAAAACAAACTCTGTTTTTGTCTCACTGAGTGCCTAGACTAGCTCTGATACCATGATGGAAATTTCTGAATATTTCGAGCAAAACAGAGGAAGCAAAGTTCCTCAACTCAACACAAAGAAATGATAGAAATTTGGACAAACAGAGATGGAGAAAAGCTCTTTTTCATTAACCATTAAAATGACTAAAAAAAAATACAAACTTCTTCAGAACTACAGTTTTGGAATAATCAAAACACTCCTTACTCTGTTTTACAATTTATTTTTTTACACAGATTTGTGTTTCAGCAACACACAAACAGTTGCTGAAACTCCACACAGTCTGTTTCTGAAACACACAGACAGTTGCTGAAACACTCTGGAAAATGCATTGCTGCTCCAAAACACAGCGACTCTGTTTTTCCTCTATTTTCTCTGCTCTGTCTTCTTCTCTGTCTTTCTCTATTTCTATAACTCTGTATATTAAAAATCTACTGCTATTCATTACATTTATATGTTGAAAAACATATTTGACTTTAAAGCATTAAAAAATAATACAAATATCTTCTAATCTTATCAGCGTCTTAAATGCAGCAAGCGGTGGGAGTTAACGTGATTCCTTTTGAAAAAATGCAGTCGGCTGTTTGCAGGGACATTAACTCTGTAAATTTAATGCGCGACTTTAAGGCATCCGACCTTCTGAAAATATCCACAGAAATCTGATTTCTGTCCAACTATTTCAGTTTGCAGTTGGAATTAAATTCCAACAAGGAAGGTGTCCTATACTTTTTTCCAGAAAACCGGTGGCACCTGTGATGAGAAATTTCTTCTCCCTAATAAAATCTACAATTTGAGACCTTTGCATGGGTCGCAACTGTGTGGTGCGACACAATAGGCCTAGAATTCATGTCGAAAAGACTGCTACCTGTGCGAGGAAACTCCTATAATAGTATTCTAGGAGGGGAAACTCCTAGAATAGTATTCCCACTCAATTTATTCTGTAACGTACAAATATTACAAAACTTTACAAATTCACTGAATCTCTGCAGCCTTTGAACGGTCTGCACCATTCTTGTTCAGCTCGTGCACTTCACCAATGTTTTCGTGTAGCCCTGCATGTTTCTGCCTGAACGTCCCTGCTATCAGGTAACCCCTGCACACTCGACCCGAACATTTATCTCTAATGCACAACCCTCGTCCTTACCACACTTACCACACACTACCACCTGCAATTTTGCAGTTGCAATGTTTTAAACTTACCTTCTGCACATCCGCAAGCTAAGTTAAGTTCCTTCCGATGCGATATCGGCGGGACCCACCTTACCTTTTTACTGTACAAACAAAACCTTTGTTTTCTGCCATTTTCCTTTGTATTTGGGTTATCACACTTAACGTTGTTTAGCTACCTGCAGAGCACATTTCGCATTGTTTACCACTTACCATTCCGTAGTCACAAGCTATATTATTTTTCATACGATGTGATTGTGTTATCGCACATCGCATTCACAACCATTTGGGTTTACCACTTAGTGCCCGCAAGTTGAGTTGTTTGTTTTGCGTTGTGATCATGCCATTACACATCGCCCCCACAACCTTCTCTTTTATTTTTACTCATGTTCGCACCAGGTAAGAGTTAAGCTCGCTGATCTCTGATCTACGATGAGGAGCTGGATGCAATGAGGACTAAGAGCCAGAACAAATGATATTTGAGATCCACCAATTTCATGTTTTGAATGCGCCTTCGCGTTTTTTGTGTATAAGCAGAATACGGCCTGCGTGCCGATTAAATGCAGAAATGGGTCTTTTGACGGCCAAGAATGATTAGTTGTTGAACATCCGTTCGGGGATTTAAGCAACATTGATTTAATTATGTTTTTAGGGTTCTGCCGTTTTTTATAACTAATGTAATTTCATTCATTTTCTAGAAACGAGAGTGGAATAGAAAACAGAAGTTTCAATCCTCTCCTGTTATATGTTGCCTGTGTGTATTGACTGTGTTACTTCTGCATTTTTTTTGAAGTCTTTATGTTGTGGGGTGTTACACATAATTTTGTCGTTGTCCCTCCAATCCCCATCCCGCACATTGGAGCCTCATTGCTCTAAAAAAAATAAAGTGTCATGCCTTCCAAATATCATCATTGCATCCCTTACCATGAGTTTAACATTCCTTTTGTTGACCATTTCCTGAACAAACCACCAAAAAGACCTGTTTTTGCCTTGGCACTCGTAACCAGTTATGCCCTCGCGTTGATGAGGCAGATTAACACAGGCCCCCGCGTCAGTTGGTGCTTGGTCTCAATTAGCTGCCCGCACCAATCTGTTTATGGAAAGCCTTTTAAAAATAGAGGTGAAGTTTCGATCATAACAACTTCGTGGATGCGTCATGGGGAGTGGTTCGACTAAATAACCATGGCCTTCTTCCTTTGACCTCTTGTTTCCACCTTTTGGGAAACCTCCCATGAGATAAGGCCTCCCTTCCACCATAGTAGGGATCCCAACCTCCTCCTCTCCCTCTATAAATATAGCTCATCCTCCATTGATGAAGCTAGCTGAGCTAAACTGAAGAAGTAGAAACACTGGAGAGATTTCTATTCAAGATAGAATGGAAGAGTCCCTTATTGAGAGATCTTAGACTTGTGCCTTCATCTCATCCGAATTCCATGAAATTCTTCGAGACGTGCTCCAACTGAACCCCACTGAAGGAGGCTACGACGTCAAGGCTTGCTTGTAACGCTTTCTTCTATTAATACATATTTATAACTATTGTCTGGTTCCCATGTCACGTTGATGTGTTTTATTAATGCAATATGCTTAACCCTCCTTGACTGGTTAGTAATTATGAATGAGATTTTTGTTTCGTATGTTGCTCTTGTTTGTTGATTTTGTGCAGGTATCCAAGCATCGCTACAAAATGATCGTGACTTGCCGAGACAGGAATCGAGAGGCCACCACTACAACAGCTACGCTGACAGCGTTGGACTCCAAGTAGGTTGATCTGCCGTGTCTATTTCATTCAGTAATTAGAAGCCTACACTCTAGTTTGTCCTTTTGTTACTAGACCCACTCCAGGGCTAAAGGGATCGTCTCTGTCCGCAGAGAGGATTTACTGACGTAACAAATTGGAGACTCCATTGGCGAACGAACCCAAAATCTCTGGTTTCGTGTCATTAGTGCATTGTGTTCTTCATTTCATTGAAAAAATAAAAAAGTTCCATTCTTTCATTTATTTGGAAAAGGAAAGTTCTTTTGCATAACTAGTGCTTGATTAGCTAGGAAAGAATTTTTCATTTTTCACTTTATTGAATTAGATGCATTAGCGGATTTTTTCATTTGATTTAACTGATTGTTATTATTTGAAAGATCTCTATCCTTCTCTTAATTAGCATTCATTAAAGGAAAATGGTGTTCATTTGCATATAGTTTGCATTTAGGAAATTTGAGATCGACATTTGGTAGGGCCTTACAATTGAAACATAATTCAAGATCAACTTTAAAATTTATTCAATCAACCTAAGGAAGCATTGAAACGTAACACATACACTTTAGTGGTCTAGGCTGGAGACGTGTTCCGGTGTCTTAAAACCTAGTAGTTGTCGTTCGCCTTTTGGATTTAGACAACGCTAGTACAGACTTGTGCTCTCCATACCATCGAGTATATAAATGGAGACCCCTATAGGTTCAAATCCTTTACTCGAACACTGTTACCGATGAAATAGGTAACCTGACCTCAAAACGGGAAATCTAGCCCAAAAAGACTCAAAATACATGAAAAAACACCCCAAAAACAAAAAGTGTGTATTCAAGAATGCACTTCGTTTTTTTTTAAGGTCAAATTTCAACATTTTATAAAATTATGGTAAAAACAAAATTGTTTCTTGAAAAAAGGATTAAAAAAAAACCCTCAAAACAAAACCAGTTCATGCTGGAATAACAAAAAAAAAAATTGTGTTATACTTTTGGCATTTTTAAAAATAGAAGTAACATTTTTTAATTTTTAAAATTCAAACATTAAAAAAAAACCTAAAATTTAAGAAAAAAATAAATTTAAAAAATCAAAACATTTAAAAGCTTAAAATTTAAAAATATATGAAGAAGAAAAAAATTAAAATTAAAAACAAAATAAAAATTTTAATTCAAACATTAAAACAAACATAAAATTTAAGGAAAAAAAAGTAAATAAAAAAAAAATTTAAAGATTAAAATTTAAAAAAATATAGAAATTAAAAAATACAAATAAAAACAAAATAAAAATATTAAATTTAAAAAAAAAACAAGTTAAAAATAGAAGGAAATTATAAAAAATAAAATATAGAAATTAAATTTAAAAAAAAAATGAAAATGTTTATTAAATTAAAAAAAATAATAATAATAATTTCAAAACAAAAAATTAAATTTAAGGAAATATATTAAATTTTAATAAATTTAAAAATTTGAAATAAAAGTTAAAAAAAAAACATTATTTAAATTAAAAATAAAAAAAATGAAAAATTAATTAAAATAAAAAATGAAAAATAAAATACAATAAAAATATTAAATTTAAAACAATATATCTTAAAAAAACAAATAAATTATAAAAAATAAATTAAATTTGAATTATAAAAAATAAAATATAGATATGAACTTAAATGAAAATATGTATATATATCAGATTTTATTAAATTTAAAAAAAATGTTAATATCAAAATAACAAATTAAATTTAAAAACAAAAATATTAAATTTCAATAAATAAATGAATAAACAAATAAATTTTGAAATAAAAAATAGATTTTAAATATAAAAGAAAAAAAAAAAACATTGTTAAAATAAAAACTTTAAAAACTTTAAAAATCAATTAAAAATGGAAAATTGAAAAAAAAAAAATATTAACTAAAAAAACTTAAAAAAAAAGATTAATTTAAAAAAATTAAGTTTAATTTAAAAAAAAAAAAATCTAATTTTAAATACACAATTTTAACTGAAATAAAAAAAAATATATAAAATTTTATGTAATTAACCAAAAAAAAAATTAAAAAATAAAACATTTAAAAAACAATATTAAATTCAAATAAATTAAAAACAAAAAATACAAAATTTATTAAATTTGATAAAATTAAATTAAAAAACTAAACATAAAACTTAATAATAAAGAAAAATTATATATATATATATTAAATCAATTAAATAAAAAAAAAATGCAAAATTTAATAAAAATTATCAACAAAAAAAAAAAAAAAATTAAAACAAAAAAAAAAAAAAAATTTAAAAACAAAATAAAAACAAAATAATAAAAAAAAAGGTAAAAGAAAAAAAACAAATTAAATTTTAAATATAAAAATTAAAATAAAAATAAATAAATAAATTCTTTGAAAAAAAAAAATTAAAAAAAATTAAAAAAGAAAAAACCACCTGGGCAGGAGGCTACCACCACCGTTCAAAATTATTAAAATTATTATTATTATTATTATTTTAATTTGATTTTTTTTTTCAATTTTTTTATTTTAAATTTAATTTGTTTATTTATTTATTTAATTTATAGATTAATTATTTTTTAAAATTTAAAATTTAAAATTTATTTATTAAATTTATTAAATTTTAATTTAATTTAATTGTTTTTTTAATCTTTTAATTTATTTAGTTCTTCATTTTTAAATCTATAAATTGTTTCATTTAAAAAAAAAACACTAAATTTACGTATATTTGTTTTTTAATTATTTGCTCGTGGTTTTTTTCATTTTTTTTTGTTTTTTAATGATAGTTTTTTTTTTTAATTTTCTTTTTCAATTTTAATTTTTTTTTTTTTTTGGGGTTAATTTTAAAATTTGTATTTTTTTTCTTATTATTATTGTTTCTTTTTAATTTAAATTTTTAAATTTATTTATTTATTTATTTATTTTTGTCTAAATTTTAATTTTGTAATTTTAATTATTTTTAAATTTTTTATTTAATTTTTTTTTTTTTAATTATATGGTTTTTTTTAATAAGTTAGAAAAAAATGTTTTTGATGTTTGTTTTTTAAATTTTTTTGGTCAATTTTTGGTTTTTTGTTTAAATTATGTTTTTTTTTTCAAATTTTGTCATTTCTTTTGATATAATTTTCGAATATTTTTGTTTTTTATTTTTATTTTGTTATTTATTTTTGTTTAAATTTTTTTATTTTTACGAGCAAATTTTGTTTTTTTTTACATTTTTATTGTTTTTATATATATATTTTTAATCTAAGTTTTGTGTTTTATTACCAACATGAAAATCACCACTCTAAAAAAAAAAGGTTGATGCTGCATCAATACATTTCAAAATTAGCATGAAAATCACCGCTCTAAAAAAAAAAGTTGATGCTGCATCAATACATTTCAAAATTAGCATGAAAATCACTAACATTTTAAAACAAATATTCATACTTCATCAATAAAAATATTAGAGTGTCAAAAATGTGCACAAAAAAAAAAGGGTGATTCTGCATCGCCACTTTTCAAAATCGGGTGCTTTTTATGCTACCAAAAAAAAGTAGGTAACATTGTGGTTACCTATTTCATCGGTAACATTGTTTCCGTAGGAAGCCGAGTCTGCCGCCCTGTAACCATGATACATCGAATACAACATTTGGGGAGACTACCTACATGTATGGAAAGTCCTCGGTCATTTCTCTTTCATTTGATCACCAAGGTGTATATGGTAGTTCAGGGAAACTTGGTACAACCTCTTTTTTAGGTTACCAGAGTAGTCATTTTGATCTTTTCGTGACTCGCTAAAAGTGAAAAGATGATCGAGCTCTTGTCCTTTCATGCTCGGTTCAACGTGAAAGCGATAGAGTCACCTTTTGCTTATTTCCCGACTCTTAAAATATGAAACGATAGAGTTTTGTTTCAGTGCCTTAAAATATTAACTACCCACGAAATATTCATGGTTAAAGTTATCTTCCTTAGTGTTTGATTTTATGGTTGTTTCCAATGGAAAATTTTCCGAAGTTTACCAACCAAGGAATCCCCTCCAAAGGGAATCCTAGTCATTTTCCTGTTTTTGGGAATGTTGGTGCTCCTTATATGGCAACATTGTCCCTTCGTGGGTTAACTGTTGGGTTTCCTGTTTGGTTATTCTCCACCTCTGTGGTCCCGAGTGTCCCAACCTCTGTTCAACCATCTCCTTCAACTGAAAAACATCATGTTGATTCTAAAGTTGACCCCTCACCTTCTTCGCCATTTCTTCACCTCATTCTTCCTCTTCGCCTGCTGAAAGTTTGGATTCTAGTACCCAAGTGGCTAAGAATAAGAAGAAGAAGAAGTCGAAGAAGAAGAAGGAAAACAAGCTAACGGGGAATTAGCAACTATTGCTGCCCATGCAGCTAATATCGAGAAACCATCCAACCTTCCACGGAAAGTCAAATTCCCTTTCATGTTGTGCAAAGGTGACCACCTTCTTCGAGACTTCCGTGGCATTCCAAATGTACTGGAAGTATGGTCTGACGGTCGTCCGTCATTGCCTTTGGCTTCTGGAAGTCATATTAGTGGCACATATTTGACTAACAATTGTAAGACTTGTAAGAAACAGGGCAAGATTACGAATCCCTGTAAGTTGTGCGAAGGGCATCATCCCATTCATCTTTTTCCGTACATGGATGAAGCCAAGAGAGTGTTGGAAAACCCTACTATTTCTGCACCCTGCCTTCCAGCTGGTTACCAGAAGCTTTCTTTAAGTCCTCTGCTAGTTGATTCAACGATCGCTCAAGTGTCATCCTCGGTCAATATCGTTCCCTCAGAAATTCAAATTCATGAATCCATTCCCGACCAACCATTGTTCGTGGAATCATTCAATCTGATCCCGCCTATGGTTCATCAGGTATTTTCCATCGAGAGTGGATCTCATCCCCCTCATGTTATTCTTGTTTCTTTAGATCCTCGGACTTGGAGAAAGATCCTCCCATCCTTGTAGTTCACGAAGCTGCTCCTCTTGCTCCCATGATAGAGGTCCCGGAGGATGTTCCTCTTGCTCCCGTAACACTAGGGGATGAGCATCTTAGTTTAATGGTACCCCCTCCAAGTAGTTTTGTCGCTTCCTTTGATTGGAGTCGATTTGAGGGATATCGCCTTCCTTCTTATGTGCCTTTTGAGATCATGATATAGATCTTCGATATGGTCATACCTAGCATGATTATATATGAAGGCACGTCTGTTAGTATTTTTTCTTCAACTACTTGGCAAGATTTTGGTTCACCATCGCTTATGCCTATTATGCAGAATCTGTTGGCCTTTAACAGAGGAACCAGTCAGCCGTTAGGCATCCTTCCAAAGTTGCCTATCACTTTAGGAGGGAAAATCGTCTATATAGACGTGATGGTGGTCCAAGGTCCCTTGGATTTTAATTTACTCTTGGGATGTGACTATGCTTATGCCATGGGTGTGCTTGTCTCCTCCCTCTTTCGTGTGATTTGTTTTCCACAGAAAGGTCAGATCGTGACCATTGATCAGCTATCATTCTTTGGTCCTGAGATGGTAGCTGGCCCACCATCATCCCTACCGAATCTTTATCCACCAATTGTACCTTCCATGGAAAATTTTAGGGGCTAATATTCGCAGGTGGGCTAATTTTCCATGATTTTTCTAAAAAAAATATTCGCCAATTTCCATTTTTTTGTAAAAATGACTCGCCAAATTTTACAATATAAAATTATTTTACCTTAAAAATAACCAACATTATATAGAGAATATATATAAAATCATTCTAAATTTTTATAATTTTACAAACATATCAATAAAATTTTATAGTTCACATATTAGGGGCTAGTGAAATTCCCCAACATTTTAAACTTCAAGATAAATTTCCATCCTTAAAATTATCTCTGGTACCTTCCCCGCCACAAGTTAATTATGTGGCTACCTACCTCGAACCCACATTCAGTGATAGTGCGATTGTGCATCATGTGCTGGGGGCATTGGGTCCTGATTTCCGAGATGTTTTTCTCCCATCATATGAGAACCTCTTGGATGCCATGACTTCTTATTCAACATGATGAGTTGTCATCGAAGTATATTTCGTTTTCTTGTGTCAAGCTCCTTAGAAAATGAAACAAGCTCTTCGGAGCATAGTTCCTTTTCTTGTGTCAAGCTCCTTAAAAAATGAAACAAGGTCATCGGGGCATAGTTCGTTTTCTTGTGTCAAGCTCCTTAAAAAATGAAACAAGGTCGGGTATCATATTTTGTTTTCTTGTGTAAAGCTCCTTAAAAAATGAAACAATATCTTCAGAGCGGAGTTCGTTTTCTTGTGTCAAGCTCCTTAAAAAATGAAACAAGGTATTTTGGAGCACAGTTTGTTTTCTTGTGTCAAGCTCCTTAAAAAATGAAACAATCTCATCCGAGGATAGTTTTTCTTCTATGTCAACCTCGTTAAAAAATGAATTATGTCATGAGGACAATTGTTTTAATGTGTCAACCTCATTAAAACAATGACACGCGTTCCCGTTCAATTCGAGTCTTTACCAGATCTCGTAAAATCCTAATCGAGGCTTTCTCTTGATCTTGTAACTGAACCTTCAATCCATCCGCCTTTCAGATGGTCTGAAGCTTTGGGGGCACATACCTCGAATTGAGTCACCATGTTGGGGGCATGCAAATCATTTCAAGCATAGTTCGTTTCCAGTTCAAGCTTGTGTAAAAATGAAACCAACCTCAAGAAGAGTTTCTTGTTTTCAAGATTTTGTAAAATGAAACCATTCTTATTTTACCTCTCGTGATTGCCATTTTATCAGCCTATTTTTCCAGATGAGAATTTCTTTTCTCATTCCATCGTTACCATCTACTCAGCCGATCATATGCCCTCACTTGGTTGTTTTACTCATTCATGAAGAACCGCTGCAGAGTGGTTTTGTTAGCCAACCTCTTGACCTTTACTTGTTCTAAGCAGTTCCACCATCACCGGAACTAGGTGCTACCCTTTATACCACTCGTTCCTTCAGGAGGAGTCAACTTTCAGCTCTTTTCTACCTCTCTAAAATTGAAAAGATTCCCGAGACTCTTATCATTTTGAGCTTGTTAATTGGTTGTGAAACGATATCTACCCACTATATGTTTACCCTTTTTTTGGGCTGGGATATATTATTTACGAAAAAGGAATACCTTAGCCTATCGCGACTAAGAGGTTCTTTCGGATATTGTTTTCTACCTTTTCGGATCTGAGAGACTACTTACGAAAAGGGACATGCTGGAGTTTTATTTTTCGTTTATTTTCAAACTCTCTAAACATGAAAATATGTTGAGTTCTTCCTTTGTTAGACTCGTTAAACCCTGATGACATCGGACATCGTCACCATGATGTTCATAGAGTTCCTCCTTCCTAGGGCTCGTAAAATGTACAAGGATGCATTTTTCCGAAGGACAAACTTACAACACAAGCATATGCTATCCCCTTCAAGCTTGTTTCAAAAAATAATTGGGATACTCGCCAGAAATGATGGGGGGAAATTGAACAAGATTTTAGTTTTGTCGACAGTATGTCGCTCTTGAACATGACACTCGTCTGCATGCGTGTCGGGTTGGGGACATATCATTTCGTCATTCTTGCCTTCATGGGTTTGGGTAATCTGTTTCGACCTCTCATCCACTCTTTGCCATGTCATTACGACCTCAGATCCCTTGATGTCAAATACTGCCAAATCCAGAGTCGTGTCGCTGATATGTTCAAGAGAAGTTTGCCTCTCCAGTTTTCAACCTCCCTCTGATTCACTATCATTATGTTCTTCTTGTCTCATGTCAATGATGTGGGATAAATTATGGCCCTCCTTTAACCAGGTTACTTCCTATCGACTTCAGCTCGTTATCCAAAAAGTCGGTCTATAGACTCCCTACCGGTACCTTGGAGCTTGCATGCCTCAATGGTAGGTTCTTCGCATTCAATGATAGGTCGACATCATTGGCCTTCGATCGAATGATTCTATGGGTGTTCGACACCAGCTCACTATTCACATTCCGCGGATTGTACCTATTTTACCTTGAGAGCCATTATCATTATTGGTAGTTTCTCTTATGCATGTTAACAACTTTCATCATTGGCTGGTAATCAGGTGATTTTATTGCATGTTCTACTTCATCTCACATATTCACATGCTTGAATTTGTACTTTTTCGAATCGAGATGGAGTGCAAGAACCTGATTTTGTCTGATAAAATCCAGGCCACAGAATATTATGATGTATCATGATTTTTTCATGACTCTTTTGATTGGATGGATGCGACCATACTTGAGTTTATTTGTTTATCCTTATTACTGGATGGTTACGTCCATACCTCGGATCTTAGTTCATATATATACTCTATTATGGATGGTTGCGCCCATGCCACATGTTCATGTCTCAAACATATCTATTGTACTTGTAATTGCAGGTCTTCCAACAACGGTGTTTGGTTCAAATGTGTTCTCATAAAGCATTTCACCCCTTCCTCTCTCTCGGACCCCATGCTTTAGGGGGCATATGTTCAACAACCTTTTGTCACTGTCCCTACAATCTCCAACCCGCACATTGGAGGCTCAGTGCTGTGAACAAAATAAAGTGTCATGCCTTGCAAATATCATCATTGCATCCCTTACCATGAGTCTAGCATTCCTTTTGTTGACCATTTCTAGAATACACCACCAAAAAAACTTGTTTTTGCCTTGGCAGTGGTAGCCAGTTATGCCCTTGCGCCGATGAGGTAGATTAACACTAGCCCCCGTGGCAGTTGGCACTTTGTCTTAGTCAGCTACCTGCGCCAATTTGTTTTTGGAAGTTTTTTTAAAAATAGAGGAAAAATTTTGATCATAACAACTTCGTGGATGAGTCATGGGGAGTGATTCGACTGAATAACCATGACCTTCCTCCTTTTTCCTCTTGTTTCCACCTTTTGGGGAAACCTCCAATGAGATAAGGCCTCACTTCCACCATAGTATGGAGCCCAACCTCCTCCTCTCCCTCTATAAATATAGCTCATCCTCCATTGGTGAAGCTAGCTGAGCTGAACTGAAGAAGAAGAAACGCTAGAGATATTTTTATTCAAGATATAACGGAAGAGTCCCTTATTTGGAGAGCTTAGGCTTATGCCTTCATCCCATCCGAATTCCATGACATTCGTTGAGACACGCTTCAACTGAACCCTGTTGAAGGAGGTTGCGATGTCAAGGCTTGGTTATAACTCTTTCTTCTATTAATACATATGTATAAATATTTCTTGGTTCCCATATTGCATTGATGTGTTTTATTAATGCAATATGCTTAACCCTCCTTGACTAGTTAGTAATTATGAATGAGATTGTTGTTTTGTATGCTGCTCTTGTTTGTTGATTTTGTGTAGGTATCCAAGCATCGCTGCAAAAGGATTATGACTTCTCGAGACAAGAATCGAGAGGCCACCACTACAACAACTACGACGACAGTGTTGGAATCCAGGTAGATTGATATACCATGTCTATTTCATTCAGTAATTAGGAGCCTACATTCTACTTTGTCCTTTTGTTACTAGACCCAGTCCAAGGCTAGAGGGATTGTCTCTGTCTGCAGAGATGATTTACCTACGTAACATGGGGGAAACACATTTCCTCTGTCTGATTGCATTCATAATTTCTAGCAAGTATCATAGTCGGTCTAGGATCTCATTCAAAGAAGCAAGAGCTCGCTCTCTTTGCTGTAGAAGCTGTAAGATTGATTTGAGAAGCAAATTTTTCCAGCAATGAGAAAGCTTCTGTTTGACACAATCAAGGTTGATTGTTTGTTTACATAGTTAGAATGGCAGTAGTAGGCACAAGCCTAAAAAATCCATAATTACCATAGTTTAATTGGAATAATTATGATTATTAGGCCATTACAATGAGAGCCATGTTTGCTTCACAAGATATATGGGAGCTGGTGGAACAAGGTTTCCAAGAACTAACAGATGCAGCAGCATTGGCTGCTTTGACATCAACACAAAGAGACTTGTTGAGAGATAATAGAAGGAAGGACTCCAAATCCCTCTTCTATATCTTCCAAGCAATGGATGAGAGTATTTTTCCAAGGATTGCAGTAGCAAAAAAGTCCAGGGAAGAATGGGATATTCTCAAGACAACTTATCAAGGCATGGAGAAGGTGAGGAAAACAATGCGACAAATGTTGATGAGAGATTTTGAAACTCTTTGTATGAAAGATTCTGATAACATAGACTCATTATTCACACATGTGATTGGGTTGGTTACCTAGATAAGGTCTTATGGAGAGAAACTTGAGGAAAGAAGGATAGTGGAGAAAATATTGATAATTCTACCCTCAAGATTTGATGCCATAGTAGTGGCAATAGAAGAGACCAAGGATCTCTCACAATTTTTAGTGGATGAGCTTCATGCATCCCTGATGTCACATGAACATAGGCTGAATGGAACAAAAAACTCCTCATTAGAGCATGATTTTAGGACAAAAATATCTTTTGGTCGAGTTAGAGGTCAAGGAAGATCAAACTACCAAGGAAGAGGAAGAAGGCCATAGAGAGGTGGAAAAAACAGCCCTGCAAGCATAAGTGGAAGGGGTAAAAATCAGAATCATAGTGAAGGCTCAAGCCAACACCAAGCACAAGGACAAAGGTATGATAAATGGCAAGTCCAATGTCATTATTGTAAAAAGTATGGGAATTATGCTAATGAATGTAGAAACAAACAAAATGACATGAATAATAAGAAAAATTTAAATTTTGCAAAAGAGGATAACAACCAGAGTAATGTGCTTTTAACATGAAATGTAGCACAAGAAAAACAAGATGATGTGTGGTTCTTAGACTCAGGTTGTATTAACCACATGACTGGAAACATAAGAATGTTTGCCAATCTAGATGAAAATATGAAATTTGAAGTGACAACGGGGACTGATAGTAAATTCTCTTTCATGGAGAAAGGAAGAGTTTCAATACTGACAAGGAAGGGAGAAAAGAAGTTTATGCCGGATGTATATTATGTGCATGGCTTGAAATGTAACCTTATAAGCATTGGACAGCTCATGAACAAGGGATATAATGTTTTTTTTAAGAATGATGTGTGTACAATCACAGACATAACTCCAAGTAAGAGGGTCATTGCAGAAGTGCATATGACAAAGAATAGGATGTTTCCTCTCAAGCTTAGAATAGACTTGAAGGAAGGAGGTGTGGCAGCAGTAGTCACACAAGAGGTCTTTCAAGAAGAAGTGAAAGACAAAAACTGGTTATGGAATTTGAGATTTGGACATCTCAATTATGGAGGTTTGAACCTCTTGCATAAGAAAGGGATGGTAAAGGTATTACCACTGATAGAGAAATGAGACAACCTATGTGAAGGTTGCATCTTGGGAAAACAACGTAGAGAATCCATTCTAATAGGAAAGAGTATAAGGGCAAAGACACCCTTAGATATTGTCCACTCAGATTTGTGTGGACCAATGCAAGCACCATCTTTAGCTGGAAGCCACTATGTTTTGAAATTCATAGATGATTACACCAGAAATACATGGGTGTATTTCTTAAAACTAAAAGGTGAAGTGTTTGAACAGTTCTTCCACTTCAAAGCTCTTGTTGAGAAGAGTGGGCACTACATGAAAGTGCTAAGAACCGACAGACGTGGAGAGTGTTGGTGTTCCTATGTTTTGGCAGATTTGGCAATACCAAAAGATAAGACAACATCAAATGATCTGAAATTGTGAGAACAAAGTATTTCTCATATAGGGATTGACTGTAGGGGCATTTACCAGGTATTTCACCTTTCAAAGAAAGGATGAATCCGGAGGCTATCTGGCCCTTCTACAGACTCTGCCTAAAGAAATAAAATGTAATCACTGAGATCCGATCAATGAAAGTATTTGTTTTATGTGAAAATTATTCATTGATCCAGCTTTAATGTGTGAATAGGCAAGTATACATATTCTACAAATGAAGTATAATGGTTTGAAGATGAACTAATAAGTTTTGTTCACTGTTTAAACCTGCTTGGGAAAAGTTTGCTTATAAAAATTTACTGTTTAAAGGAGAAGAATCTGAAAATATGCAGCAAAATTATACAGTATGACAGCAAATAATTGTTTAAGCGGTTCACCCCTCTCTTTGGCTACCTCCGCTGGGTCCAAAAGCCTCTAATTAGGCTTTTTCCTCTTTGATTAAATGCTCAAAATGTGAATACAACTGTATAGAAGCCTCAAATGGAAAAATACACTGCAAATTAAGATTTAGAAGGCTCAAATCAGTATAAAATGACTAAACAAACACCTCCATTGGATGAAGATATTCCAAAACAACTCTTCTTTCCTTAGGCCCTAGTGGCTCCACGACCAAAAACGCTGGTAAATTCTTTGTTAGAGCACCCTGATTGCTCTGCAAGCACTCCCAACAGATCCAGAATGATCCAATACCCCAGAATCAAAAAAAATTTCGTATCAAAAGGCTTTTCCTAGCCAAAGTTATGGCTCTTTTACTCCAACTGCCAGTTTGGCCTAGAGAAACTCCACCAAATGTGGAGCACTGGAGTTAACTCCAGTTAAAAATGGAAACGACCCAAAATTTGTCGGGAACGCTCCAAATTTATCGGGCGGTTAGCATAGACATTAAATGTGTTTTATAATCCGGTCACATGCGCGTGGTTTCCGTTGGAATCAACCATTGCATTTAATTTGATTTGTAATAGTCCCGCATAATGTGAACGGTCACATATTAAACAGTAGCATTTAATTTAAACAAAACCATTTGGAGTTAATTCCGCTCCACTGTGACGTCATACAGCACGTGTTTTAAGCATATGTGTACCTCCGCTCAAATGCAACCAACATGTGCCTTAACCACATCATGCGTTGCCATACCATGCTTTGGTAATGGCTAACCTTGGTTACGTGGGTTGTAACGTTGAATAAAAATTTGCCCACGTGACTTAACATCAAGCCAAACGTATTACAACCTTTGAAAAGTAAATGTATCATTTGGGTTTAACATAGTTTTTAAAAAAAACTAATGTATGGTATTTTTTAATTAATTTAATTAAAGTTTTTAATATTTAATATATATATATATATATATAACTTTAATATAATATATGATTTTTAAAATAAAATAAAATATTAAATATTTATATATATATAAAAAAACATTAATATAACTTTAATTAAAATAAAAAAAATTCCACACATAGAATTAAAAAATTTCCTTTCAAAATTGCAGGTTATTGGGCGATTTCAAAATGCAATATCTCCTCCATACGGTAACGGATTTGAGTGTCGTTCACGGCGTTGGGATCGTATCGCCGAGGTCTTTTCAGTCAATCTATTTTGGAGCAATTCTGAGCAACTTCATTTTTGAGCATTTTTCTACAAGAGACTTGATCTCCTGATCACACCTCCCAAATGGGAAGCTTTTGGACCCCAAAATCTTTCTGACTAGTGAAACTGATAATGTGGAGACTGATTCTCCACTCTTCCACCCTTGAATAACTGAAATCTACCCGATTTCATCAAATTAAGCTTTTGAGAAAATGATAATCTATCTTTGGAATCAACTGATCGACCATTGCTTAGATTGACGGAGTCATGATGCAAATGATTAAAGTTTGCAGAACAACAATTGTAATTTGCAGAAAATAAAAATTTTCTACACTAATCAAACTTCCCAGAAGACTTAAAATAACTGTCACCTTGCAAACTGTTCCCATGGCGAATTCTACCATTCTGAAACCAACTTTTTCCCATGCTGAATGGTGTGTCCTTCTTGCTTGCACTGCTTTGCTTTGACACTTCATTCTCTGCATTGGCTGACCCAAAAGGTAATTTTTGCAACATAACATCATCTTTTTTCAAAGAAAAACTGTTATCAAACTGAGACAAATCATTAGCAACATCATAAAAATACAAATGCTCAAAATCTGGTCGTTTCAACATCAACAAAGTTAGACTTTGACTTGCATTAACCAGTCTTTTCAATTGACCTGCATGGAGTAAAGAAGATTCCAGCTTCTTCTTGTGAGCTCTCACAATGTACTCTTTGCCATCTTTAAACAAGTGATACTTGTTTTCATGGCGATAGAAGATAGCCTTCCTATCAAATAAATAAGGACTTCCCAAAACAATACCTGAGATATCAAGTGGCACCACATCAAGTTCAATTGTGTCAATAAAATGTGCAGTTATTGCAAAGCGCAATATGCACTTTCTTGAAACTTGCAAGTTGGCATCCTTGCATATCCATCCAAGTGGATAAGGCTTCGGATGTGGAATGGTCTCAAGTTTCAGCTGCTTGACCAAGTCTTCAGATATAAGATTCGCTTGTGACCCACTATCAAATAGGGTGTCAATTTTGGTATGTTTGGAAATTACCCTCACATGGAAAAGCTCTATCCTCCTCTTTTCTTCATGAGTATCTTTGTGACAATTCAAAGAGCTAGAACTGGGAATTGTGTCTTGCACCACTTCTTTCCCTTTAATGTTCTTTAAAACCATGGCTATGCTTTTTGTCTCATCTCCTGAGTCTGACCCTAAGTCTTGCTCAACTGTTGCTACAGTTTTCTCCTTTTCTTTGGTCTTGTTTTTGTTCTTGTATTTTTTTGGTTTCAGTTCAGGATGAAGCTTCCAACAATGATCTTCATCATGACTTGTCTTAGAATAGTTCTTGCAAAAGAAATTTCCTTTTTCCTTTCTTGAATTTGCAACTCTCTTATTTCCTTTGTTTTTGAAATTACTATCCTCATCAAAAATATTCTTTCCTCTAGCTTCTAAATGTGTAGCCTACACACAGACTTCATCTAAGCTGGTAGTATTGAACATTAGAATAGTATGTTGCAGATAATTGTGCAAACCTCCTATGTATTTCAACAAGGTGTCTTGACTTTGTAAGTCTACTCCAAGTAGAAGTTCTCTCCTTCTAAACTCTTGGGTATAATCTTGCACATTTTGACCTTTAAGTTGCCTAAAATTTTGCCAATTCATGATTGCTTTCTGAATATGAGCAAGAGGATAAAACTATTTCTTAATAGCTGTAATAAACTCATTCCAAGTTAGAGTTATCTTACCATGCTTTTTAATCTCCTCTCTAGTCTTGGATTCCCACCAAACCAAAGTTGCTCCATCCATTCTCAAAGAGGCTAATTGGATTTTTGTGTCATCATCATGCAAATTCTGAATTCTTAGATAGACTTCCAGCTGTCTAATCCAGTTATCCAATTTTTCTGCATTCACATCACCATTAAACATCGGCAACTCAAACTTCACATCAAGCTTTAACAAAGGATTTTTAAGAGATGCTTTTGTTTTTTGTGACTGATTAACAGAAGTTGAAGAGGATGATGTGGAGGAAGAGGATGACGATGGAGATGAAGGATCACCATTTCCTCCATTCCCTTTCTTAGACTCATCTTTGTCTTTCTTTCCTCCCAAATAATCTCCTTCTTCTCTTTGGTTTCTAGACCCTTCTCCAGCAATCCTATCATTTCTCTCCTGGTATAGGATCCTAACCATCTCAGTCAAGTCCAAGAAAGCTTTTCTAAAGACTCTTTCTTCTTCATTGGGATCCATTTCCTCATGTACTTCTCCTTCTCTGGAAGACATTTTTGTGGCTGATTCTAAGGCTAATGAGGATGAAATGGAAGGTGGATGTAATGGCACTCTAGCCCTCCTTGGTTGAGGATTAACTTGTTCTCTAACCAATTGACCTTCCCCTCTTTGCAATTTCAGCCTAGTAAGCATCAAATTTTGCATAATAATACAATTTACTTGCACAAATTTCACAAACTCTTAAGCAAAACCTTGAGCTCTGATACCAACCTGATCTGAAATTGTGAGAACAAAGTATTTCTCATACAGAGATTGACTGTAGGGGCATTCACCGGATATTTCACCTTTCAAAGAAAGGATGAATCCGGAGGCTACCTGGCCCTTCTACAGACTCTGCCTAAAGAAATAAAATGTAATCACTGAGATCCGATCAATGAAAGTATTTGTTTTATGTGCAAAGTATTCATTGATCTAGCTTTAATGTGTGAATAGGCAAGTATACATATTCTGCAAATGAATTATAATGGTTTGAAGATGAACTAATAAGTTTTGTTCACTGTTTAAACCTGCTTGGGAAAAGTTTGCTTATAAAAATTTACTGTTTAAAGGATCAGAATCTGAAAATATGCAGCAAAATTATACAGTATGATAGCAAATAATTGTTTAAGCGGTTCACCCCTCTCTTGGGCTACCTCCGCTGGGTCCAAAAGCCTCTAATTAGGCTTTTTCCTCTTTGATTAAATGCTCAAAATGTGAATACAACTTTATAGAAGCCTAAAATGGAAAAATACACTGCAAATTAAGATTTAGAAGGCTCAAATCAGTATAAAATGACTAAACAAACACCTCCATTGGATGAATATGGTCCAAAACAGCTCTTCTTTCCTTAGGACCTAGTGGCTCCACGACCAAAAATGCTGGTAAATTCTCTGTTAGAGCACCCTGATGGCTCTTCAAACACTCCCAACAGCTCCAGAATGATCCAATACCCCAGAATCAAAAAAAAAAAATTGTATCAAAAGGCTTTTCCTAGCCAAAGTTATGGCTCTTTTACTCCAATTGCCAGTTTGGCCTAGAGAAACTCCACCAAATGTGGAGAACTAGAGTTAACTCCAGTTAAAAATGGCAACTACCCCAAATTTTTCGGGCGCGCTCCAAATTTATCGGGTGGTTAGCATAGACATTAAATGTGTTTTATAATCCGGTCACATGCGCGTGGTTTCCGTTGGAATCAACCGTTGCATTTAATTTGATTTGTAATGGTCCCGCATAATGTGAATGGTCACATATTAAACAATGGAATTTAATTTAAATAGAACCATTTGGAGTTAATTCTGCTCCACTGTGACGTCATACAGCACGTGTTTTAAACATACGTTTACCTCCGCTCAAATGCAACCAACACGTGCCTTAACCACATCATGTGTTGCCATACCATGCTTTGGTAATGGCTAACCTTGGTTACGTGGGTTGTAACGTTGAATAAAAATTTGCCCACATGACTTAACATCAAGCCAAACATATTACAACCTTTGAAAAGTAAATGTATCATTTGGGTTTAACATAGTTTTTTTTAAAAACTAATGTATGGTATTTTTTAATTAATTTAATTAAAGTTTTTAATATATATATATATATATATATATATATATATATATGATTTTTAAAATCAAATAAAATATTAAATATTTATATATATATAAAAAAAAACATTAATATAACTTTAATTAAAATCAAAAAAATTTCCACACATAGAATTAAAAAATTTCCTTTCAAAATTGTAGGTTATTGGGCGATTTCAAAATGCAATATCTCCTCCATATGGTAACGGATTTGAGTGCCGTTCGTGGTGATGGGATCGTATCGTCGAGCTCTTTCCAGTAAATCTATTTTGGAGCAATTCTAATCAACTTCATTTTTGAGCATTTTTCTACAAGAGACTTGATCTCCTGATCATCAAACCACTTTGGGGCCCTAGGATCTATCCCTCTTGGACGCGGAGAGGGATCTCTCCAATAAAACAAAGAATGATATATATTTGGAGCTCTAATTGAGATATTAGGCTAGGTATGAAGCACAAAGGGGGGGTTTTAAATGATTTGGTTGGTTGGTTGCTGGGTTGGTCATGAGATCATAGACTGAGAAAATAATGGGAGGGAAGGAAACAAAGCAGCAGGATGTTTTAGCAAAGAGGATAGGTCCAGAAAGTGCCATCCATTGGGCTATGGAGTCATGAAAGGTAATTACATGCAACAAATAGCCAAAGCTTTCAAAGGGCAAGTCATCTACACTAAAGGATCTTTAGATTAGATGGTGGGATGGAACAATAAGGCTTGAAAGTGAAAGAAGGAAAGCAACCCAATTTCTGTCTATAGATCAGGTCAGAGGTCATTTAACTCCAGACCTGCTCGGACATACTCAAAGGTAGCTCTCAAAGGAGGGAAAAAGGGGTAGCTTACAGATCGGACCATAGGTCATTCAACTCTAGGTCAGCTTTAGCGTGCTCCAGGGAAAAATAGAGACAAGTTTACAGAGAGATCTTAGAAAGGCCAGCTAGTCGCACAAGGATCCTAGTGGACAGGGCTAACTCTAATCCCCAGTGTTCCAAAATCTTCCAGCTTAAACCCAACAAGAACATCTAAGGAAAGATTCATTTAATCCATACATCAGCTAACAGGCAATGACATCCACTACACTGGTTAAATTAACTGAAATCGACCCTTAGATAACACATAAGAAGAAAACATCTAAGGCAAGGAGAGCAGAAGCATAGGGTGCCTAACAAGGGCAAATCCTATGCCAGATTTCTGATGCAAGCCAGTAGAAAAATGAACAGCATGAAATGTAATAAACAAAGTAAGAAAGACATCACCAATAGTGATAGACCAGGATCCTGTGAAATGTGCTTTGATTAATTGATGCAAAACCAGTCACATACACTAAGCTCAATGGCTATTACAATCTAGACTTTCTCCTCCTAGCCTATTACATACAACAACTCTGCTACCCCTTCCCAAGACTGTTCTAACAGTCAGAATGAATCCCTCTAACTGCAACGGCAGCAACTGGACAATAACGGCCCAACAACAACAACCTTTTGCAATATGTTCTCGGGGATTTCTTATAGGAGAATGGGAATAACATGGGTAGATGAACATTAAATTTGCTTCATCTAGAACGAATGGCGGAGATGTTTCATGCCCATACTGCTTAATGGCAATGCAACTCTGTATGTACTCTGTAGACTGCTTGGGAAGCGTCTGTCAGGTCGAGATTGACCTCTGATATGTTCCTTGTAATCCTCTTGGCTTTCTGGAGCTTTGCGCTGCCTTCTGGATCTGGTTAACTGGTTTAAAGTCTGTGGGCCTCTCCATACCTCCATAACTGCTGACCAGACAGTCTTTAATGAAGCTCTGTCAGTGCAATTAACTGCTTATGGGCTCGAGGCGGCATGGAAACTGCTGTGAGAAGGTGTACCTCTGGAGAAGACACGTTCTGTTGTTAGGTAGCGCAGTTATGACTTGCTGGTGCGCTCATTAGTCTTAAAGCTGAACCTTAATCCTTTGAACAGGGGATTAGCACTTTAAATCTCCAATTACAGGCTCAAATCCCTTAAATACGTCTCTGCTATCTCGTTTGGCCGCTAAATGGCCTTTCTATGCTATCTGCACAATATAATACACCTGCTATAAACTAGGTAGTGGAGGCAGAGGAAAAGCTTTGGAGGCCTGGAGGGACGGTGGCGGAACAGTTGAGAGCGGTGGAATGATGAAAAATGGCAGAGGAACTAGTTATTAGCGTAAAGCCCAGAGGTTAAGTGTTTGGAGGAAATACAAAGGAAAACATGGAAAAACAATGGAATGGATGGGAATGATCGTACGAGGCGGGACCCAGCCGGAGGCGGAGGGCGATCAAATCTCGACCGTGAGATCTTAGACCCGATGGATGGCTAGGATCGAATCGGGCAATCGCAATTGGAGGAGAGACAGGGGTGTCACTTTTCAAAGTTATGATTGCGATCGGTGGTGGGAGCACAATTGAGCGCTGACCGTTGGATCTGGAGATCAGATCAAAGGCTATCGTTCAATCGGAGGGAGAGTGCAATCGGGGATCGGAGGGAAAGGCTTGCGATTGATCGGAGATCGGAGCGACTGGCTTGCGATTGCGATTGGAGGTCAGGGCGCGATTGAGCGCTGACCGTTGGATCAGCAGGGAGATGGATGGCTAGGATTTGATAGGAGCAATCGCAATCGGGGGGCACGGAAGAGGGGATGCGATTGAACACTGCGATTGCGACAATGTGATTAGCGCTCCGCCGTCCGATATATATGTTAGATCAACGGTAAAGAACATGTCGCAGGACTTTGTTTAATAAAATAATTGCATCGGAACTTTTTTGATGTTACAAAGGATTGCACCCGCCCGACGGTTCCGATTGCGATTGGCGCTCAAGACTTAGGCGTTCGGTCTTAGGCTAAGGGCATATGTGGGGAAGTGGTTGGGGCTGGCGGGAAAAGGGGCTAAGCTGTATTATAAGGTCAGAAAGTGGGTTTTGGGCCCATTTAATGTGATTTAAAGGTTAGAAAGGGGAACGATAGAGGAATAATGGGGGAAAATGGCCAACAAAGGGTGGGGGAAGAATTTAAAGGGAATTTTGGGGGAATTTGAAAGGTAAGAAGGGGAATAGAGGGGAGACAAAGTAGAGGCTAAGTGGGGGGGGGGGAATGAGAGGGAAAAAGAGGCCTTTGGGCATTTCTCCACAAACAGAGAGGCTTTATCATGGAAATCAGCAGAGGGAAATTTATCAAAGGACACCAGGCGCAAAGATGCTTCAAGGATGATGTGTTTGCAGAGGAAATGCATTCCTTGAAGGCTCAAAAACATTTTAGCCCCCTATTTTCTTGTCAAAAATTTATGGGGGGCTAACAGAGAGTATATCTCCAAATATTTCCTACATTTCTGTAGGAAGAACAACATACAAGAGAAAATCACCACAAGATATACACCACAACAAAACGGTGTTGCAGAAAGGAATAATAGGACCATCATGGACATGGTCAGAAGTATGCTGAAGGTAAAACATTGCCAAATGAGTATTGAGCTGAAGCTGTAAATTATGCAGCTTACATTTTGAATAGATGCCCAACCAAACCTGTAATTAACAGAGTGCCAGAAGAAGCATGGAGTGGAAAAAAACAGTTTGTCACTAACATGAAAGTATTTGGATGTGTGGCTTATGCACATGTCCTATCCTAACTAAGAAAGAAGCTGGAAAACAAAGGGCAGAAGTGTATCTTTGTTGGATACTGTGATGAGTCGAAGGCATATAAACTCTATAAACTATCAACCAAGAAAGTTATAATCAACAAAGATGTGCAGTTTATTGAAGAAGACGATTGAGATGGAAGCTTAAAGAAGACAATGAATGTGAAGAAACGTGTGTCTCACAAAGATCAAGAGGAATTGATTGCTGAAAATAATTCCTCCACGGTGGCTCATCCTCCAACTACACAAGCACAGCAGAGCACACCACAAATAAGAAACAAAACAACCTTGAGAAATCAAGGAAGTGCTTCTCCAGGCACACCATAGGGATCAGAAACTCCCTCGAGTTCAAGTCAAACTCCAAGCACACCAAGAAGACCAAGATTTGTAAATTTGAATGAAATTTATGAGTAAGAAGTTGATAATGAAAATGGTCTGAATTCTTTATTTTCTTTGTTTTTTCATGTTGATGACCAAATTCATTTTGAAGATGTAGTAAAATAAGAAAAATGGATTGAAGCAATGAATGAAGAGATTGGAGCAATAGAAAAGAATGACATATGGGAGTTATTAGACCTCCCAGTAGGTAAAGAAGTCATTGGAGTAAAATGGGTCTATAATACCAAAAGCAATGCTAAAGGCAAGATTGAAAGGCACAAAGAAAGGCTTGTTGTAAAAGGCTATAAGCAACAACAAGGAAGAGATTATGAAGAAACCTTTGCACCTGTTTCAAGGATGGAAACAGTAACAATAATTTTGTCTATAGTAGCACAAAAAAAGTGGAAATTTTACCAAATGGATGTGAAATCAACATTTATGAATGGAGTGTTAAAAGAGGCGATATATGTTGAACAACCTAGAAGCTATGATATTGAAGGGCAAGAGCACAAAGTATGCAAGATGAAGAAAGCTCTTTATGGGTTGAAGCAAGCACCAAGAGCATGGTATAGTAGAATAGATGCTTACTTGACAGAAAATGGTTTGAAAAATGTGATGGTGAACCCACACTCTACATAAAAGAAAATGATGGTAAGATCCCTATCATTGTACTATATGTAGATGATTTAATTTTCATTGGAAATGAAGCTTCTCCCATTATTGACTTTAAAGCAGTCATGAAGAGTGAATTTGAAATGACTAACTTAGGTTTATTGAGATACTTCTTGGGAATAGAAGTAAAGAAAAATAAAAAGGGAATTTTTATTTTCCAAGAAAAAATTGTTGAAGAAGTGTTGAAGAGGTTTAATATGAAGCACAACAAAGCAGCAACAACTCCAACTTTCATTTGGTTAAAGTTAAGTAAAGAATATTGCAGCAAGAATGTCAATCCGACATTGTATAAGAGCATAGTTGGCAGCCTCATGTATTTGACTGCAAGTAGGCCTGATATTATGTATGGTGTAAGTTTAATTTCCAAATTCATGGAGACATCGAAGGAGACACATTAGTAAGCAACCAAGAGAATTTTAAGGTATGTGAATGGAACAAAGGGGCATGGTGTTCTATACTACTCAAATGATGATTTTAAATTAATTGGTTACAATGACAGTGATTGGGCTGGAAGTGTAGATGATAGAAAGAGCACATCTGTGTATGTGTTTCATTTGGGATTGGGAGCCATTTCATGGGCTTCCAGGAAGCAACCAATAGTTGATTTATCAACAGCAAAAGAAGAATATGTGGCAGCAATAGCAGCAACATGCCAAGTAGTTTGGATGAGAAGGATGCTGAGAGATTTATGTCGTGAGTAAACCAAAGGAACCACAATTTATTGTGATAATATCTCAGCAACAGCATTATCAAGGAATTTTGTTTTCCATAAGAGAATAAAGCATATTGATGCAAAATATCATTTTATAAGAGAATTGGTTAACAATGGTGAGATTTTTTTGCATCATTGTAGGACAGAGGTACAGTTCACTAATATCCTCACAAATTCATTAGCACAGAAGAGTTTTGAGAATCTCAGAAAATGTCTGGGAATGACTGATGGCGACAATTGTGGTTAAGGGGGAGTGTTGGAATTTTACTCCCAACCACCGCCATGAGTGAGAAACGAAAGTAGCCCACAATTTCATAAATTTTTGACAGCAGAGAAGGACAGGCAAAGATCTGAGAAGTTGGAGGCGTCTTCACGCAATCCACACAAAAGATCAATTGAGTACCCGAGCCTTTAACTCTGCGTTTTTTCCCATCTACCACATTGACTTACCTTTTTCCCACAACGTGCAAATCGCAAGTCTTCTATTTTACCATTTAAGCCATTCATCTTATGTTATTCATCCACCCATGCGATATCGACAGGACCTACCATACATCCAACCGCATTGCAAATGAGCATTTCTTTTGTATTTCCTCCTTCGCACTTACCACACATTACCTCCCGCAATTTTGCAATCGCAATGTTTTAAACTTACCTTCCGCACATCCACAAACTAAGTTAAGTTTCCGCCGATGCGATATCGGTGGGACCCGCCTTACCTTTTTACTGTACAAACAAAACCTTTTTTTTCACCCATTTTCCTTTGTATTTTTCTTATCGCACTTACCATTGTTTAGCAGCCTGCAGAGTGCTTTTCACATTATTTACCACTTACCTTTCTGCAATCGCAAGTTATGTTATTTTCTGTGTGATGTGATTGTTCTATCGCACATCACATTCGCAACCATTTGTGTTTATCGCTTAGTGCCCACAAGTTAACTTGTTTGTTTTGTGGTGCGATCGTGCCATCGCATATCGCACTTGCAACCTTTTATGTTTACTCGTGTTTGCGCCAGTTAAGAGTTAAGCTCGTCGATCTATGATTTGCGATGAGGACTCATAGCCAGAACAAATGATATTTGAGATCCGCCAGTTTCATGTTTTGAACGTGTCTTCGCGTGTTTTTTTGTATAAGCATAATACGGTCTCTGTGTCGATTAAATGCATAAATGGGTCTTTGGACGACCAAGGACGATTATTTGTTGAACGTATGTTCGGGCATTGAAGCAACACTGATTAAATTAGGTTTTTAGGCTTCAACCCTTTTGTATAACTAATTTAATTTCATTCGTTTTCGAGAGACGAGAATTGAATAGAAAACAGAAGTTTCAGTCCTATCCTATTATACGATTCCTTTGTGTATTGACTGTGTTACTTTCGCATTTTCGTTGATGTCTCTATGTTGTGGGGGAAACACATTTCCTCTGTCTAATTGCATTCAGAATTTCCAACACCATAGACATATGTTGTAGTGGAAAGAAGCATTACAAGTAAGTGAAACCGATGATGAGACCTATGAGTTACTAAAGTTTGAAAAGGAGAATGAGATCAATGGGTTACTGGTAGAGATGTGCAATAAAAGTTGCGATTTCTCACAACATTTTCCAAATTCCAGAATGTCGATAATTCCTTTCATGTTGGTTTCCAAGGTGACATCATATCTATAACAGAGTATGAGTTTGATTCTATGGTGAGAAGATTGGATATAACATGAAAATATTCAGGAAAAAAAGAATGATATATTTTTGGCCCAAATCATTCAGTGAAATTGTTTATATATAATATGAAAATATAATATATAATTTTGTTAGACTAGCACAATCACATTTACCAATGTGGTTGATATACACCGATAGGTGTATATGAAATATATTTACAACCACATTCACTAATGTGGTTGATATACGCTGATAGGCCTATATCCACAACCCACCACATGTATTTTACCAAAATAATCATTATATATTTATCAATGTAATTACCAATATATTTTATATCTTCTTAAAATATATTAATAATATTAACTATATGCATACTATAATTTAAAATAATATATATATATATATATATATATATATATAAATAGTAATAAAATACTATTATTAAGTTATATTTGAATTTTAGCATAATTTGAACTATTAATGTATTGAAAAATTTTAATAATATTATATATATATATATATATATATATATATATATATAATATTATTAAATTTTTTCAATACATTAATAGTTCAAATTATGCTAAAATTCAAATATAACTTAATAATAGTATTTTATTACTATTTATAATAATTATATATCTCTTACCAATATCCCAAGGGATTATTAATATTATAAGCCAAAAGAACTAATAAAACCAAGGAATTAGTCAACCCAAGGGGAAAATATTAAAAACCTAAGAGATCAAGAAGCCCAAGGGATCCATATTAAAAAGAGAAGAGATTAATAAAGGCTAAGAATTAATATTTTAAATAAATATGAATGATAAAGTCACATGATCAATAAGGATAAGAGATAAATATTAAAAACATAAGATATTAATAAACCTTAAGAATAAATATTTCAAAATAAAAAACATGAGAAATTACTAAACCCTAATAATAATTGATATTTTAAATTCAAGATATAAATAAACCCAAGAGATTATTAATATTATAAACCATTTAAAGAACTAATAAACCCAATGGTTTAATATTATAAACCAAAGGAATTAGTGAACCCAAGGGATAAATATTAATATTATAAACCAATAAATTAATAAACCCTAAGAATTAATATTTTAAACTCAAGAGATTAATAAAGCATAAGAATGAATATTTTAAACTCAAGATATTAATAAACCCAAGGAGTTATTAATATTCTAAACGAAAAGAACTAATAAAACCAAGGGTTTAATATTACAAACCAAAGGAATTGGTGAACCCAAGGGATAAATATTAAATACCTAAGGGATAAATAAGGCCAAGGGATCAATATTAAGAACAAAAGAGATTAATAAACCCTAAGAACTAATATTTTAAGCACAAAAACCTAAAAAATTAATAGACGCTAAGAATTAATATTTTTGACTCAAGAGATTTTTAAACCAAAGGAATTATTAATATTATAAACCAAAATAAAGAGTGGTTATAGTAAGCTGAAGGGGTCGAAATTTTTGGAGAGGCTCTGGTGCATGACCTAACCCTAGGTCCCCTGTTCTCGTTGTGGGCTTCTACGGGCTCTTTCCTCACAGTCTGGCTCACCAACGTGTTCCTCTGAACACCATGGAGCAAGCGGTCCCTCCTGCAAGCCCTTCTTTCAAAGATCAGGTCGTGGGCTTCTCCCTCATGCCCAACTCCTCTTTTTTCATGCACCTCATCTCTTCTTCAGTCGTTCCGAGGTTTGATCAAGACCTCCATCCACGCTCTCCTAATCTTGAAAAAGACAAATCTATAAAAAGCTCTCAGCAGGGTGCCTCTAACAATGGGGAAAAGAATAAGTCGATGGATATGGCCTGCACCTAACTTCCGTCATCAAACCTTCACTGCCCAGGCTCGGAAGTCACTGCAACAGATCAGGATAAGTTTCAGTCAGCAAAGGCTTGTCATCCAAAAGTAGCAAAAGTTCCAGAAATAATCATTCAAGAACCAAAAATAGAGGTTTATAGAGAGTACATGAAGGAACATGTGGTTATATGTAATTTTATGGGAATTTGGACCTCTAAAAGGGCTCTGAAAGGCTGGATACAAGCCAAATGGAATCCTAGAGGATCCATCGAACTATAGCTTGGCTCAAAAGGTTTCTTCATGGTATTTTTTGCTCTTCTAGAAGATAAGGACCGCATATTCGAAGGAGGGTCGTACTTCTTCAACGCGGAAGGATTATACATGAGATTCTTGAAGGATAACTTCATGCCCGAAAAGGAAGACTTCACCCGTGTTCCTATTTAGATCAGACTATACTCTCTCCCTACAGACTATTGGGCACCCTCAGTGCTTCAAGCCATTGGAAATGGTCTGGGAGATTACATAAAAATATCAGAAGGCACTAGGAATGGCCACTACATCTCATATGCTCGCACATGTGCCTATATTGATGTCTTTGGAGCCTTACCCAAAGCCATCATACTGAACTTCAGGGATGAAACATGGACCCAGGCGGGTGATTACGAGCACATTCCTTTCCAATGTCGCAAATGCCACGAGTACGGTCACCTCTTCAGAGATTTCCCTCAAAATAAGCCGCCCCCACAAGAAATCCCAATAGGAGCCAAGGACGACCAGGGTTTCATTAAATTAACACACAAAAACAAGCAAGGAAGAAGAAACAATGGAGGACAGGAAACCTCTAGGAAAGCAAGACAAAATAGATATGAAATACTATCACAAACCACAGAAGACAAGGGACAGACCAATAACTACATAAAATAGATCCAGTAGCAACACAAGGAAATGCATACTGAAATGGAGAACAACAAAAACCCTTGATCAACAGCCCAGGCATCACAGGAAGAAACAGAAATGGACTACACTCAGGATCTCCCCACCTCAAAGGAAAAAGATATTGAAGAAAATCTAATGGGAATGTATCTTCAGAAGCTTTCAAAGGAGTGGACCTCTAAAGGATTTGAAAATATACTAGAAGACCATCTCAAGCGAATAGAATAGGCGTACTCTCTGCAATAGAATTTTCAAAATACAAGAGAGCACCAGATCATGGGAGGGAAAAATAAAACTGGGGGCATCAAAACAACTCTCAAGGCTAATCACCAGATCACAAAGGGACAACCCAAAAGAAGAGGAAGAAAAACAATGGTACAAAACCTCCAAGAGCTAGGACTCAGCTTAGTCAATGCAGGCAAGGTAAAGGTTCTTTCTTTCCCTCCCAACTTGTTATTATGAATTGCACATCTTGGAATATCAGGGGACTCAACAGCCAAAAAAAAAGGATTCTTAAATCCAAAATAGTCTCAGGAAAAAAAGACATATTAATGTTAGAAGAAATAAAGAGCGGCCTGTCAGAAATGATGAACATTGAGTAGGCCTACTTCAGGAAGCAGTACAGTCACGTGGCCATAGCTGAAACGGGCACAGCAGGAGGCATTGCCACTTTCTGGAAAGATTCACGATTTCATTTAATTGATTCCTTTGCATCTAATCAGGCCCTCACCACAATTCTTCAAATCATTGGCACCAAAGAGAAAATATGTATCACCAATGTCTATGGTCCTTATACTATCAGAGAGTGTCTAGCTTGGCTCAACCAAGCTGAAAAATTTCTCCATCCTCTGGCTTTCAAGCTCCAGATCCTGGAGGGAGATTTCAAAATGATCCTAAATCTGAATGAAAAAAGGGGTGGCATTAGATGTCTAGATTCAGTCTCTCAAGCGTTCCAAAGCATTATTGAGAACCTTAATCTCATTGACATCTCGACCAAAAATGGTATCCATTCTTGGAACAACAAAAGAGGGCGAACGCGTGAGATAGCCTCCATACTAGATCGTTTCCTCCTCTTTGAAGATATTTACCTCTCCTCTTTGGAAACAGAGGTTGTACTTTCTTTGCAGGTTGGATATGATCATTGGTTGATCGTCCTAACCTTCAAGATCTCCGAGCACCCAAAAAATGCACCCTTCCAATTTGAAGCCTTTTGGCTTTCCCATCCGGAATTCCAAGACAAAATCAAAGAATGGTGGACCAAATATTTTCATCCTCAGGGAATAAAGATGAATTGTTCCCACCAAAAACTTCAGTTCATCAAGTAAGAATTTAAAAAATGGAATCAAGAACACTTTGGAGATATCACTATGGAAAAAAATATCATAGAGTCAAAGTTAAAATCATTACAACAAACAATCATTCAGAATGGGACTATGGAGGAAACCAAACAAATAGAAATGGAGCTCCTGAAAGAATGGGAGATTATTTGCTGACAGAAATCTAGGATCCAATGGCTCAACGAGGGAGAAATAAATACATCATTCTTCCATAAATCCATGATCCATCATAGGAAACATAACAAGATCCTCAATCTCGGAAACAACCAAGGACAGATGCTTGACACTCATCAACAAATCGAGGAAGAACTTCATTAGTACTTCACAAGCATCGTTACTGAAATTAACCTGAACAATGAAGAGTAGATAAGGAAAATCACCAATCACATCCCAACCATACTAACCAAGGATCACAATCAAATGCTGTTAAAAAAGATAACCATGGAGGAATTGGAAGAAGTGGTTCAGTAAATGTCGAATGGTAAAGCCCCTGGGCCTGATGGATTCACCATCGATTTCTACAAAGCCTATTGGAATACCATAAAGGACTCTGTCTATGATCTGGTGGAGGAATCTAGAATGAAAAAATCCATTTTTCCCTCTCTCAATGCAACTTTCCTGGCTCTTATTCCTAAATCGGAAAGAGCTAACTCCTCAAAGTAGTTTAGGGCCAGTTCTCTTTATAATTTCATTTACAAGATTATTTAAAAAGTTCTGGCCAACCGTATGAAGCCTCTTCTGCTTCTCCTTATCTCAGTACACCAAACGGGTTATGTGGAAGGTCGGAAGATCATGGATAACATCATTCTCTCTCAGGAAATTATCCACATGCTAAAAGATCAAGGCAAACCAGGTATGCTTATCCAACTAGATATGTCAAAAGCTTTTGATAACTTCAATTGTAAATATATCAGACTTATGCTTGCAGCTTTTAGTTTCAACAAAGAGATCATCAAGTGGATCATGGCCCTTGTTTCTTGAGCTTTCTTTTCCATCCTCCTTAATGAATCCCCCACCTCAATCATCAATCCCTCTTGAGGAATCCGCCAGGGGGATCCTCTTTCTCCCTTCCTCTTTATCATTTTAGCGAAAGGATTGGGTCGATCCCTTTCAACTGCTTCCTCCAGTGGTCTCATCTCAGGCCTTCATCTCTATCCTCAGCTCCCACCATCAACTCACCAGCAGTTTGTCGACGATATGCTCCTTATGGGTAGCCCTTCGGTTAAAGAATCCCTTGCTTTGAAAAGGAATCCTAGAATATTTCTATCTGGCCTCGAGTTTGGATGTCAATCATGCTAAATCCAAAATCTTCTTCCTCAACACCCTTGATACCATTCAAACTCATATTGCCCGCGTCCTAGGCTTCCAGAAAAGCTTCTTCCCCTCTAAATATCTGGGAGTTCCCCTCACTGACAAGCCTCTTGCTTGCGCGAACTGGGAACCTCTCATCTCGAAGCTCAAGAAGAAAATATCCAATTGGACTTTCAGAGCCCTCAATCTGGCAGGCAGATTAATCTTGGTTCAATCAGTCCTTCAAGCCATGCCCCTTTACCTCCTTTTGGCCATTGCGGCTCCTCGCTCCATTTCAAGCTAGATTAGAACCATTCAAAGGGACTTCCTCTGGAGAGGAAAAGCCATAAAGGTTAAATGGACTCTAGTTGCCTGGGATAAAGTGTGCACTCCCATTTTTGAATGCAGGCTTAGCCTTCGAGATCCTGATATCCTGGGTAAAGCCATGGGGGCTAAAACATGGCGGCGTTGGATTCCCAACTCTTCCACCAATTGGGAAATGTTTTGGAAAGCCAAATATGCTCCCACAACCCCTTGGGCCTCCCTCATGAGGATCTCGGGCAGCCTTAAAGGTTCTCCCATGTGGACTAAAGCTTGGGAAAATAGAAAGTTGATTCAAGAGCACTGCTTCTGGGAGATACGCAACGGTCAACAAGCTCTATTTTGGGATGATGTTTTGGAGTAGAGCCCCAGAATAGAAAAAGAGATTTACAGGCCAAAAAAAGAATATTTGGAAGCACAAAACAAAATAAAAGTAAAAGACTACTGGAAACCTACAAGAATTTTTGAATGGAGGGATTGGGAGAATCTCAAAGACTCTTTTCCTACACACCTTCATCATTCCATAAAATCTCTTGCTAAGGAGCTCAACAACTGACAAATTCAAACAGAAGATGGTCTGAACATCCTACGTTGGGGTTCCAACCCTGCAGGGAATTTTATCATCAAAGAAGAATACAACATTATGAAAAATCCCACCTCTACTCAAGGTGACAGCAAATGGAAAATATTATGGATCAGGAAGCACTGGCTAAATATCACTCTCTTTCTCTGGATCATCACACATAGCAAAATTCTGACGTGGGGCGATCTCCAAAAAAAAGGTTTCAAAGGCCCATCGGTATGCATTCTTTGCCTCTCTAACTCTAAATCGATCAACCACCTCCTCAACACCTACCCTTTTGCTTCCAATATCTGGTCTTGGCTCCTGCTGCTTTTCAAAACCTCTGATCGATATTTTGACTCCATTCATAGCACCCTGGAAAATTGGCGCCCTGCTTTCTGAAGCCATCCACTTATCAATCTTGCTTGGAACCTTGTCCCGGGAATCATCTGTTGGGCTCTCTGGAAAGAGCAAAATTAGAGAATTTTTAGAAGCCACTCGTCCAAAGAAGAACAGATTCTTACCACTATCAAGGCCACTCTGAGAGAATTTTCCTCCATTTCCAATCTCCCTGATTCCCCGCACCCTCCTTCTTCGGCTGACCGTAGAATCCTCTCTCTCCTCAATATTCCCATCCCCTCATAGATTCCTCTTCCCGATCAGACTCTATCAATCTCGATCCCCTGACTCTCTGGCAACCCTCAGACCAACCTTTTTTCAAGCTCAATTATGACGAGGCATCTAAAAACAGCCCTAGCAGAGCTGGCTTTGGTGGTGTTTTTCGCAATTCTCAAGGCTCCATCCTATGGATATACTATGGAAATCTGGGGCATACTACCAACACTGTGGCTGAGCTTCAAGTGATGGCTAAGGGTCTATTCGTTTCCAAGCAAAACAACTATTTGCCCCTTCAGGTCGAAGGAGACTCAAACGTCGCTACCCAAGCTTGCAGGAAACTTTAACATGGTCGAAGTGTGGCAAAGGTCTCTGGCAGCTGGCACCTCAACTGTATTCTCCTTCGCATCAAAACCAACATCATGGAAGCCAGAGGGCTTACGTTCTATGCTGTTAGAAGAAAAGCCAATAATTTGGTCGACTACATGGCCAATCAGGAGGTAACCGCCCCGACGCATCTCATCTCCCACGGATGGAGTGATTTCGGCTTACCTGATATCAAGAAGGAATGTATGATTATCAATCACAAGGACATGCATAGAGCAGACATCACGTCGCAGCCGCCCGAACCTCCAATTCATCATGACACTGTACTTAATTAAAATTCTGTTGATTTCTTCAAGCGAGGGCATCTCTTTGATCTGCTCGCCTTGGCATGTTCCCATGATTTTTATTTACTCTCTGCACGATACCATGATAAATGTTTGGATGCATCACAATGGTTCTCCCATGGCCAACCAGCATGAGTTTAAGCCCTTAAATTCTCTTCTCCCAACTTCATTTCCTCACTTCACTCTCTGGCTCAATTTCCCTTCTGATAAGTTTAACCACGGCCTCTTGGCCTTCTACTCCTCAGCTTTGCTCTCCCTTGAGCCTTCTGCTCCCCTGCTCTGCTCTCTTTTGCTAACCATCTTCCTCTCACAGATTTTCTCTCCTTCCATGGCCAGCCGCCGTAGGAATCCCCCTCCTCCCATCTGGCGTAGCCACTCCTCCCAGTGGGAGTACCCTTCCCACCACCCGGTCACTCAGGCAGAGACCGAGGCTCGCAATGTTGCTCACTTTTACAGAGACAACACTCCAGCCCCGGCGAGGGATTTCATGGTGGAATTGGAGAATGCTACGACGACTTGGCGTCGAGCCACCCCGATGGAGATGGTGGACCTCGATTTCCAATGGATTCCAGGCCCAGGCTTGATGAGAAGTAGAGAAAACATGTTCACGCGCGCCATTGATCTTCACTGGCATACAAAAACTATCTACTCTATGGCACTCCAAGAGCAAAGTAGAGTCGTCAAACAAATGGATAAGAAGATTCAGGCCCTCTCGGACAAGTTTGAGACTTATGTGAAAATGGTTCACCATTTAATATTTGTTGACAATTCTTCACCTCATTATGAATTACTGAAGAGAAAACAGTGCTTCAATAGAGAGCCGAGGATCCTAACTTCAGGGTTAAAGTCGAGACCCCTTCAAAGGGCTCCCCTTTGGGTGCTGGGCCCTCTCACTGCCCTCATTTTGACCTTGAGGAAGGGACTCTTGAACGACCGATCAACATCTAGATGATTTCTTCAGCGACGAAGACTCAGTGCTGCCCCCCTTGGGATTTTAACTACGTTGTTTATCTCTGTTATTGCCTGCTTCTTAGGTTTTTTTGTTGCGCTGAGCCTCTGAGCTCTTTGTCTTCTTCTAGCTCTCTTTTTCAGAACTCCCCTCTCAGTCTCCTTCCCCTTGTTTCAAGATCCCTGAGAGTGGGTTTGATTTTTCGCTCTTTTTAGAGCTGCGGTTGTAAGCCAAGATGGCTCTTTTTGTAACATATGTCTTTTGATTAATGTGAATAGCTCCACACAATTTACAAAAAAAAATATTATAAACCAAAATAACTAATAAACCCAAGGTTTTTATATTTCAAACCCAAGGAATTGGTGAACCTTAGGGATAAATATTAAAAACCTAAGGGACCAATAAGTGGAAGGGATAAATATTAAAAAAAAAAAGAGATTAGAAAAGCCTACCAATTGATATCTTATACAGAAAGGATTGATAAAATCACATGATTATTAATATTATAAACTCAAGGGAATAATATTAAAGCTAATATATTAATATTATAAACTCAAAGAAATAATATTAAAGCTAATATATTAATATTATAAACCTCAAATATATAAAAACCTTTAGATAAATACTATAAACCGTAAAATAAACATGGTTGAGCATGCTTGATTTAAACATTCAGACAATTGTTGTCAGAATGCGACGTTGGACGAAGAATAACGATGGTTGGCCATGGTTGATTTTAATATTGAGACAATATTTGTCACAATGTGACATTCAACCATGGAAGACCTTGATAAACACCAATAACGATGATTAACGATGGTCTCCTATGGTTGGTTTTCATATTCACACAATGTTTTTCATAATATGACATTGGACCATGCATTAATATTAAAGAATATGACTAATATTTAATGCCTAATATTACCAACCCAAATATTTAGAAAACTCAAATATTATTAAAGCCTAAGAATTAATATTTTGAACTCAAAAGCCTAAGAAGTTAATAAACCCTAATAATTAATAATTTAAACTCAAGAGGTTAATAAACCAAAGGGATTATAAATATTATAAACCAACAAAACTAGTAAACCTAAGGGTTTAATATTATAAACTAAAGGAATTGGTGAACCCAAGCAATAAATATTAAAAAATTAAGGGATCAGTATAGCCAAGGGTTTAATATTAAAAACACAAGAGATTAATAAACCCTAAGAATTAATACTTTAAACAAAAAAACCTAAAAAATTAATATACCATAATCTAATCAATATCTTAAACTCAAGAGATTAATAAACCCAAGGAATTATTAATATTATAAACCAAAAGAACTAATAAATCAAAAGGTTTAACATTATAAACTAAAGGAATTGGTGAACCCAAGGAATAAATATTAAAAACCTAAGGGATCAATAAGGCCTATGGTTTAATATTAAAAAAAAAAGATTAATAAACCCTAAGAATTAATATTTTAAACATAAAAACCTAAAAAATTAATATACCATAATCTAATCAATATTTTAAACAAGGGGTTATTAATATTATAAACCAAAAAAATTAATAAACACAAGGGTTTAATATTATAAGCTAAAGGAATTGGTGAACCCAAGAGATAAATATTAATATTATAAACCAAAAAATTAATAAACCTTAAGAATTAATATTTTAAACTCAAGAGATTAATAAAGCAAAATAATTAATATTTTAAACTCAAGAGATTAATAAACCCAAGGAGTTATTAATATTATAAACCAAAAGAACTAATAAAACCAAGGGTTTAATATTACAAACCAAAGGAATTGGTGAACCCAAGGGATAAATATTAAATACCTAAGGTGTTGAGATTCAACAAGATGATGAGCTTAGTGAAAAGAGTCACCTTCACTAAGTGGGCCCACAGGCTATTTTTGGCGCAAGTCTAATTTTTAGACACGTCGATCATATTTCAGAAGTTGCAGGATGCTATTTGTGGATGGTTGATCAAATTGGAAAAATAGATGAAATTCTATTTTTAGAATATTGGGTGAAGTCTATTTATAGATTTTCAATCTAAAAATAGATGCATGTCAATTATTATTAGCTCTTAATAATAATCAGACTCTAAACAGTAACTTATTCTCTTGGAGCACTTTAGTTCAGTGCACAAATGTGGCACAACAGCTGACAGAAGGAATTACGTATTCCTGAGGGTTTACTGGAGCTATTGCATGGAGGACTCAGTTAGAACTCAAGTGGCATAGTTATGACATAGTTGGAAGAAGTATTTATGGATTTGTATTTAGTTTAAGTCAATTAGACTCAGTTGAGCTAGTTGTATCTAGTCTAACAGATTGATACACTAGTGAGAGTGGAGTGAATTAATTAGTTAATTAATTCACAAATAATAACTCATTAATCAACTGAACAATACATCAGTTAACTACAGTGCATGGCAGTTTTAGTGGAGCCCAGTGGAGAGATAGGTGAAAGGGCAAGATAGACTATTTGTTGTGACTATTAGTGATGCATTGATTACATACAACACACAGTGGAGATGCCAATGAGGATTGCACAGTCAATCCAAGATTAATTTGAATTCATTCAGAGCTATTCTTCAGCAGATATTGCGCAGTGTAGGCAGGCTAGCAGGTGGCAAAGATCAGTGCATGGATTTGCAAGATTGGGCCTGATTAGTGTATGACGATTGTACTGTACTGAGGGCTTGTGATAAGCTTTTTATTTTTGTATGAGATTGTCATATGATCTCCATGTTACATAATATATAGTTGGGGTTTTCAGCTTCAGGCTTTCTCGGTTAAAAACTGTGTTATGTGCGATTGATCATTTTTGTTTATGATTCACATGTGTGTGCAATTAATTTTTTTTGCAAAAGATCAACAAGTGGAATTGATTCTGTAATTTGCATAAAGTTAAATAGTGTGAGATTGGGTGAATAAAGGACATATGCATGCTTAGTGCATATAATTTCTACATAAGGGAAAAATAAGGCTAAGGTATCAATATTAAGAACACAAGAAATTAATAAACCCTCAGAATTAATATTTTAAACACAAAAAACCTAAAAAATTAATAAACTCTAAGGATTAATATTTTTAACTCAAAAGATTTTAAGACCAAAGGGATTATTAATATTATAAACCAAAATAACTAATAAACCCAAGGGTTTTATATTTCAAACCCAAGGAATTGGTGAACCTAAGGGATCAATAAGTGGAATGGATCAATATTAAAAACAAAAGAGATTAACAAAGCCTACAAATTAAAATCTTAAGTATAAAGGATTGATAAAATCAAATAATTATTAATATTATAAACCCAAGGGAATAATATTAAAGCTAAGATTTTAATATTATGAACCTCAAGTATATAAAAATGTTTAGATAAATACTATAAACCATCAAATAAACATGGTTGAGCATGCATGATTTAAACATTGAGACAATTTTTGTCACATTGTGACGTTGGATGAAGAATGACAATGGTTGACCATGGTTGATTTTCATATTGAGACAATCTCTGTAAGAATGTGACATTCGACCATGGAAGACTTTGATCAAATACGAATATCGATGGTCTCCCATGGTTGGTTTTCATATTCACACAATGTTTTCCATAATATGACATTGGACCATGCATTAATATTAAAGTGTATGACTAATATTTAACGCCTAATATTATCAACCCAAATATATAGAAAAATCACATATTATTAAACCCTAAGAATTAATATTTTAAACTCAAAATCCTAGGAAGTTAATAAACACTAATAATTAATAATTTAAACTCAAGAGGTTAATAAACCAAAGGGATTATAAATATTATAAACAAAAAAAACTAATAAAACCAAGGGTTTAATATTATAAACTAAAATAATTGGTGAACCCAAGGGATAAATTTAAAAAAAATCAAGATATTAATAAACCCAAGAGATTATTAATATTATAAACCAAAAAAATTAATAAACACAAGGGTTTAATATTATAAGCTAAAGGAATTGGCAAACCCAAGAGATAAATATTAAAATTATAAACCAAGTAATTAATAAACTTTAAGAATTAATATTTTAAACTCAAGATATTAATAAAGCATAAGAATTCATATTTTAAACTCAAGAGATTAATAAACCCAAGGAGTTATTAATATTATAAACCAAAAGAACTAATAAAACCAGGGGTTTAATATTACAAACCAAAGGAATTGGTGAACCCAAGGGATAAACATTAAATACCTAGGGATAAATAAGGCCCAGGTCTCAATATTAAGAACATAAGAGATTAATAAATCCTAAGAATAATTATTTTAAACACAAAAACATAAAAAATTAATAAACTCTAAGGATTAATATTTTTAACTCAAGAGATCTTAAAACCAAAGGGATTGTTAATATTATAAACCAAAATAACTAATAAACCCAAGGGTTATATATTTCAAAGCAAAGGAATTATTGAACCCAAAGGATAAATATTAAAAACATCAGGGTTCAATGTTAAAAACAAAAGAGATTAAAAAAGCCTACAAATTAATATCTTAAACAGAAAGGATTGATAAAATCAAATGATTATTAATATTATAGACCTAAGGGAATAATATTAAAGCTAAGAGATTAATATTATAAACCTCAAGCATATAAAAACCTTTTGATAAATACTATAAACCATAAAATAAAGATGGTTGAGCATGCTTGATTTAAACATTGAGACAATTTTTGTCACAATGTGACGTTGGATGAAAAATGACGATGGTTGCCCATGGTTGATTTTCATATTGAGACAATCTTTGTCACAATGTGACATTTGACCATGGAAGACCTGGATCAAATACGAATAATGATGATTAACAATGGTCTCCCATGGCTGGTTTTCATATTCACACAATGTTTTTCATAATATGACATTGGACCATGCATTAGTATTAAAGTGTATGACTAATATTTAACGCCTAATATTACCAACCCAAATATTTAGAAAACTCATAAAGATTATTAAACCTTAAGAATTAACATTTTAAACTCAAAAGCCTAAGAAGTTAATAAACCCTAATAACTATCAATTTAAACTCAAGAGTTTAATAAACCAAAGAGACTATAAATATTATAAACAAAAAAAATTAATAAACCCAAGGGTTTAATATTATCAACTAAAGGAATTGGTGAAACCAAGGGATAAATATTAACAACTTAATGGATCAATAAGGCCAAGGTTTTAATATTTAAAAAAACAAGAGATTAATAAACCCTAACAATTAATATTTTAAACACAAAAATCTGAAAAATTAATATACCATAATCTAATCAATATCTTAAACTCAAGAGATTAATAAACCCAAGGAATTATTAATATTATAAACCAAAAGAACTAATAAACCAAAGGGTTTAATATTATAAACTAAAGGAATTGGTGAACCCAAGGGATAAATATTAAAAACCCAAGGGATCAATAAGGCCAAGGGTTTAATATTAAAAACAAAAGAGATTAATAAACCCTAAGAATTAATATTTTAAACATAAAAACCTAAAAAATTAATATACCATAATCTAATAAATATTTTAAACTCAAGAGATTAATAAACCCAAGGGATTATTAATATTATAAATAAAAAAACTAATAAACACAAGGGCTTAATATTATAAGCTAAAGGAACTGGTGAACTCAAGGGATAAATATTAATATTATAAACCAAGAAATTAATAAACCCTAAGAAATAATATTTTAAACTCAAGAGATTAATAAAGCATAAGAATAAATATTTTAAACTCAAGAGATTAATACACCCAAGGAGTTATTAATATTATAAACCAAAAGAACTAATAAAACGAAGAGTTTAATATTACAAACCAAATGAATTGGTGAACCCAAGGGATAAATATTAAATACTTAAGGGATAAATCAGGCCAAGGTATCAATATTAATAACACAAGAGATTAATAAACCCTATGAATTAATATTTTAAACAAAAAACCTAAAAATTTAATAAACTCCGAGGATTAATATTTTTAACTCAAAAGATCTTAAAACCAAAGGGATATTCATATTATAAACGAAAATAACTAATAAACCCAAGGGTTTTATATTTTAAACCAAAGGAATTAGTGAATCCAATGGATAAATATTAAGAACCTAAGGTATAAATAAGTGGAAGGGATCAATATTAAAAAAAAAAAAGAGATTAACAAAGCCTACAATTTAATATCGTAAACAGAAAGGATTAATAAAATCACATGATTATTAATACTATAAACCCAAGGTAATGATATTAAGGCTAAGAGATTAATATTATAAACTTCAAGTATATAAAAACATTTAGATAAATACCATAAACTGTAAAATATACATGGTTGAGCATGCTTGATTTAAACATTGATTGCATTGTTGTCACAATGCGACGTTGGACGGAGCATGACGATGGTCGGCCATGGTTGATTTTCATACTAAGACTATCTTTGTCACCATGTGACATTTGACCATGGAAGACCTTAATCAAATACAAATAACGATGATTAAAAATGGTCTCCCATGGTTGGTTTTCATATTCACACAATTTTTTTCATAATATGACATTGGACCATGCATTAATATTAAAGTGTATGACTAATATTTAACGCCTAATATTACCAACCCAAATATTTAGAAAACTCAAAGATTATTAAACCCTAAGAATTAATATTTTAAACTCAAAGGCCTAAGAAATTAATAAACCCTAATAATTAATTGTTTAAACTCAAGAGGTTAATAAACCAAAGGGATTATAAATATTATTAACCAAAAAAACTAATAAACCCATGGGTTTAATATTAGAAACTAAAAGAATTGGTAGACCCAAGGGATAAATATTAAAAACTTAAGGGATCAATAAAACCAGGGGTTTAATATTAAAAACACAAGAGATTAATAAACCCTAGAAGAATTAATATTTTAAACACAAAAACCTAAAAAATTAATATACCATAATCGAATCAATATTTTAAAGTGAAGAGATTAATAAACCCAAGGAATTGTTGATATCATCAACCAAAAGAACTAATAAACCGAAGGGTTTAATATTTTAAACTAAAGGAATTGGTGAACCCAAGGGATGAATATTAAAAACCTAAAGATCAATAAGGCCAAGCTTTTAATATTAAAAACAAAAGAGATTAATAAACCCTAAGAATTAATATTTTAAACATAAAAACCTAAAATATTAATATACCATAGTCTAATTAATATTTTAAACTTAAGAGATTAATAAACCCAAGGGATTATTAATATTATAAACCAAAAAAACTAATAGACCCAAGTGTTTAATATTATAAGCTAAATGGATCAATATTAAGAACACAAGAGATCAATAAACCCTAAGAATTAATATTTTAAACACAAAAAACCTAAAAAATAAATAAACCCTAAGAATTCATATTTTTAACTCAAAATATTTTAAAACCAAAGGGATTATTAATATTATAAATCAAAATAACTAATAAACCCAGGGGTTTTACATTTCAAACCCAAGGAATTGGTGAGCCCATGGGATAAATATAAAAATCTCAGGGATCAATAAGGTGAAAGGATCAACATTAAAAACAAAAGAGATTAACAAAGCCTAGAAATTAATATCTTAAATAGAAAGGATTGATTAACTCACATGATTATCAATATTATACACTCAAGGGAATAATGTTAAAGCTAAGAAATTAATATTATAAACCTCAAGTATATAAAAACCTTTAGATAAATACTATAAACCATAAAATAAACATGGTTAAGCATGCCTGACTTAAACATTGAGACAATTGTTGTCACAATGTGACATTGGACGAAGAATGACGATGGTTGGCCATGATTGATTTTCATATTGAGACAATCTTTGTCACAATGTGACATTCGACCATGGAACGCCTTGATCAAATGCCACTAACGTTGATTAACAATGGTCTCCCATGGTTGGTTTTCATATGACATTGGACCATGCATTAATATTAAAGTCTACAACTAATATTTAATGCCTAATATTATCAACCCAAAGATTTAGAAAACTCAAAGATTAATGAAAACTAAGAATTAATATTTTAAAACTCAAAAGCCTAAGAAATTAATAAACCCTAATAATTAATAATTTAAACTCAAGAGATTAATAAACCAAAGGGATTATAAATATTATAAACAAGAAAAACTAATAAACCCAAGGGTTTAATATTACAAATTGAAGGAATTGGTGAACCCAATGGATATATATTAAAAACCTAAGGAATCAATAAGGGCAAGGGTTTAATATTAAAAAAACAAGAGATTAATAAACCTTAAGAATTAATATTTTAAACACAAAAACCTAAAAATTTAATATACCATAATCTAATTAATATTTTAAAATGAAGAGATTAATCAACCAAAGAGATTATTAATATTATAAACCAAAAGAACTAATAAACCAAAGGGTTTCTATGATAGATTATGGCTCCACATTTTGGCAATGGTAGACCACATTCAGTCATATTATCAACCAAAAGTACTAACATTATAAATCCTTGGGATTACTATTAAAAACCCAATATATTAATAATCCCAATGGTTTATTAAACCCTAAAATTATAAACCCAATGAAATAATATTAAACCTTAGAGTTAGTATTATAAACCAAAGTATTATGAACTCTAGGATTAATATGATAAACCAAATTATTGTAAACCATAAGATTAATATTATAAACACAATGGATTAACATTATAAATCCAAAATATTAACAAACCCAAGGGTTTATTAAACCCTAACATTATAAACCCAAGGGAATAATATTAAACCCTATGTTTAGTATTATAAACTGTGGGATTTGAATATTATAAACCCATGGGATTAATATTATAAATCCTTGATATTAATATTATAAACCCAAACTATTAATTAACCCAAGGGTTTATTGATATTAGAAACTCAAGGGATTAAGGGATTATTAATATTATAAACCAAAAAAACTAATAGACCCAAGTGTTTAATATTATAAGATAAAAGGATCAATATTAAGAACACAAGAGATTAATAAACCCTAAGAATTAATATTTTTAACTCAAGAGATTTTAAAACCAAAGAAATTATTATTATTATAAATCAAAATAACTAATAAACCCAAGGGTTTTACATTTCAAACCCAAGGAATAATATAAAACCTTAGGGTTAGTATTATAAAGAATAGTCATGATTAAATATGGTTAAGTAATGTCGTTTATTCCGATAATGAGTAACAATGATTAACTATGTTGGAAAGGTTTGACCATGTATGAACATGGCTGAGTTTTTTTACCATGTTTTATTAGAATGATTACAATGGTTGACCAAGGATGATCATAGGTTACTATGGTTGACCAAGGATGGCCATCAGTTACTATGGTTGAGCAAGGTTGAAAATAGACTACTATGGTTGACCATGTTTGACTATAGGCTACTATGGTTAAATACAACTATATTTTTAATTTCAATGTTTAATATAAATAAAACCTCACTATAAGTTAAATTTAAATCAAGAGCATTACAGATTAAATTTAAATCAAGAGCGTTACAACAACTCTGGCCACCACAAAAGTAATGCATACCTTAGGTTATGGGACACGTTTTAGTTAACAACAGCCAAGTTTCAATGTATTTTTAATTTGAATTTGATATTTATCCTTATTTTTCTCTAATCCTCATACGCGGTGATACATAAAAGGCACAGTGAAATTTTAATCATGATTTGGTAAAAAATTATTTTAATCAAGGGTTAAACCTATGATTTAGATATGCAAGAAATTTATGATTTTTATTTTCATTCATTGATATAGTGGCAACCACAAAAATATACTGGCATCTTTCTAAGATCAAAAAAATTAATTAGCAAAATCATTAAAGTGGCGAATTCCAACAAGAGGACGCCTATGGGCGTAATAAAATGATAAAATATAACTCTTATATATATCATTTTTTTCTCAAATAATAAAAATACATTTCATCAAAGGTTGTAGTGGCTGTTGAGCTGACAATAATGTCCATTTCTTTTGTGATCCCATCGACCATATTTCTTTCAATTCCTAGATTTTGTTTCCTCATGTCTCCTACCAGTCTTTTAGACATGAATTCTTGGAATTCATTGCCATGAATTTCAGGCAACACATTGAATAGCTCAGTGTTCAGAACTTAATTTTCACAAATCATTAAACGTGAACTCAGCGTCACATAAGTCTACATTATCAATCTTGTCAAAATAGATAGCTCTACAGCACAAATAGATTAGGAAACCAGTAATCTCACTTATGCTGAACAGAATACTTGTCTTACATTATTATTCAATATTTTTAACGCAGAAGTGGAATCATTAGCCCTGATTATCAAAAACAACTTTGCCATGTCTGGTCGCATCCTTAATATTTTTTCTACCAACACTACACATATAAAGAAAAAACAGTGAGCACGTAGTGAGTAGCCTTAAATTCTAGTAAGTATATAAATGAGAACAAGTAACAACTTGAGGAAGGCGTCGCATACCTTTTTCCAGAAAACCAGTGGCACCCGTGATGAGCAAGTTCTTCTCCCTCAAAAAATCTACAATTCCAAGACCTTTGCATGGAGTTGCAACAGTACTCTCCATAAAATTATTCCCAGTAATTTTTGCATCCCATAATACTCTTCCTTTGTTCACTGAGAATAAAGTGCCTTTTGACATACATGCTTCATGTTTTCCGCTCGTCAATGCTAACCCATATGAGTCTGTCTCTCGGCAGAAAAATCGATTAGGTTTTCTTGATTTATCACCTCCCGATGACAACAGGACAAACAAGACAACAGGACATTCTTCTTGATTGGGAAGAGCAATTCTGATTTGTTATTCAAATAAGTAAGAGACAAAAAATCTAAAATGAGCCTGGGATGCAGAAACGTTGGTGATAGATCCATGACAGCCATATTGAACTTTGACAAATTGAATTTTACAGATCCATGACAGCCATGTTGTTTTCCTTGGACATATATAGATTTATTCGACAACAAATGCTGGGGGAGGGCCTCACGTAAGCCACTCACGGTGGGTTGGTGAACATAAATCGCCCACATAACAACAAACAAATCTGACTTTGCAGGATATATTTTGTTTCCCTTTGACCTAACATGGTGAACATATCTCACCTTCGTAACAACTAAGAACTCTCACTTTCCAGGATATCTTTAACTATGGATTTACTATAAGACATTGTAGGAATTCAAATCACTATGATGCAAAAATATTATTTATGTTATATATTTCACATCTTTTTATATATACAATTATTATTATTTTTAATATTGTAATCTTTATAAAATATTATTTTAATATGGTAATGTTTATAGAATATTTGAGAATACTGGTAGAATATTTTAATAGTGAGGATAAACTTGTTAATATTATTATTTTTAATATATATATATTTTTTATATAATATTTACAAAATATTTTAAATAGTAGTGAAGATAAACTTTTTAGTAATATTATTTATATTATATAAATTTGGAGTTGGCTTTTTGGACTTTCTAGTTGATTTGTGCCACAAAATTTGTGGTCCACAAGGAAATTGTAAGGATGAAAAATTATCTTAAATTTTGAAAACATTGGTGAATATCTCTAATATGCAAACTATAAAATGTTTATTGATGTATTTGTAAAATTATTCAAATTTATAGTGATTTTATGTATACTCTCTATATACTATTAGCGATTTTTAGGGTAAAATAATTTTATATTGTGAAATTTGGGCCAATAACTTTTGTAAAAAATGGAAATTGGCAAACATTTTTTTGGAAAAATCATGGAAAATTAGCCCACCTACTAATATTAGCCCCTAAAATTTTCCACGATGGTCAAATCTTGATTTGTGTTGTTTAAACTGGTTTTTTGGCTCCATATATGAACTCAACACTCTTAAAAACACCTATGGGGCTTAGATTGTGAAGATTCCACCCATCAAACTTGTGATTTCAACGAATTGTTGCCAGATTTTAGAAAATTAAATCAGAAAATAAATTCTAAAACTTTTAGAAAAGTCTTAGTTATAGAGAACTAGTATACATTTCACATCTATATATATAAAATACAAAAGTATTCTTAAGTATTTGTATTTTTATTTGTATTATAACTTTAATCTAATGTTTATGGATTATTCATACAATATTTTTCTTGATAGTGACATTAAAGAGTTTAGATATATATCAAGAGTAAATATAACATTTTCCTTTGTAAAATTTATTAAAAAATGTTTTAAATTAAATTAAAATATTTTTTATATAAAATACTTTAATGGAGAAATGAGTAATGTTTTTTGGACATGTAGTATTCATGAGCCATGGCATAACAAATTGAACTTTATTATTTTTATTGCTTTTATTTTTTTGTTATTAATTAAATCAACATTTAAATTTTTACACTAATTTACTAACACTAAAGTAATTACAACATTTTTCTATTAGATTTAACTAAACAAAATATTATTTTTTAACTAAGCTAACATGTACATGTTTACAAACCTTTTTTTCTCTAGTCCATTAGAGTAGATACATTCTAATGTTTAACATTTTGACTAAGTCAAAATAAACCAAAATTTAATAAAATTAAAAAAATAATCCATGATTTATCCCATGGTATTCTCAACCCATGGTTTTTTCCCATAGTATTCTTCTTTAATGTGGGCAATTTAAAGGATAATAATTAATCCAACTTATATCCTTCTTGTAACATATCCTTTTCCAACAATATAAGTTAGACTAAACCATTTTGGCATAGTCTAACTTATAGAATAAATAACCCCTTTTACCGGAATTCACCAAAATTTGGAAATACAAATTCAATACTTTTTTGTTGTTTAAAATATATTTTTGAATCCATAAATGGATTTAACACCCTGAAAAACCCATGGGGCACTCAAATTATGCATGTTAAGCAATTCAAATTCAAGTTTTTAAAAATATATGTGTAGGAATTTACAGGGTAAGTTCCTTAGATCAAATGCCAAAGGTCACCACTCATAAACATATCAAAAATCAATACACCTGTATTTTATGTGGTTAAAACCATCGAAGAGGGAAACATTCCATGACCTGAGCCAACGCAGCCACTTCAAAAAATTTATTAATATAAAAAATAAAATTGACATAAGCTTCTCTCATAAACGGTTGCTGAACAAATGACCCTCCATGCTCTTTAAATAGTTATCATGGACCAATCAGGTGTTAAGCCATGAATCAAGTGTCAGTTATACTGAGGAGAGAGCGAATCGTCGGATCACTACATATCGTGACCGTCGGATTATAAGTTACAAATGTACATAGAAAATAAACACACTTTACCTAACTCTATGCTAGACCAAGTTATACTTAACTATTTCCTATGTGTCGGAATATCCTAACACCCCCCCTTAAGAACAAGTTGGGATAGGATTGATGGATTTACAAATATAACGCAAAAGGAGACTATTTCCTATATGTCAAAATATCCTAACATCCCCCATTAACAACTTGGGATTGGATTGAAGGATTTACAAAGGTGACACAATAGGAGAAGGATGGAGGCATTAGAGCTTATCCCCCCTTAATGATAACTTTCCTGGACTCCAAGCATAGATCGAATTTTGGTAAACTTTGCTTCTATGACAGCCTTTGTAAAGATATTGACAACTTGATCATTGGTTGAACAATACTGCACTTCAAAAACACGACCATGAATGAGCTTTCTGATGAAGTGTATGTGGAGCTCAATGTGTTTCATTTGCTAATTTTGAAATCGATCTTTTCATAGCTCAATGGCACTCTGATTATCACAACAAAGTGTATTTGTATGATTCCAATGAAGACCAAATTCGGTCAGGATCTAACGGAGCCAAAAAGCTTCCTTGTTGGCTTCAACTACACCACGATACTCTGCTTCCACCGAAGAAAGAGAGATGGCACTTTTTTTCTTACAAGACCATGTAATAGGTCCTGAACCAAGGGTGAATACATAACCTATAGTAGAATTTCAATCATCAAGGTCATCAGCCCAATCAGAATCAGTGAAACCAATCAACAAGCGACATGCTCCTGCACTGTAATGAATCCAGAACTAAACTATACCTCGAATATATCAAAGCATTATTTTAGATACCTTCCAATGAATTTCATGAGGTTGGTGGATAAACCAAGCAACAAGAACAACGACAAAGTAAATCGCTTTTACCAAGAATTTGACAATATAAGATAGCATCAACTTCAGGGGTAGAAAAAGTGACTGAAAGGTTGAATCCAGACTGAAAGGGAGAAGGGGTTGGCTTACAGTCTTCCATGTGAAAGTGGCATAGAATATCATAGGCATACTTGGACTGAGAAAGGGTAATACCTTATTTGGATTGCACGACTTGAAGGCCAAGGAAATGATGGAAGTGTCCTAAGTCTTTCATTTCAAACTTCTTTTTGAGGCTAGACTTCACATGGTTTATATGGTTGGTATCACTACCGGTAAGGATTATATCATCAAAATAAAGAACAAGGATGATGAAGGACTTACCCACTTTCTTGGTGTAGACTGTGTTGTCAGAATGACACCTAGAAACACCATTATATAAGAGAAAGCTATCCATTTTGGCATACCAAGCCTGAGGAGTTGGTTTGAGACCTGGTGTGCTATACAACAACCCCCATTTATTTTCACTAAATGGGGACCCTTTAAAAAATAAATAGGAAATTTATTTGTTTGATTTTATCTTAGGCTAAGTCTTAAAAACTTTAGGAAATAAAGTTCTTTCCCTTTCTGCTTTCATTCCTTAGCACGCATCACTAATCACATAGCTTACGAGCTTAACAACTTGAAACATATTAAGTCTTGCGAGCTGCGATATGTGCTAAACCTTTTCAAAGTCATATAAAATTACCATTGCAAAAGCTTTAAACAACTCTTTAAAATAAAATCTCATCGTGCCTTTTCAAATGATCAACTAATAACAATTCGGTAAGAGTTGCGATGAAATGGACCCGATGAATCAATCAAGAAACAAACATAAAAATTCAAGTGTCCAATAAAGCGCATAGGCATGATTCCTTAAGCGCACTTCACATTTTACAACAAATAACTAAATGCAAATTTCATTACTGTATAGAAATTGCGATGTGTGGTTTGCGCAGATCGCATTTCGCAAAATTTATCTGTGACATAACTAATAGAAATAGTTTCGAGTTGCGATATGCGATAATTGATAGTTATTTCTCAAGTGATGTGAAATGATTCATATCTAATCAATCAGATATAAGATCTAACGTCTTAAATTGATCGATATACATTTCATGTGAAGGTGTGTAAGGGATTTGATTAAAAGAATTATTGGCGATTAACGACATTTAATGGGAGTAAGGTTTGAAACATTCATATCTACTTCGAGCATGTTTTGAATGATTGAACATTATATTTATTGATTATATCACTTTAATTCTACCTATCTCTCTATTCTCTCTATTTTCAAAAAAATTCTCTGTTTGCTTGAATTCAGGGAACCACTTAATGGAGCAAGGATAACAGAGATGAGCAAGAGAGGCAAGGAGATTGCCCAAGCATCATCTACTAAAGACTAGATATGTCTCCCCTATCCTCAGATACCACTTGCAACAAGGATTGTGGAAGTTCCTCATGGGAGGCAATGTATCAGTTATTTGAGAATGAAAATCCAAGGGTAATAATCAAAGTTGCTACAGTAGGCCCGTCAGTTCCTTCGGACCCGACCTATTTCGACGTTGCATGCTCATTCACCCATAAAATAGTAGCAAGGCAAAATATTCTCCCCTATACAAATATGGTTAAGTGGGTAATTGACCACTTGAACATAGAATATAGGACATTTAAGGATTCAAAGGGCTAGAATATCAGTTCATTTAGGGTAGAATATTTGAGGACAATGTACCACTTACCTATCCTGCAACAGAAATATGACAAAGCTTTTGTTCAAAGCTTTAGAACAAAAAATCCAGACCTGATGAAAGTTATAAAAGAATGGAAGGATGACGAAGGCAAGCTTAAACAATACAAACACAGAATGTGCCAAATAGCACAAATTCCTTCCCCTTATTGCTATGCTACCAGTATGTTGTGTAGATTATTTGCAAAGACTGATACTACTAGGTTTTCTGTATATTGGGTTCCATTAATTAACGCAATCGTCAATTATTTAATTCTGAATTGGGAAAATATCCTATCCGATAATTTAGCCAGAAGTATCATGGAGTATAGGAGTAAAAGAAGTGTTTCCTCTAGGGAAATACCCCCCTTTTACATGAGTGCCTATGTGATGGATGAAATTTGCTTTTCTTCGATTTTTCCTACCATGGCATGGAAATAGACAACCCAAGCCCCTACTCCAATCGAAATTTACCACAGATCCCTTTGGGAATCATATTTTCATCTAAATTTTTACAAAATTTTCCATGGAGTCATACTACCTATGCACCAAATTATGTTTAATGAGAAAGCCCCTAATTTCCAAAGAGGCTAGTACAGACATTTTTCTCGTTTCTAGATGATTTTCTAAAGAAAGTTTCGCCTATGTGATATTTTTGGGGAGTTATGCTTCTCCCCACGTCCTGTCATATTATGTTCTTGACAAGCTACTTGCTAGAGAGATTACTTACCATATTGTGGTAAATGGTATTTCAAAACATGTTAAAGATGCAAAGAAGGCCATTTGGCCTAATTTACCTTTAAGGTGCGGTACTTTTTCGCTTTTTGATATTGGTCATGCCTACAAGGAAGTTTCAAATGTTAATTTGTTGAATTTGGATGTAATGCCAAAGTGGCCATTTGACCCCAATGATGTGATTAAAAATTACATCACAGAGCTCAGAGTGAGGCCTTCTCTGAAAGAGATAGATAGATTTGATGATTTCTTTCAAGGTATTGAAAAGGTTTTAGATGTACTAAGTTTGCATCCATTCAACTCAATCAAGATAACTTGGAAGCCTTCCAAGCATATAGAAATAAGAGACTGGAAATTATTCCTCTAGATTGATTGACTATTGAATATGTCAACAGAACAACTCCAAGTATTAGCTTCGATTGAAGCTAAAGACATGTCTGAAGATGAGTCAGGGCAATTAGAACATCAATCTTAGAATTCAGATCATTCTGATAATGAATCCGAAAATAGAAACGAGAGCCAAGAAAAGTTAATTAATCAAGTAACAAAAGAGATTGACATGCAAGAGAAAGGAGGAATTAATGGAACTAAATCGTCTTCCCAAGAATTTTAGCATAGTCAAGATACACCTGATCTGTCAGAAAACTCTCAGCCAAAGGATTTAAAGAGTGAATGGGATAAGTTTTCTAAGGCACTCAAAATGCCTCAAACAAATCCCAATACTAATCAATATACCAGTTTTCAAACACCAGAAAATTCTCAAAAATTAGTGGAAACTGTTAGTCCACTACAACAAGTTCCTGAAACTCGTGATCGAGAGATCATTGCAGCCTACCCTACAATGAAGATAGTTGTACAAATTGAGGAAATCCCTTCACTGGATGTCTTCTACAGTCCTAGTCATAAGGTTATAGTCAAGAGAAGTAAAAGGAGAAGAATTGATGATACAGTCTCCAATCTTACAAATGAATTTGTTGGCGTTTTATGGAAGGATCCTCTAATTGATCCTACTGAACATTTAACCAAACTATCATAGTTTTCATGGGCATATGCTACTGCCAAAATTTATAAGGTCATTGAATTTCAAATGTTATTGAAGCAAAGACAAGACAAAATGAAAGATTTAAAACGCCTGTTAGAGCGAGGAAAGTCTGACTCCAGTGAGAAAATGGAATTGAAAATGTCCCAGTTTCAAAAATATTTTGAATGATTAAATTTGTAGCATCAGGTGCAACTTACAGAAAAGAAAAAACAATTGGAAGCAACAATAAACAAATTACAAAGAAAACCACAACTAGAGAAATTCATAACGAAAGCATTGGATGTGAATGCTAAACTAAAGCAAAAACAAGAAGTATTTTGCCAACAAGATTATATTACTAGCTCTTATTATGATTCAAGTGAAATCTTGATCAAGCAAGTGGCTATCCAGAAACTTGAGTGTGATAAAATCGAGAAGAAAATAAATGAACACATTCAATGGCAAGCATCAGACTCAGGAAAGGAAGTTGATCTACCCCAGGTAGATAAAATTCACAAGGAAATCTTATTTAAAGGTTGGGAAGCACAGATAAGGCAAGCAAACAAAGCAGCGACAAAAGCATCAAATTTAACAAAGGAAATTACTGAAACTGTATGTGAACAGCTTTTGAAAGAAGAGCTTATCAAAGAGTCCACATCTGAATTTCTTTCAGAAATCAAGTAGTTGGAAACACATTGGAAACAAAGGATGGAAATGCAATAAAAAATGATTAAAAAAGTAAATAAGTTTGATCAAGAAAATTATTGGAATTTTCTAATCAAACCTTATCATTAGTATCAAATCCTTCAGTCTTTAACTGATTTAACAAAAATATCACATCCAACACTCTCAAATGCAGTATTCAAGGGACAGGTCAGATCGAGAATTTTGCAGCCAGCTCAGCTCAAACCCATGCTAGATATTTGTCAACTTCGGAATCAAATCTAAATGAAAGATTAGAATTCATAGTTATATTGTTACTTTATTTTCCTATATTTTAGTTAAAGTTTGTCTTACGAGGATGGTTGTTTAAAACCTCCTCTATTTTTATGTAATAATGTATTTTTAAACATAGTTATTTTAATATTTAAACCCCTCTCATGCACTTAGAGAAGGGTCCAAAAATTTGTCAAAAACATTTCCAAAGAATGCACTTTTGTAAGTTTGTAAAAGCTTTGATGGATTAATCGAACACAGTCTATTACTTTTGACATTTGAAGTTGTTTAACTGATGTTACACTATTGTACTCTTTAAATTGCTTGAAAGTGAAGAGGAGAAAAAAATATACTGTCAGTTTATATGAGTAGGACTTCTTACATATGTTACTTCTATTCACTTGTATTAAGCTTTTCTTTCTAGATTGACAGTTATCTTTTTACTTGCATTATATATTTGAAACGACATCATAAATGAATGTTAAATGCACTTCTGTACTAATTTTTGTCTATGATTTGTTATCTGATATATAGTCACACAAATGAATGTGATATACTTTTCATAATTATTTTAATCAAACTATTTTTTTAAAAAGACTCATCTTTACATAATTTTCATCTCTTTCAACTGTTAAATAATATTCATTACTAATAGTTGGAGGATATCTCTTTAGATTGCATAAAAGAAGAAACATCCCGTGTATATAGTAGAATAGATAAGTGCTAGATAATTGCATGTGATAGATTAAAATCATTTCCCATTGTATGTTATATTAACAAAACACACCCCAAATCATACTTTTCTGCAAACTAGTTTGTTCATCCCCAGTCAGAGCCACCACACCAAGTGGAAAAGGACTTGCTCTAAGGTCTGGAATCGGTGGTTTTCCCCCATGTTGTGGCTACGAAATTCTGAGGCCTCAACATTTTGGCACTAGAAGGGGGGGAATTGTTAATGACAAGAAGATCTAATCAATCTAAAAGTCATTTTAAGAGTCTCTCTCCCTCTAGATCTCCTTCAAATTCTAGAAAATTACTAGATCTAAATCTTTAAAATCTGAAGTTGAACATCCTTCTCCTAAGTCTCCTAGTGATACTCAACCTATATTGTCTCCCAATTTTCATCGAAATTCCCCTGAAGTTCAGTATTTGATAGAAAATTTAGAGAGAGTATCCATTTCTGTTGAAAAGCATGAATCTTATCAATCATCTGAGATTAGTATTTCATCTTTTTTACAACCTAGAATAATATTAACATGATTAGAAACTCAAAAGACAGGGATCCTTCCTTTTGAATTTCCCATCGATACTTCTCAAAGGAGAATAAATAAGACTGAATCAGATGCAATCACCAGTGAGATATTATCCAATAATCCACCCCATTCACCTCCATTACCTCCACTCACTTCCACAATTTCCATTCCAACAATCAGTGTTACTTTAACTAGTTCTAGTACTCAGACTACTATCCCTTCAACTAGTTCTAACACCCAATCTGCCTCTTCTTCAACTCAAACTCAATCCATCACATCCACCCAAGGACCAATGGTAGGCCAAGTGCCTCCAAGAAATGTACAACCATGGAAAATTCCAGGGGTTGTACAAATTCCTTCTCCTCTTCATCCTCTACCAAAATACCCTGAAAGATGGTTACCTAAATTTAATCCTGATGATGCTCTTCTAGTTGAAGAAAAAATTAATAATTACATGTCAACCATTAATTTAAAAGAGGTAGTTGAAGAATATTGTGTTGTAATATTATTTCCATATAGTCTCACAGGATATGTAGGAGCCTAGTATTTTTCATTACCTGCCCGCTCTATAACGAGCTAGAATATGTTCGAAGAACAATTTTTAGCTAAGTTTTGAGATAAAAAATCCACTACATCTCTCATGAATGATTTATCAAATCTAAAGGCTAAAAAAATGGAGAATATAATAGATTTTAAGTCAAGATTTAATAAATTTCTGAATAAAATTCCTGCTACAGTAGTTCCTGGTGCAGAAGTTCAAATTGAGTGGTATATTTTGTCTCTCCCATCCAATATAGCCATTTTTTATGATAGATAAAAACTTCCTACATTCACAGAAAATATGAAGGAATATTTATCTATAGAGAAACACATAATCACTCCTGAAAAGAAGAATTCCCAAGAAGATATGAAATCAAAGAAATTTTACTCAAAAATGATTAAAAAACGAAGCCATCTAAAGACCCTATTCATGTAGAAGGTCTTCAGAAAGTTTTAAAGACTATGACAAATGAGTTGGCAGATATCAAGAAACAAGTCGCTAAAAGTTCTAGCTCAAAAAAGACTTTCAGACCTTTCAAGAAAAATCCGTCTTCTAATACTCAACCTCCAAATATCATATCTAATGTTGAGTCTGATCAAGATACAAATGAAGAGGAAACTGAGGAAGAAGAAAATGAAGAAGAAGAAGAATTTGAACTAAATGGAATGTGGGATTTTATCCTACCAAATGAGGAACAACAAGAAGCTTTACCTGTGAGTACAAGGAGCAAAAATACTATCGAAGCAATGAAGTCAAATCAACAACAGAAGAATTCAATGCATGCTAAAGATAAAACAGTAAGTAAAAAGTATACTTCAAAGCAAACAAATGATGTGACTTCAAATACTCCCCCTATATCAAAGACAATGGTAGTCTTTGAAACTATTGAGTATAATGTAGTTGAAGATATGAAAAATACCAGGGCCAACATTTCAATTCATGAACTTACTAAGTTAAAAAAGCAGCAGAAAATTTTACTTAGAGATTTAAATGCAATTCCTGCTTCAGCCTTACCTGCTCTAGTAGTAGTCCAAGATGCTAATCAAATGGGTAAACCACCTTCTCCTTCAACCAAAATAAATGTTGTAGATTTGATTATGATAGGTGACCAATCGATCTCTCATGCTCCTTCATTTCTTTTAACCTATGAGATCTATAATAAAAATGTCCATAATTTTTTAATAGACTCAGAGGCTTCCTCTCATATAATCCAAAAATTAGTTTGTGCTAAGGTTAACATAACTCCTCGGAGTTCTCTTGTTCATGTAGGGGCAGAAATGTGAATTTGGGTTACACTTTTATGAGAATCGCGGGCGGAAATTTTTTCTTCCGTTTATATTGATGGCACACTGACGGCGTGGGCAAATAGAATTTTTGTTGGAGATGGGAAAATCGGCATCAAAAGTTCGACTGAACTTTTACTCTTAAAATAGTTCGTCTGAACTACTTCTTATAAGTATATCGCCCACGAAGTTCATTTGTTTCCCGCGTCTGTGTTTCTTAGCATTGTTTCTTCGCGTGATTTTCTGTTGCTGTTCTGTTCGGTGATATTTTTGTTTCCCGTGTTTGTGTTTCTTAGCATTGTTTCTTCGCGTGATTTTCTATTGTTGTTCTATTCAGTGATCTGTTTGTTTCCCGTGTCTGTGTTTGTTAGCATTGTTTCTTCATGCGATTTTCTATTGCTGTTCTATTTGGTGATCTGTTGCAGCACTGCTACTGGTCTGGGGCTGCTTTCGTCCGCTCTGTTGGTGATTATCTGCTCGACAAAGTCAAGCGAGCGAACTACAAGGTATTTATCCTCCTCCTCTGCACCTTTATCATTAGATTCACATGAAATCTGCATGAATTATTCATTACCAATTATGGTGACAATCACCAAGTTCCATTTAGTACTAATTAAGCCTAGTGCATGTCATGCCAAGTCCAAAATGTTCTTTTTTTTCATATAAATTTTTTTCGACAACTTTGGTATCACTAATGTCTTGCTTGTTAAGATGATGCTTGGATGCCTAAGTCAGTCCCACATATTTGAGGGCACTGTTGAAAAAATAAACTTATTGAAATGAAAAAACCTCCTTGAAACATAAAATTTCCACTTTGTGACCTCTCTTGAATCACAAGTTCCAGGGAACAACTGCTTCTCGGTCTCCTCTTTCGTTTCTACACCACTTGGTGGCTTCCACCTTGCTAGAAGAAGCCTCACTGGACTGATGTCCACTCTTTTTTCTGATTGACACTGCCATGCAAGCCCACCTCTTTTGTGGCCCCGAATCACACTCCACTTCCCTTCCACGTGTAAGAAGTAACCCTGGGCTTCAAGGGATTCCATTATATTTGGGGGTTCACTTGCGTATATAGGGATTTCCTTTTCTATGTTAACTTTGGACTGTTACCTCAAATGCGCCTTTTGGAATTCTTGGTTTTAATTTGAGTTGATTGGTGTCATGTAGAAGTCAAGGCACTCATTTCTATAGAAATTTTTTCTTTACAACAAAGTGGGAACGAGAAACCCCAAAATTCCAAACAAGGCATCTATGCTGTTAATTATGCTTTAAATTTCATTACCTTTTGCTGTAAGGTGTATGTTGAATTTCTGGTAGTATGATATGCATTCGGTTGTTACAGTTGTTACTGTTCCTGTGGATCCATCAATTTCATCTGCTCTAGTTGATTCTCGCCTTGTGCATGGAAGTTTACCACCATTGTTAAGCTTATGCCATTACTGAGCCTTCTCCCGATTCCTCAACGCTGGAATGATTGAACTAGAATGATCTACTGCTGTAATGTGACTACATATTGTATTTTATACTGTTGTAATGTATTTCTGTATGAGACAGAATCTGATCTTTTGTGATGTGACTACATATTGTCTTTTATCCTGCTGTAATGTATTTATGTAATGTGACTACATATTTTCTTTTATATGTAGCTACATATTGTTTTTTATACTGTTGTAATGTATTTCTATATGAGACAGAATCTTATCTTTTATACTTAATAACATGTTATGGGTATATCAAGAGGATTTTGTATATGAACTGTTATCAATATATGAAACAAGGTTTTTTCTCCTTTGAAAAAAGAGTTGAAGTCATTCTAAATTCACATATGTTCAGTGGTGTCACTATTTCACTTCCGATATTATGTTGCTTACCTTGATGAACAGGTGGAAGCCTGCTGGGAGGCCTCTCTATTTTTTGACTCTTTGCTCATACTGTCAAAGGCTGTTATATGTTATATGGGCTAGATTGTATAGTTATTAGACTAGATATCTTCATATATAACTTGCAAATAGTATGATGGAAACCAAACATAATAATGTATTAGGACATCACAACTTGCTAATTAGTTTTTAGACTACATATCTTCATATATAACTTGCAAATAGCATGATGGAAATGTGAAATTGCAAATAGTATGATGGAAATGTGGATCTCATGACTCTTCATGATTAATGCTTCTAGAAACCAAACATAATAATGTATTAGGACATGCTCCTTTAACTTGCAAATAGTATGGTCGAAATGTGGATCTCATGACTCTTCATGATTAATGCTTCTAGAAACCAAACATAATTTAATGTATTATGACATAATTTAATGTATTAGGACATGCTCCTTTAGTCTTGGTGGAATTACCTTTGCTTTTTATTTCTCTCTTACACACACATATATATATATATGAAGAGATGATCCCATTTTCTTTTTTATTCGTAGACCAAATGTCATTTAAATACAAGATTTATCATAATGTACAATGATTCATTCCATATCATTCATAAATTTTTTCATTAAAAAATTAACCCTTTAAATGATGAACCTAGTTAATGCTTCTTCTTCATGAAGAAGACTACTTGATCTTTCAATTTGAATTTGATGATGTTCCTTTGTTATCTTTCTTGACTACTTCAAATTATTGACACAATCATATGCTTCTTGTTACTCTTTCTATTCATTCCTTATATTGTATTCTCCCCCTTAGATATTGTGTACTCTCCCACATAGATATTGCACTCAATTTTGATGGTCCTTTGTTATCTTTCTTTACTTCAAATTATTGACACTTGATCATATAGATATCATATAGATATTTCACTCAATTTTGATGGTCCTTTGTTATCTTTCTTGACTACTTCAAATTATTGACACTTGATCATATAGATATTGCACTCAATTTTGATGGTCCTTTGTTATCTTTCTTGACTACTTCAAATTATTGACACAATCATATGATTTTTGTTACTCTTTTTATTCCTTCCTTATATCTATTCTCCCCCTTATATATTATGTACTCTCCCACATAGATATTGCACTCAATTTCATAGGCTCTTCTTTTGAAGTCAAATATATTGTATTCTCCCCCTTAGATATTGTGTACTCTCCCACATAGATATTGCACTCAATTTCATAGGATCTTCTTTTGAAGTCAAATAAGTGACAATAATTTAGAAGAACTATCCCTAATTTGTTTCTCACATGTTCAAATTGTTTTTTAACAAAATATTTACAAGAACTATTCCTAATTTGTTTCTCACATATATATTCAAATGCTTCTCTAACAAGAGGCTTTGTGGGTATGTATTCCATCTTCACCATTTTCTCAGAGACGTGTTGTGTGAGGAAGTGGTACTTTATGATGATATGTAAATAGTGATTGAAGGAAGTAGAATATTTTATTTTTGAAATTATTATTACACTTCTATTGAAACACTTAATATATATATATAGATTTACCTTAATATCTTGCAGAGCCCATTTCATCCAAAACACTCAAAGAAAGTTACCTTACCTTAATATCTTGTAGAGCCCATTTCATCCAAAATACTCAAAAAGAAATTTACCTTAATATTTTGTAGAGCCCATTTCATCCAAAATACTCAAAAACAAATTTACCTTAATATCTTATAGAGCCCATTTCATCCAAAACACTCAAAAAGAAATTTACCTTAATATATTTTAGAGCCCATTTCATCCAAAACACTCAAAAAGAAGTAACTACTATGTACATTCCATTTCTACTCACTCAAAAAGAAATTTACCTTAATATCTTGTAGAGCCAATTTCATCCAAAACACTCAAAAATAAGTACCTACTATGTACATTCCACTTCTACTCACTCAAAAAGAAATTTACTTTAATATCTTGTAGAGCCCATTTCATCCAAAACACTAAAAAAGATGTAACTACTATGTATTCCACTTCTACTCTAGATAGAGAAAGTAACGACTCTTTCTTGCTTAACCATTAAACCAAAGTCTCTTCTAAGTAGAATTGTACATTGTCCACTTGTACTTTTCACAAGCCTAGTTGAATCTCTATATGTCGTCAATGTAAATTTCTCGCAAGTAAATTTGTCAATGTAAATTTCTTAACTTCTACAAGTTCTATAGGCAGAGTTTGTAAAGTGCCAGGTAGCCTCTAGAGCTCATCTTTTATGAAAGGTGACATATCTAGTAAATGCCCCTACAGTCAATCTTTGGAATAGATCTAAATAGAAATTCTTCATTTTAATATATATAAAACACAATCACTTTAAGGTAAACTATGTACATGTGTCGTTTCTCCCACAAACTAAAGGCTTCCTCCCATTAATTTTAGATGTGAATTTTACCATAAACTTTTTAAGTCAAAATTTAAGATAAACCATGCACATGTCATTTGCAATAAATGTCAATTTAATATTTAAATTCACATACGTTCAGTGGTGTCATTGTTTCACTTCCGATATTATGTTGCTTACCTTGATGAACAGGTGGAACTCTGTTGGGAGGCCTCTCTGTTTTTTTGACTTTTTGCTCATACTTTCAAAGGTTGTTATATGTTATATGGGCTATACTGTATAGTTATTAGACTACATATCTTCATATCTAACTTGTAAATAGTATGGTGGAAACCAAACATAATAATGTATTAGGACATCACAACTTGCTAATTAGTTTTCTAATAATTTCATTCTTCATTTAATGCAACGCATCAAATAATACTTCACATTTTCATCATTGTCAATAGGTGAAATTACAACAAAAACATCTCCTACACAATAAAACGAACTTACAAAAATTATACATATATTTAAATTTATTTCTATATCTTTAAATTATTAGAAAGAAATTCAAATATTACCTTCTCTAACAAGATAAGAAACTCGATCACCATCGAATGATATTGTAGTTTCCTCTGATTTCATTTCTTCAAACATTGCAACAAAAATTTTTCCCTTTGTATTTAGCTCCATATGTTTCCAATCATTTACATACACTTTGTTTTAACAAACATCATTGGATGTTGTGTTGTCTATGCAAACATGACAAAAACAAGAATATTTTCTTTTATCCAATGCAAACACATTTCTGGATGACTTTTTTTTAATTGAATGCAATTTTATAGTCCCTTTTATTGTTTCAACGTCATTTCCAATTGATCTATTTACGTCTTCGATCCCAATATGCCAGAAAAACCTTTATATGGAAAATTCAAAAAAGAATGTAAATATGATATTAAAATACAATCAAAGATAATCATTGCACGAAAAATTAGATTTCCAATAAAAATTAAATTGAATGTACCTTCACATTTCCCTTGATGGGTTAGTCTCATGGCTTAGAGCAGCGATGCACCATTGAACAACTTCTTTCGCATCCACAAGTTGACTTGCAGAGGGGTTCATTTGATACCTTCGAAGTGCTCGTTTTATGCATGCCCCTGCACCATCATGTTCTCCTTTTCCATGGCCAGTCTCAAAGAAATTCCAACAATGTTTAATGCAGGTTTTCTTATGAAGACAACACAACCAAAATAATGATCGTGAAGATTTGAATTGACCTGCACATCCATCTGACCATATCCAATGTTCATTGAATGTTATTCCATGATTTTTCAAGGAATCATAAATTTTTCCAAAACAATGTTGTACAAAATATGTATCATGTGTACGATCGTCACTGATATAAAAGTGATATTCTTTAATGATATGTCAATTTTCACTCGTGCTTTCTATATGATCGACGCTTTGTTCAGCATGTCTAATAGAATATGGACAAGCATGGAGACTTGGTCAGAATGATAGTATTCACTCTGAATTTCTTTTTGTGGAACAAATGTGTAGTTTTTTGCAAAATCAATCACTAACAAAATGGTCCCTGGTGGAACAAATTCACGAAAATTTTTGAATTTCAAGTCTTGCCATCAAGCTCTATGGGAATGCTTGGTGTATTTGTAAATTTTTTCCTCAAAATTTCTCAAAAATTCTATCACAAAAATTTTGTCTTCTCGTAATTCAATTCTTTTAACATTGTTTTCACCTTGAATCGATGTATGGATATATTCATATCTCTTCCATTTCACTTTCATGTTGGAAAATGATTGATCATTTATATCAGTACGATATTTGTTTTGAAATTTAGTCAAATTTCCAAAATCATCGCACTTTTTACCACCAACACATTTCTTTTTGTAAAATAGTTCATCGCTTTCTCTTTCACATAGAATTTGAGATATGAAATCATGGATAGTGGAAGGAGGAGGTGAATCCTTCCATAATGTTCTACCAAAATCAAGGAATGTGTCATAATATAACTCAAATTCCACATGATAACGGCAACAACAAGTGTTGTGTACGGTGATAGGTTTTACATACCATGGTTTTTTTTTGAAAAAAAAAGCACTGATTGAAACATGAATTTCACGATTCTCTTCTTTGAACTTGTTGAATAACTCTATTTGAGTTTTTTCCAGGAAATATTTTTCATGTTCTTCGTATTGATTTCGTGTTATTCTTCTTCGCATCACATGCTTTACAGTTAGCGAAGCACGTGAATTGTTCTTCCAATATTCATATATTATTTTTTTAACATTTTCTCCAAGTCTACATTATATGGTTGCCTACAAAGAGCTCTCCAACAAGCGAGTTCATCATTTACATCTATTTTCACCCGAATTTTCCGATGTTTGTGCAAAGTTTTTCGCGAGGTTCCTAATGCTCATGTCATAGATGTTACCAAACGATTCTCTTTAGTACTTGATGAAACCATTGCCATATGTATTCCTCTATGTATAATTGAATCATTTTTCTGTCTAGATCTCCTAATTGAATTTATAGCACTACTTATATTTTGTATCACATTTTCCTTCATTTTTTTATCTTTGGTTGATTTTTGAATACCTAGTAGTGTCGTAGCTTCTTTTAATTTCCTTAATGATAGTAGACCTTTCAACATTTGAGCTTGAAATGTCACCTTCTCCTTTATGAAATACGTTTCAAAAATGTGGTTAACACGATATCGTATATAATGGTCAGGTTTTTTATCTCCATATGTGTGACTGTCAACATTTTCTAACATCTCATCATCGACACTGATTTCATCTGTACATATTCGAATAAATAGTACATAATAAGTTTACATATTCAATAAATAACTAAATTAATGAATATATGTATAATTTCAATAATACGTGCATGTGTTCAATATATATATATATATATATATATATATATATATATACACACACCTTGTGATTCAATTTCTTCACTTGAATTTCTTTCAATATTTTCACCATCTTCAATCATTGGTTCAATATCTCTTTCACTTTCTCTTTCAAAATTTTGTATCTCATCATCAATGTTTTGAGGAATATTTCTCTCTGTTTACATTGCAAAATATTTTTCTTGAATTAGTTCATCAAATAAAAATTAAGCTTCACATTTTACACTAGGAAAATTTTACATATATCAATAGATCATAATATTTATATTTACATACCTACTTAAATTTCTAGTTGAGGTTGATTTTCCCCTTCAATATTTGAGAGTGATTATATCTTTCTTTTGCGAGATTGTCTCGTCTCTTCTCTACGTTCCTCAGGGTCTCCTTTTCGATCATATTTTCTCGCACAATTCCTTCGATTTCCCATGATAATAGAGTATGAAGTTCAAAAAATTTCCTTCAAAAATTTAGACAATAACTCAATTAGAAAAAGCATAACAAAATATTTAATTTTAAAAAAAAAAACACATTTTAATTTTTTGCAAAAAATATGTACTCCAATCCAAAACACTAATTTTAAAAAATCTGAGAAAAAAATGTCTTATAAAAATGAAACGAAGCTCAAAATATTTACTTCAACTCAAAACATGTACTCTAAAAATTCGAAATTAAGCCCAAATCTATACTTTCAAAAAAAATGAAGAACAAAAAACATCCAAAAAAATGGATCACATACCTCCAAGAAATGTCTTTTGAATGTACGTCCAAGAAAATTCCTTAAACCCAAAACAATTTTTTGCAAAATCAGACCGCTTCCAACAAATGTCTTCCAAAAAAAGTCCTTAAACCCAAATCTCCAAGAAAAGTATTTAAACCCAAAAAAAAACCTTTGTAAAATTAGACCAAATGTGTGAATGTGCGAAAATTATGAATGATTTCGCGGCAATTTATATTGCCACGAAATGTTTTTTTGGAGGGGCTCTGTGAAATTTTCTGGCCGATAGAAAAGTAGGTAGAAGTTCGGCCAAACTTGAAAAAAAAATTGACCGAATTATTAAGGCATGAGACTTAACGGCCCGTTTGCGCAAAAATTAGTTCAGCCGAACTTTGTAGAAAAGTTCGACCGAACTAACGCATCACCAATTACGCAGGTCCGAGCTCTGAATACGTTTATGCAACTTTGGACTGATTAAACTCCATGAAAAATTCCAAATTAACTGTCAGAACCAAGACAAGCATTTTCAGAATTGAATCTACTTTCAGGAAATATAACTTTTATGGAATTTCATAAATATTTACTAATTTTAATTAATTTTGTAATAAAATGGGTGCAAACAATTTCTGAAGGTCATTGTGATTCAGTGAAATCAAAATTCTGTATCTTCCGAAATATATTGTAAAAAAAATTGAAAAAATTATGGTACATTACATTGGTCCGTCGTTTCTAATGGATAGCTTTTAGATTTTTATTTTATAACTTATATGTTAAGAAATTTCTTGCGTCGCGAAACATATTCAAAATATGCAGTTTTTTCATATTGGACCAGTTCAAAAAATTCTAGTAATTATGATATGCATCCATTGGCTTTGTAAATATGACGAAACTGAAGTAGACTCTATCTAGATTGTTGTAACACATTTTGTTTTCTGAAAAACACAAATTTTCAAAGAATACAACATTGTGTATTAACATGACTTCTTATGAATTCTTTGATTGTTAAAAAAAACACACTCAAAGAAACGCTAAGTTGACATATCAAATGTGCATAAAAAACTTCCAAAAAATAAGTAATACAAAGCTAACAAAATTTCTGACAACTTTTATTTTTATCGCAAAATGAAATTCTAAACAGAAAAATTGTTATAGTTTGTAGAAAGTTGAAGAATTGAAAAAAAATGAAATTTTTTTCTCAAAAAAGGGAAAAAAGTGTAACCCAACTTCACATTTTCACCCAAGAGGTTTTTTTAGACTATCTGTTCCTGATAATATTAATAATTGGAGAGTCTTTAATCATGATTCTGATATCATATATTTCCTTGCATCTGAAGGATCTTATGATAATCAAATTATATATGAGCATGAACATGACATTCAAATAAAGGAAGAACGGGATGAAAATCCAATACCAAAGTTAGTTGTCAAACTTGAAGACCTATATGATTTAAAAGATAGGTTCAAGTGAGTTACTAATTCTAAAACTCAAAGTTAAACTTTAACATTTGAGCTAGTAAATCTCAGAACCGATGATAAACCACAAAATTTCAACTTAGGTCTTGGTCTGTCTTTTGAAGAAAGATTATAATTTGCCAAGTTATTAAGGATCTACAAAAGTGTTTTTGCTTGGGATTATACTGGTCTCAAAACATATGACACTTTTTTTATTCAACATACTATCCCTATTATTTCAAATGAGAAACTTGTACAGCAGAAGTTAAGGAAGATTCATCCTAATCTTGAAAGTCAGATCAAATCAGAATTGAATGAACTCCTTAAAGCTAAAATTATCTTTCTCGTTAGACATTCAAAGTCGGTATCAAATTTGGTTCCTGTTAGGAAGAAAAATGGTGAAATTAGGATTTGCATTGATTTTAGAAATTTAAATAAAGCATGTCAGAAGGACAATTTTCCATTACCAACCATGGAACAAGTACTGCAAATTGTAGCTGGTTCTGAACTTATGTCTTTTCTAGATGGGTTTTCAGGATAATTTAGGAAACCTATCAGGACTAAATTCTTGAGATGGAATTAATTTCAATGCTACATTAGCCAATAAATTTGCACTAGCATTTTGTATTCTGGGTACAGAGGAGATGTTAAAAGCTAAGAAATCAGAAGTCAAATCTTGGACTAATGACTGATAATGTTTAAGATGTTCAGAATGACAGTTGATAGTATTTCTTACTTGTTTGATAACTATTTCTGAATCTCCAAATACTTGCAGATATTTAATGCCAAGGTCGATTGATTTATACAAACCTTGAATTAGTGCTTCATATTATGTTGTGTTTTTTGTGCAATTGAACTCAAGTATGCAGGCTAGCATAGTATTTTCTCCTTCAGGGCTTATCAAAATACAGCCAACTCCTGCACCATCTTATGATTTAGAATAATCAACATAAAGAATTAACTACTAGTTTATTTACAAAATCTTTACATTTAGAAGTGTCTGCTTGGGAAAAATTTTCAATTTGAGAGATAACTGCATTATCGAAGAAGGGTGATGGTTGTGCATTAAATTTTCCAAGAAATGATTCTGTCGAGTAATTTCCAATAATATTATTATTGAATGCCACTGGCTCATTGATTCCTTCAAGATTAATAACTATATGTTTCATGAATTTCTCATGGTCTACATGAATTTGGTTTGGTTTTCCATTGTAGGGCAGCCACATGTGTGATCAATCTGTTTCGAAATATCCATGAAGTTTCTCAGACCAATCCCTTATCAATACTAAACCATAAAATTTAGGAATATCAGCAACCAAATTATCAATTATCTGGGAAACCTTAGGGTTTGATGATAATCTAATAGAAACAAAATTTATTTCTCCTACAACCTCTACTTTTGTCCTATTAAGTTGTACTATATGAATAGGATAATCTTGAGGAGTTATGTTCAATTTAGCACATACTGATTTCGGCATGATATTAGAGGAAACCTCATAATCAATTAAGAAATTATTGACATTCTTATTAAAGATATCATAGGTCAAGAGGAATGGAGGAGTATGAGAGATGGATTAGTCACATATCATAATAAGATATGTGGAATATATTTTAGTTGAAGGAGAAGGGGGTTTAGCCATATGATTATGAGCTTGAACTATTACAGGATCAAGTAAGGGTGAAGAAGGAACCGCATTAAAATCTCTAAGTAAAATCTTCTATTGTTGTTTGAATTTAGTAAGTTCATGGATTGAGATATTAGCCTTGGTCTTTTTCATATCTTCCACTATATTATATTCAATGGTGTCAGAGACTAACATTCTCTTTTATGTAGATGGAATATCTGAAGGATAAGGGTTAGTATGTATATAATTAGATGTAGACTTCTTACTTAGAGTTTTTTCTTTAGCAGGAGTTGAATTCTTCTATTTTTTATTAGGTTGCACTTCATCAGTGGTATTCTTCCTTCTTGTACTAACAGGTAAAGCTTCATGTTGTTCATCATTTGGTAGAATGAAATCCTACATGCCATTTAGTTCAACTTCTTCTTCTGCTTCGGTTTCTTATTCTTCCATTTGCTCCTCTTTTGTGTCTTGATTAGACTCAAAATTAGATATAATGTTGGGTGGCTAAGAAGTAGGAGACTAATTTTTCTTGAAAGGCCTGGAAATCGTCTTAGTACTGGAACTTTCAACAACTTGTTTTTTTATGTTTTCCATTTAATTTGTCATGGTTTTTAGTACTTTCTGGAGGCCTTCTACATCAAAAGGATATTTTGGTGGATTTGTCTTTGAATCATATTTGAAGGAGACTTTCTTGGATTTCCTATCTTCTTGAGAACTCTGAGTTTCAAGGGCTATAATATGTTTCTTTACAGACAAATATTCCTTCATGTTTCTGCTAATGTAACTAAATTTTCCCTATGATAAAAAATGGCTATTTTAGATGGAAGAGAAGTAATATACCACTCAATTTGAACCTCAACACCAGGAACTGATGTAGCAAGGATTTTATTGAGTAATTTATTAAATCTAGAATTGAAGTCTTTTATTTTCTCCCTTGTTTTAGCCTTGAGATTTGATAAGTCATTGATAAGTGATACAATGGTTCAATCATCTCCAAACTTAGCTAAGAATTTTTCTTCAACCATATTCCAACTAGTTATAGAGCGAGCAAGTAATGAAAAGTACCAGGATCCTACAGATCATGTAAGAGTATATAGAAATAATCTGACTACATAGTCTTCCTCAGTTACCTCATTCAAATTTATGGCTAACATATAATTATGGATATGTTCTTCAGTTGGGAGGCCATCATCTAGATTGAATTTAGGTAACCATATTTCAGGGTATTTAGGAAGAGGGTGAAGAGGAGCAGGCATTTGCAAAACACCTGAATTATTCCATGGTCGTACATTTGGTGGAAGTTTTTCACCTGACATTGGACCTTGGGTGGAAATGACGAGTGAGGTTTGAGTTGAAGAAGAGGTAGGTTGAGTGCTTGAACTAGTTGAAGGTGAAGTAGTTTGGGTACTGGAACTAGTTGAACTAACACTGATGGGTGGAATAGAAGTTGTTGAAATGAGTGGAGTTAATGAAGGTGAATGGTGTGGATTATTGGATAAGACCTCGCTGGTGGTTGACTTTGACTCAGTATTATTTATTTTCCTTCGAGAAGTATCAATAGGAAATTAAAAAGGAGGGATTCATGTCTTCTGAGTTTCTGATCGAGTTAATATTTGTCTTGTTTGCAAAGAAGATGAAACACTAGTTTCAGATGTTTGAGAAGTTTCAGGATTTTTAGCAGAAATGGATACTCTCTCTAACTTTTCGATCAAATATTGAACTTCTGGGGATTTATGGTGGTAATCTAAAGATAGTGTTGGTTGAGTTTCACTAGGAGACTTACGAGAAGGATGTTCAAATTCCGATCTTAAATATTTAGATCTAGATAATGATCTAGAATTTGGGGGAGATCTAGAGGGAGAGATACTCTTAGACTGGCTTTTAGATTGATCAGACCTTTTTTCCATTCATGATGGCCCTCCTTCTAGCACCAGAATGTTGAAGCCTCATAATTTATTTGTGACAGCATGGGGGAAAACCACCTGGTATAAACCATAGAGCAAGTCCTTTTTCGTTTTGTGTAGTGGCTCCGACTGGGGATAAAGGGACCAATTTCCAAATAAGGATAATGAGGGTGTGTTTGTTTATAGCATGCAAATGGAAAAATTATTTAATCTATCATATGCAGTGACTAAATATCTATTCTATTATATACTCGGGAGTATTCATTCTTTAATGTGATCTAGAAGGATATATTTCAACAATTGGTAATGAAGATTATTCAATAGTTGAAAGAGATGAAAATTATGTAAAAATGATTATTTTGACAAAGTAGTTTAATCAAAAAAATTGGGAGATATATACCACATTCATAAGTTTGACCGTATATGAGATAAGTAACCATAGATAAATATCAGTACAAAAGTGCATTTAACATTTACCTATAATGATCGTTTTCATATATAATACATATAAAAGATAGTTGTCAATTCAAGAAGTAAAACCTTAACATAATGTGTAGAAATACCATATATACAAGGTTCCACTCATTCAAATCGATAGTAGTATCTACTCCTCTTCACGTCAAAGCAATTCAATGAGTACAAAATGAAACTTCAGTTAAACAACTTCAATATCAAAAGAAAACAGACTATGTTCCATCAATTCATCAAGGCATTCATAAACATACAGAAGTGCATTCCTTTGCAAATATTTTTTGACAAATTTTTGGACCCTTCTCTAAATGCATGAGAAGGGTTTAAATACTAAACCGAATAAGTCAAAAATAGATTATTACATAGAAATTTGAGGAAGTTTCAAACAAAATTCCTCATAATAAGTAAACCAAACTACAATCTAGAAACAAAGAGAACAATATTGCTTAAGTGGGTTGATCGTATTTTCTCATTTGATCTCTGATGTGGCAAATATCCACCATCAGATTCAACTAAGTTGGTTTTGTGATCCTAGATCTAACTTGGCCTTTAAACACAACATTTGAGAGTGTTGGAAATGTTTTCCTAGTGGAATCAGTTAATGATTGTAGAGTCATGCACTGGTGATGTGGCTTGATCAGAAAGTTTCAATAATTTTCTTGATCTAACTTGGTTATCTTCTTGATAGCTTCTTCCTGTGTCTCTATGCCTTCCTTCCACTGTGTTTCCAATAGTTTGAGCTCTAGGATCACTTTAGCTGTATATTCTTTTATAAGCTTAGCGTTTAAAATTTTTCCATTAACAAACTTATAAACAACCAAAGTTTAAAGCTAATACTATCACCCATGGCATACCCCTAACTCACGTTTTTATTGGGTCATACAAACGGTTTTTTATACATCGATCGATCCAATCTTGATGAAGCTAAGAAGCCTAGATACAAGCTGATAAATTGTATAAGCTAATTTTTATAATCACTTTGACGTTGCCTTCTCTCCATGTCTCAACTGCATTTCCAAGTCTTTAAATAAAATATCTTTATGAAACTTATAAATTTTCAGGAGATCAGCTTTTTTTCCTCTATCAAATTCTTGCCATAGGATGAATTCAGGAATTTTCATTTGAATCTTTTCACATTCCAGTCTTCTTTTTTCCACTTGTTGAATCAAAATTTTACTTGTTTCACAAAATAAATTGGTAGCTGAGATTTGCTGACAAAAATTCTCTTGCTGCTGCTTCAATTTTTCATTCCATTCAAGTGCCTCTTTTATAAATTTTTCTGTTTGAGGTCGGATTTTAAGATTTTCCATTACTGCCTCTATCTGTGTATCCTTTTCAACAATTTGTACTTTGTGCGGCAACTTTAGTATTTCAAAGTATTTTTGGAACTATGTCATTTTCATCTCAACTTCCTTATTGGCATTAATATTTTCTTGTTCTAGTTGTATTTCCAATTCTTGAACTTTATCTTCTTTTTGTTTGAGCAGAAGTTTCACTTCTACTGCTTTATCAATTGTGGTAGTTGCATATGCACTTTCAAACTGTGATAGTTTGGTAAGATGTTCTGTAGGATTGGAAAAAGTTTCTTTCCAGACAACATCTACTGATTCATTATTGAGAGTTGTCACTGTTTCATCAACTCTTCTTCTTTTCCTCCTCCTTACTACAACTTTGTGATTTGGGTTGTAGAAAACATCTAGTGGAGGTATTTCCTTAATATTTTAAATGATTTCTTCTGTTGGGTAGGTCGGGATGATCTCCTGTTCCTAAACCTCAGGTATCTGCTGAAGTGCCATTGTTTTTTCTGCTAGTTTATGAGTTTGCTCAGGAGTTTGAAAACTTTTTGATTCTTGTGAATTAGGATTGAGTGGTGTCTTCAGTACTTGAGTGAACTTTGTCCATTTTGTGCCTAAATGATCTGCTTGAGATTTTACTATTTGTTCAAGTGTAGTTTGAGCATGCTGAACTTCTTTTGAAGATTCTTTTAATAGTTCATCTTCACCAGTTTCTTCCTCAGTTTGCATATCAATTCCTTTAATTACGTCTTCAATTATCTTCTCAGGGCTTTCATTTTTACTTTCGAATTCATTATCATAATGATCTAAACTCTGAGACTGGTGTTGTGAATGCTCTGAATCTCGAATTGATTTTTCTTGTGACTCATCTTCTAACATCGCTTTTTCATCATCCATGCTGGAAGTTGGCCTTTTGACATCTTCCATTAGTAACAAGTCCAATGGGGATGTTTCTAATCTCTTGTTTCTATATAAATGAAAATATTTAAAGTCTGTTACACTGATATTTTTAGATGCCATTATTAAAACATATGTAAATTTCTCTAATCCTTCAAATAAATCATCAAACATATCCTTTTCATTCATGAAAGGTCTGAGTTTAAGATTAGTGGTAAAATTTTGGACTCATTAGGATCATACTGTCTCTCTAGCATTAAAGCCAGATTCAATGATGTAATGTTTCGAATTTCTTTCGCTGCATCACGTATTTCAAAAAGGGCGAAGGTACCACACTGTAATGGGAATGTAGGCCAAATGGATTTCTTAGAATCTTTGAGCTACTTCGTTATACCGTTTACAAGAGTTTGATATGAAATTTCTCTAGCGAAGAGTTTATCTGGAACATAGTAGGGTAGAACATGAGGGGAAGAAAGACTCCCAAAAACTCTGACATAAGTAAAGTTTTCCTCTCCAAACCATCTGGCCATAGGTAAAATATCTACATTGGCTTCTTTAGAAATTCTAGGGGCTTTCTCCTTAAAAATGAATTTGATGAATGGACAACATGACTCTAACAAATCTTGTAGAAATGAAAATGAAATTCAGACTCCCACGGGGCTTTATGATAAATATGAATAGGGTTAGTGTCTTGGCTAGTCCATTTCCAACCCAAAATAGGAAATTTAGAGTAGAAACATATAACATCCATGATAATTGCGCTCGTGTAAAAAAGAGGAATAGTTCTAGTCGAAAAGACTCTATTTGTTCTATAATCCATAATGGTTTTGGCCAAATTATCGGATAAAATGTTTTCCCAATTCACGATATTAGAATTGATGACTGCGTCAATTAAAGGAATCGATTCAATGGAAAATTTAGTGGTATCGAGTCTAGAAAATAATCTACGCAACATTCCTACTACAAAACAATAAGGTGATGGCAATTGTGCTATTAGGTACATATTGAGTTTTTCCCGCTTTAAATTCCCTTGATCTTCCTTCCATCCTCTCACCAACTTCATTAGGTCTTGATTATTTTTTGTAGAGCTTTCCAAAAATGATTTATCATAAGTTTTTTGTGGCGTAGGCAAATGATATACTGTTCGCAAATCCTCGGTGGTGAATGAGCCCATGTTCTCCAATTTGGCATTCTTGAATGTCCTGTCTGCAATATTGAGATTTTTGATGACCCATTTTACCATATCAATGTATGGTAAGATCTTTGGCCTTTCAAGTATGTTATGTAGAAATGAAAATGCAACTTAAAAATAATAAGGTTCTGATGAAAAAAACTTATCTGTCGTTGCTATTTTCTTTAGTTCTGTTGTATGTTCTCCTTCAAACAGATTATACATTGCTTCCCATGAAAAAATTCCACTTTCCTTATTGCACGTAGTGTCTAAAACTAGTGAAGGCATGTCTATAACTTCAGAAGTGGATGCTTGGGAAACTCATTTTCCTTTGTTTGTAATTTTTGTTGATATCATTTTCTTAGGTAGTTTCATGAATTCAGGCAAGACAAGTAAATTCATATTTGAAGAGAGAAAAGGATAGAGAATAGAGTTAAATCAACATAAATAAAAAAATCCGACGCTTTAATTTAAAACACACTTTAAGAAAGATATCGATGTTTATGAATCTTGTACCCATTGAATGTCGTTAATAACCCTTTAATTGTTCATCAAATACTTTACATGACTTACACAATATGCCCAATCCAACGATCTAAATCATTAGATATTATTAACGGATCGATTGATCAAGGATCACTTCAAGTGCTTTAATAAGAAATGTTATAGCACAAATCACAACTTTTACAAATATCAATACTATATTTTTTCACCATAGGTGCATGCGAAATGTGATCTATGCAAATTGCACATCGCACTTTATCACGATGGATATAACTTTTCATTTGGTTTGATGTTGTGGAATGTTATATGCGCTAAAAACTCAAAGCATTACGCTTTATCGGATTTTGCAAATACGTTTCATTGTTCGTTTATTATGTTATCAGGTCTGACTCATCACAATTCCTTTTGAAATGATATAAGTTTGTCTTTTAAGGAGGCACAACGTGATTTATAACTCTAAGGGTTTTCTATGTTTTTCAATGGGGAATTTCATATAATTTCAAAAAGGTTGGAGTGCTTATCGCATTTCGCAATTTTTATATGTGTTTTAACTTTTTTCAACTTGTGAGTTTTGTGATTTGCGCTAAGCTTAATGAAATAAAAGCAAAAGATATACGAATTTTATTCCTAAAGTTTAAAAATCGATGCTAAATGAAGGAATGTTTATTAAACTCTATTTTTTTTTTAAATGGTCTCCATTTATTATTCGTAACTTTAATAGATATTTAAATAAATTAGGGGGGGTTTATAGCACAACACATTATTAATGTCATACCCTAGTTGTTTTTCATTGTTATCCTGTTTTTTAATTTGATGCCATAAAAATTGGTACTTTGGATCTCTTGAAAAAACATTCTTAATTTTCTCAATAAATTTAGTTTTATCTTGACTAAATGAGATCTCATACAGACAATGAAATTTCCTACTTAGAACGTCCACCACCCGATTTTCTCTGCCCTTCAAATACTTGATGTCAAAATCAAATTCACAAAGAAAGGAAACCCAACATGCTTACCGAGAATTTAATGTGTGTTGTTTAAATCAAATTGTTAAACTACTTGATATACTTCACATATAGCTGATGATCCCATAAGGTTTGCAATAATATATGTAAGTGTTGCTGGTATTCCTCCCTACTAGTATAAATAATGATATCATCAATAAATATTAAGATAAACATATCAAGGTATTGTTGAAAAATGCTATTCATGGGACACATAAATGTTGTTGGGATGTTATTAATCCCAAAAAAAAAAAAACAAAATCATAGTTCCCATAGTTTGTTCCGAAGGTAGTTTTATATATGTATTCTTCCTTAATTCATATTTGATGATACCTAAAACGTAATCAATCTTGGAGATAACAATAACCCCATTTACTTGATCAAATAAATCATCTATCCTATGTAATGGATACTTATTCTTAATGGTTAACGTGTTTAATTTCCTATAGGAAATATAAAGTTGTAAGGTACCATACTTTTCCTGGCGAAGAGTATAGGAGCTCCCCAAGGAGATACATTTGGGTGAATATACTTCTTGTCTGACAGTTCTTGCAGTTACATTTTAATCTTAGTAAGCTTTGGTATGATCATCTAGTAGGGTGCTCTAGATACCAGAGTGGTTTCCAGAATTATTTTTCTAGTGAAATCTATGTCTCGCTTTGGAGGAAATCCAATAATATCTTCCGGAAACACATCAACAAAGTCTTGCACAATAGGTAAACATTCTAAATATGCAACCTTCTCCTTGGAATTGGTGTACCCCACTTGCATCGCGTAAATATAACACCCCTTTATAATGCATCTTCCTAGATAGGAGGCTCTAAATTGTCTCAGTCTCAGGGGTCCCTTCATTCCGTCAATTTCCTTCCTAACCACTTCATCAGCAAGGAAGCTAATAGTTTCAACTTTACAATTTACAAGTGACTAGTGTTTCTCAAGCTATTCCATACCAAGTAAGACATCATATGATCCTAAGGGTGGAATACTTAATTTTTCTATTATATTTTGACCCACAACAATAGCATGGAAATTATATACCCTAAATGTCGCTCTCCTTTTAGTTCCTATGGTTAGCTACACTAGCCATGGGTTTTAAAAATTTTAATTTTGCAAGTGACGACGTTCCACTATCTTAGGTGTTATATAACTTAAAATGGCTCTAGGGTCAATTAAAATAGACACAACATGGTTAAATATTTTACCTTCAAACTCTACCATTGTTGGTTGGTATTCCACAGGGTGGTCTTCCAATGGGGCACTAATCTTAGGTATATTCCTTCATATCTCTCCTATTGTATATGCCTCTTGGATATGAGTTGCCTGTTTTTTCCTTTCTAATAGGGAAAAAATTTAATATAATGGGGTTCTCCACACCCCTAACACTATCACATAGGTCTTTTAGGCTGGTCAAACTCAAGTTAATTTTACTCTTCTGTAATTTTATCTTCATTTTGCAGTTTGAGTTTTTGTTGATTTTTTCCCATATTTTATTTCTATTGATTCCTATATAGTCTTTTGGAGCCTTTCATTTTTTCACCTTTAACATTCTGAGAGTGTTTAAATAATTTCTTATCTATCCACTTTCTTGAACTGTCCCCTTTTTGTTTCATCTGTTAATAACAAATTCACACTTTACATACTACCTCCTCCATTGTCTTAGGATTTTCAAATTCCAATCACTCTTTCATGGATGCTTGCAAGCTTCTTATGAATCTCTGCACTTTATCCTTTTCCTTGCATATACCGGGGACATATTTTAGCAAAGAGGTAAACTTAGTCACATACTCATCCATATTTAATTTCCCTAGTCGAAGGTCATGCAACTCCCTAGACTTTTCATCGTAGAAATTTTTAGTCAAATACTTGTTTTTGAAGTACTTTTGGAATTTCTCCCAAGAAATCCCTTTCTCATCCACCCCTTGGACTACTTTAACCTCTTCCCACCACAACATATATTTCCCTTTTAGTTGATAAATTTCCAATTGGGCTTTGAAATTATCATTGTACTCATATATTCAGAAATATTTATTAATATTGACTAGTGAGGCTTCAAAAACTTCTTTAGTTTCTTGATCAAAGGTTTGGGGTTTTATTTTCTTAAACTCCCCTTGTAGCTCCAGCTTTTGCCTCTTTATTCTCTTTTTCACTTTTTCATGGGAAGTGTTTACTAACTCATCATTCTCAGATTATGATACTCTTCCACCTTTGGATTCCTTAGTGTTACTTTTCTCTGGAGGGGTTTTTTCCCTCACTCGATGGGATTCTACAAAATTACTATAATCAGCAGTTGGGACTGAATTTCTATGATTTTGCTTAAATTTGAGACTCTTAATGATCATTTCATCATATTGATTTTTTTTTTTTCATTTTCGGTTCTTAACCTTTCCACCTCTACCTTTAGCTGTTGTATAGTTTCCATCAACATAGCCATGGGGTTCCAGGATTCTTATCCCAACTGGACCCACATTTCTAGGTTTCGCCCCTGTAGTGGAATTGAGTTGGAATAGATAGGAATTATGGTAGGTGTTGTAGCAATTATTCCATTGCCTCTCCTCATTTATTTATCTATGAAACAAAAAAAAGGGTTTCTCATCAACATGATCACCCTCCTTAGGCCTTTGTGTAGTAACCATGCTCTCATACCACTTGTAACATATCCTTTCCCATTTTTTTTTAAACCAAGGGTAAAGCATATTAAATAAATTTTAACTTAATTTAATTTTTGGGCCACTCCATTAATTAAAATAAAGTTTGTTAACTTCAAATAACACATGAATAAGGGACTTTTTGCAAAGTTTGACTTATATTGATTTTTGAATCGCTTACACAGTAGGGGATATTGTATTTTTTTCGCTGAATACATGGTAGCATTAGAATTAACCTAATTTTCATTAAACAAGAATTTTAAGGGTTATTAAGACACTCTAATCCTCTTCCATGTGGCATAAAAACAACCTTGGGATTTGCAGTATGAAGATTTATGGTCTCAAAAATTAGGTTTTGGAATCCATGGTTGATATTACATGAGGTCGTTTGAGTAACTACTCTCCCTTCTAGCATCGACAAGTGTCTCATTCTCCATTATGTCCTTATATTACTAGTTTATTCCCTTATTATTGTTAGTGTAGCCCCATTATTGTTATTTTTGTCCCCTATAGTCCCCATATTGTTATTATTGTGCCCCATAGAACCCCACTATTTTTATTGTTGTGCCCTTACATTATTATCATTAGATCAACTAGGATTATATTGTGATTCCATCGACTCCTATATATAGAAAGGAGGTTTTTCATTTGAATCATCCAAGAATTTTTCATTTATGTAATGCAAAGGATATTTCCTCCACGAAGTGGCTGATTTATCAGGCGTTGATCCCTCTTTTATTCAATTTTTGGAGATGGTTTCATAACATTAGGTATGAGAGCTTTGGATTCTAGGGTTTCATTGCTTCAAATAAAGTCATCGTGGCATTTTTTATATAAAGTTTTTTCTACGATGGTTCAGAAGCTAAAAAAAACCCATTTGCGATGAAATCCTAATGAACAGTGTGTAAAAATTTCAAATATTGGTTCTCAATATTTTTGGAGATATGATCTGTGGAAGTTAGGGTTTTTGCAGGCTCCCGAATTTCATCTCAAAGAGGTGACCTTGGGAAAATCATCATAACTGTCTCTCTGAGCATCAGATTGGAATTTTTTAAAACGTGGCCAAAATTACATAGACTGCAGTTTATTATGTATCAATTTCAGAGCCGAATTAGGAAACTGTGACATGTGGCATGTCCTACAAGTTCACTATACTGAACCATTCCATAATTAGGTCATTGAATGAGATTCCACATAACATTTTCTGGAAGAATCCAAATCAGGTTGGACCTATGACATTTGAAAGAGGATTAAGAGGGCTACTAAAGGAGTGAAGATAAAATCTTGGGGATACAAAATTCCAGAGGTGCATCAGTTCCAATATCGAGCTCCTCGAAAGCAAGAAAAATGTGTGCATTTTTTTTCAAATTTCACGTCTTGTTTGAAAATTCAATTGGAAGTGATTCCAAGCGAACATTAAAGCATAGATATCAGTATTGGGTTCTAAAATGGCCCCTAAAAAGAATTAAACACCCATTAAGCACTCATAATGTTGTACTATGACTCATGAAGAGGAGGAAGTGCAACATGCTATATCAAAATTACAAAAACAAGTGCACCAAATTTCGCTCTGGCAAAGAACAACAAAATGAAATGGAATTTTTGAAGAAAGTCATGGAAGCTAAGATGGATGGTTTGAAGAAATATTTGGAAGCTAATATGGATGGTTTGACGAAAGGCGTGGAAGCTAAGATGGATGGTTTGAAGAATAGCATGGAAGCTAAGATGAATGAGATGGAAGCTAAGATAGATGAAAAAATGAAAGACAACATGGAAGACATGAAGAATGATCTAGAAGAAGAAATGGAAGGTTTGAAGGAAGGTTTGACAAAGTTGATACAAGAAATGATTCCTAATGGTGAAAATGTAGTACATGAAACTCATGATGAGAAAAACATAAATGTTAATCATGATTTCATAAACTGTAATGTTGGATTGAAGACCCACCATGTTCCAAATATCGATATGAGGAATTTTTATGGCAAGGATCCCATAACATGGATACTATATATGGAGCAATATTTACATCCCCATAATGCGCAAAACACACAAAAGGTACGCATTGCAACTTTACATTTAGAAAAAATACATTTGTATGGTATCGATGGCTTTGCTCTCCTAAAAAAATTGTCACTTGGTCAATTTTTACAGAGGAAATCATAGCACATTATGTGGATACAAAGAGCAACACCTTCTTTAGCCAATTGATAAATCTCAAAAAAAAGGGTTCAATGGTGGAGCACATTGAGGACTTCCAAAAATTGAATATAAGGGTAACTTATATTCCATAAGAACACATGATTGATGTCTTCATAGGGACTTTAAAGGATAACATACAACATGAGGTTCGCATTTTGGAACCTGATTCATTTGACAGGGCATTACGGCTGGAAATTTCAATTGAAAGTAAAATTATGGCAACAAGTAATCCTACCACTCACATCTATAAATATGGAAGTGTTGCTACTCCTAGACTTCCATAACCTGCAAGGTTGACACCACAACAATTGGAAGAAAAAAGAGAAAAAGGGCTTTGATACAGTTGTGATAGAGAATACACTAAAGGTCATAAGTGTGCTGAGAAGAAATTATTTTACATAGAATGTGAAGAGGAGGAATAAAATGAACAAGAAACTTCAAAAGAAGAGGATATACACTAGGAACCAACCCTAGAGAAAGAAGATATGAGTCCGACCATATCCTGTGATGCTTTGGCATGAATTACCACTCCTCAAACTCTCAAGATAAAAGGACATATCAAGAAGAAAAATGTAATAGTGTTGATTGATTCAGGTAGTACCCATAATTTTATTCATTGTAAGGTAGTGAAGGAACTGAATTGCTTCCTATACCCAGCACCAGAGTGTCAAATGATGTTTTCAAATGGAGGGACTATAAATTTCTCTAGAAATTGCCATAATATCAATCTAACCATGGGAGAATATGTATTTAATATTCCAATTATTTGCATTCCAATGGAAGGTGTTGATGTTGTACTAGGAGTACAATGGTTATAATATTTGGGGACGGTAGATTTTAATTTTCATGAACCTTTCTTGACAAGTTTTTTGGAAGGAAAGGAAGTTGAATTATAGGGTATCGTAGGGAAGCCAAGAAATATAATAACCTCTAATGTCATGAAAAAGCTTCTCAAGAAAGAAAAATGAGGCATAATTGCATAATTATGTGCACTAAAAGTTCCAACATAAAAATCATCTATTTCACCAGATCTCCAAAAAGTCTTGGACAATCATTCCAAGGTGTTTAAAACTCCCAAACGACTCCCACCTATTCGTGATCATGATAATGCTATTCATTTGATTCCAGGAAGTGTTCCTCCAAACATCAAGCCTTACAGATTTCCTTATGTCCAAAAGAGAAAAATTTAACGTATGATAGCAAAAATGTTAGAGGTTGTTATAATTCAACGTAGTCAAAGTTCTTTCTCTGCTCCAGTAGTATTGGTGCAAAATAAGGATGGATCTTGGCACATGTGTCCGAATTATAGGGACCTTAATAAGCTCACTATTAAAGATAAATTTACCATTCCTGTGATTGATGAATTATTGGATGAATTACATGGAGAAATTTATTTTACCAATTTGGATCTTTGTTCAGGATATCATCAAACTAGAGCAAAGGCTGAAGATATTCTGAAAACAACATTTCGAACTCATGAGGGTCATTACGAATTTTTGGTCATGCCTTGTAGCCTTACCAATGCTCCTTCTACATTTCAAGGGTTGATGAATTCCATTTTTAAACCATTCCTTAGAAAATTTGTGTTAGTAGTTTTTGATGATATATTAAGCTACAATAGGTCTTCGAAGGATCATGTTCAACATGTTGATAGGGTGCTCAAACTATTAGATGAGAAACAATTATATGAAAAAACCTCGAAATGTTTCTTTCGAGTACAAGAGGTGGAATATCTGGGTCATATTGTATCTCTTCAAGTGTGTTAAGGTAGACCCTAACAAAATTAAATCCATTAAGGAATGGAAAGTCCCCACAACCATAAAGCAGTTGCGAGGATTTCTCGTGTTAACTTGGTATTATCGCAACTTTGTTAATAATTATGGGAGAATAACAACACCTCCAATTAAATTATTGAAGAAATATGCATTTTCATGGACTCTTGATGCAACTAAGGCCGTTTAACATCTTAACGAGGCAATGTGCCTAACATCGGTCTTAGCTATGCCAGAGTTCACAAAAACCTTTATTGTGGAAAGTGATGCCTCAGGAAATGGAATTGGTGTTGTTTTAATGCAAGAAGAAAGACCATTTCTTCTTAAAGTCATCCAATCAAAGGAAAGTATTTACATAAAGCTATTTATAAGAATGAAATGATGGCAATACTACATGCACTAAAGAAATGGCGACCATACCTAATGGGAAGACACTTCAAGGTAAGAAATAATCATGATAGTATTAAATAATTTTTGGAACAAAGACTATCTTTAGAAGAGCAGAAAAAATGGGTCACAAAGATGCTGGGTTATGACTTTGAAATCATCTACAAAAAGGGGAAGATAAATGTTCTTTCAGATGCACTCTCAAGAAAGGATGAGGAGGTGGAAGCATTGCTTTGTGCCATTTCTATTATCCAACTAGATTGGATAATCGAAGCAAGAGAGGAATGGAAGAATGATGAATAAGTGTGGACACTCATTCAAAAGTTGCAACAAGATCCCAGTACATCTGATACATTTATTTGGAAAAATTATTCCTTATGGTACAAAGATCACTTACGTCTTTGTAAGAATTCCCAACTAAAACAGAAGATTATTTTGGAATTTCACACCTTTCCTGTAGGAGGACACTCAGGATTTTTTAAAAATTACCATAGGGTGAAGAAATAATTTTTTTGGGATGGCCTTAAATCTAATATTCAAAATTTTGTGGCAGAATTTTTGGTTTTCCATCAAAATAAATTTAAGACAATAATACCCTGGGTATGTGACAACATTTACCCATTCCAAGTCAATGTTGGGAGGAGGTTTAAATGGATTTTATCACAAGTTTACCTAAGTCCGAAGGAAAGAGTGTCATTATAGTGTTAGTTGATAGACTTATCAAGTATGCACACTTTTGTGCATTATCTCATCCATTTAAATCAAGTACAATTGTTACTGCATTTATGGAAACAATTAAAAAGATACATGGAAACCCAACCATTATTGTAAGCAAAAGGGATCCCATTTTCACCGGAAATTTTTGGATGGAATTATTTTCTTGTTTGGGTACTCAACTAGCCCATATCTCATATTATCATCCTCAATCCGATGGGAAAAATAAGATAGTGAAATTTTTTTTGGAAGGATATCTTTGTTTTTTTGTACATGATAAACAAACACAGTGGGTCAAGTGGTTACATGTAGATGAATGGTGGTATAACAATTCCTTCGATATTGCAGCAAAAATTACCCCATTTATGGCACTTTATTGATATCATCTGTTATCACAAAATTACACTTGATTGGCCGCTAATTAGACAATTCTATGTAACTGTTTCAAACCAACTTTTGACTGAAGCTTAGCCTCCTTAGTCTGATAGGGATCTCTCAAAGGGGTTTATGATATTAGATAATGATGAAACTAGATGGAAAACTCTATTTTAAAAGTAACTTAATTTTTATGTATGTAGGTTGAAAACAGTATAGGTCTGCAACCATTGGGATTATGGAGTTAATAAATCGGTAGATTCAGCGGCAAGGTTTCTTGACATGGAAGTTGAGGTAGATAAGAGTTTTTAACAAAGGTAAATCACACATAGAACATAGGGCAACACAGTCATTTCATCAATAAAGGAAGTCAGAGCATAAACATATGAATTCTGAGTAATAAAGATGAAATCTACTAGAAGTGGTACACATAAAAATATAGATCATAAACACATTAAAAACTCCATGACAATCTCAAGTCTGTCAAGAAGAAGTCCTTTGTATTACTGATATAATTCAAATTACATAAAGCAGCAGTAGTGCAAAAAATCTCCAACCCTTTAGAACTTTGATAATATACCTTTAAATAGACCTCCTTACGTCAGAGATGATCTACCTCTTGGATAGATTCATCGAACTCTTCTAATGACACCTTACATAACAGAAAAACATGTCTTTTAATAAGAAAACGACAATTATACTCTAAAACATACCTGTTCCTAATAGGACTCAAACTCCTGTTTATTACATCAAACTACCTTATCTTTTAAAATAGTTACATATCTAACAAATAAGCCTCACATGTTCGAATAGGCTATGACATAACTCATCATTACTTGGTATCTTAAATATCCTCCTCAACATATGGAAAGAAACCCTAACTTTTAGGAAGACATGACCTTATCTTCAACGAAGGCTTTAGCTAATGAGATGTCTCCATTTCATGGTCTTCAAGTCATAAATGTTTGGTGGCAAGGTCCCTTGATTTATTGGATGTGTCCACCTATCCAAAACTGCTTTTAAACTACTTATAAACCTTTAAAAAAGTCTCGCTATGAAAACAGAGCATGTTTGTAGCATCCAAAAAATGGATTTTTAACTCAAAATTTCTGCTTCTTTGATGATCCATAGTGTCCATCATGACCTGTCACATCGTCACTACCATTTCCCCTCCTTAAAAGTTGAAAAAAGTGGTTTTAGAAGCAAAAAGAAAGCTACAGAAATTTTCGTAGCATTTTCCTTGCTTCAAGCCCAGGAAACGCTACAAAACTGTGGAAAACTGTGAAATTTCCAGATTTTGACCCTACTTCAAAAAGTTAACCTCCAGCTATAGAAACTTGGTTTTCAACATGTCATTAACCTCTTAAAACATAATGAAACTCAACTTAAGAGCCTTGAGGTGTTTCCTCTTCATCAATGATGAGTGGAGCTATGGGTTCCTCAACTACATTCATCTTTAAGCCCTTCTTCTCTAGCCCCTCATGGATCAATTCTAACTGCTCTTGGAGGCCTTTGACTTGGTACTTCAGTTTTATGTTGCTAGATTTGAAGTGCAAGTTCACTTTTCTAACATGCTTCATTTCTCTTCTAAATGGCTGAGTCCATTTACTCAATTGTTGTGTATCATCTAAGGTATTTGACACACTATCAACCTGATCTTCCCAAATCTCTTTCATTTTCTCAAACTGCACTTTTTGAACATTATGTTTCCTTGCCTCTTTCTTCAAGACTAATATTTCATGATTTTCTAACTTCAACTACTCCCCAAGGACCTCAATCTCTATTTTTTCAATGATTTTCTCCTTTCCCTTCTTTTGCTTGATGACTGGATCTTCTTTTGCAGGTGATAATAGGTCAACGATACTTGGTGGTGGCTCAGTGACCCTCTAGAATTCTTTATTGCTTTCCAAGAGTTTTCTAGCATGTATTTTCATAGGTTTCCTAGCCTAAAACACAAAACTACATCCTCACCTTCAAACTCTAACTTATTTGTTTATTTGGCTTTCTTGAGCTTCTTTCCTCCCTCACCTATATCTTTCGCTTGGACTATGGGGGTTTCCTCAATATCAATAGCATGCAGAATGTCTTCTAAATTTCACTTAGCCATTGTTTGGAAATCCTTTTACTCCCATTTTTGCTCACAATTGGCTCTTGTTTTGCAGGTTTGATCAGAGTAAGCTTTTGTTTTTCAGGTGTAACAACAGGTGTATCAACTTTCTACAATTGCTCTGTTTCCATGATTACCAATTCACTTTGCTCTACCCCTAAAGGTTCACTTTTTTCTGCCACTAAAGGTTCACTTTGTTTTGCCATTGAAGGTGATGGTATACCTCTAGGTTTAGGAGTTCTTTTAGGGGTAATGTCATCCACTTCAAAACCACTGACAAACAGAAAAGAAGACCAATCTCTGCCTAGTCTTTTTAACTACTCTAAAACGAGCAAGTTGATTAAACCATGATGAAAGAGTGAGGTTTCACTTCCTTCAGATTTAGCTTGAACTTTATCTGCCATTTTTGCTAAGCTTCTATATAAGTAAAAAGGTAGATCAAGATATTTCTTACCAACAAAATATAGTAGAAGCTTGAAGTGGTAAGAATAAAACTTACGATACCTCCCTTCACAAGTGAAGTATTTCTGAATGATAAGCAGTAGCTTTGAGAAATTGTCTTTCATGTAGCTCCTTGGAATGGGATTTTTAAGGTCAATCTCACTATATTCTGGCTTGATAAATTCCTTATATTCATGCATGTTGAATTTGAAACCTTTGAACCATTGCTCTCCTCCTCTTGAAATTATTTTTGCTACTACAATGGTCTCTGGTGTTATAGCGAGGTTCAGCATTCCCACCTTTGCAGTTGTCCCATTGAAATTGATGGAAAACTCTTTAGAAAATATACATGGCATCCTCGCAACCTTTGGAAAAATTGTAAACACCCTATTCTTCTGAAAACATCTGAAGCCGTTGGATCTTCATTTATCAAGTTCATGTCTGATGGCTCATATCTGAGACAATGGCCACCTTTGTTGGTACTTCTCTTTGCAGCCATGGTACTTTTATGTCTAATTCTCTGCCTCACATGATCAGTAATACCTGCAAACTTTTGAAAATGACGGCCACATCTTGGGTTTAGAGAAATAGCTCTTTATAGCTTAATAACATGAAAATAGGGAGCGGAGAATGACAAGTGACTCAATTGGGAAAGATTTTAAAGTTCAATGACAAATCATGGCATAATCATGACTCATACATGCTTAGAATAGCAATAATGACTTCAGCCATGATCATTGTACCTTGATTTAACCCTAACTGACTCGAATGGCATCTATCCTGACCCTTTCAATCATTGAATGAAACCTAGCACCCGTTTTGAAAAGATAGATAGGAATACCTCCTTTTGTAGCATACTTAGTTTATTTCTGGGTAGTTTCACTATGAAAGTATCAGTAGCTTCGTAGCGAAAAGTGCATTTTTTCTGTGTAATTCGCTACGAAAGTAGGAATTCTTGGCTAAAATGACCTTTTCAAAGTTGTAAGCTTGGGAAATGAAATATTTTAGGAAATAATGACTAATGTAACATGAAAAGACTTGAATGGGGTGGGTTTTGGACCTTAGGATGGGCTAATAAGAAAAATTTTAAATTTTCCTTTACCAAGTAATGAAAAATGAATTCTATGACCATACCTTTGACACATGAGCCTCTAAGACTATGTCAAATAATGTTTCACTTTTTATGAGTGATAATAGTGGCTCCACTTGGGATGGTGTGCCCCTGTGGTACACCAAAGAACCTGTAGTTATAGTGCTATCCATATTCTTGAAAACAAAAACTGTGAAATTTGCCAAGCTTTCCTTCAAACTCTAATGGCCTTCACCTCAGGCTCAAGCTTGATGATCAGCTTTCATTTATTAGCAGAAAAATATATAAAAATGGAATATATACAATGGAATGAAATATCAGCAGAACTTAAGAGGGATAGTGCTTCAAAAACCTATCATTGACAGGCCCTCCAGCACAAGGTTGTCCATCCATCTCCTGCAGAATGTAAGTGTTGCTTCCATGGAATGCAGCTACTCTGAATGTAACTTTCCAAATATTCTCAAACTTACCATGTTTCCCCTTTTCTTTAATCCTAGCCTCGCATTTCAAAACCACATATTCAATTTTAAAGTTTTCCTCCTTGACCTTCCTGTCAAATTTCTTCTTGATTTTGTTTTGAGATTGTTGATTACTGTTATTGACTTCCTCCATTTTCTCTTGCAAAGCTATCAACTGATTAATCCCCCTCTAAATTGCATTTGGCTCCTCCTCTAATCCTTGTAGCAGCTTCATGACAGGCACTCCCAAGGATGTAGGAAATATGTCTTCAGCTCCATATACCAACTCATAAGGTGAAGTTCCAATTGATCTCTTTGTGCACACTCTATTAACCCATAAAGCATACTTTAGCTTCAAATTCCATGACTTCTTATTTTCCTGCAACACCTTCTTAATAATTGTTGGTCGCTTTAATTGTTTTAACAATTCAAGCTCTACATAAATTTTCAACCTGAGAAGGTCTGTTTATTCCAAAGACAACCACGCACTGGATATGCTCAATTCCAAAAGCAAAAATAATGTTGTGGTAAAAGTCACACAATTATTAATCCTACAAAATTAATTATTCACACCCTGTTTTAACAAAGCTGAAGTCTATTTATGTTATAGTAGAAGCAATTCCTCTATTGCAGTCTTTTAAGAATCCTAATGAAAGGAAATTACTCTGTAGGAAAGGAAACCAATCAACCATAACAGGGAACAGGACCCTATTCCTTCAAATAGGAACTTCAGCACCTGCTGCCTAACACTAATCACACTGTAGAAAAGATAAACTCAAGAGAACAGGACCCTATTCCCATGAACAGGAACCTTCAGCACCTGTCTCTTGTTTCTAATCACACTGCAGGGAAAAGAAAGTCAATTAATGGGAACAGGACCCTATTCCTTTGCACAGGAATCTTCAGCACCTGCTTCCCAGCATCAATCATACATTCAAACAGATAACAGAAATAGATCTCTTAACTTCTTTAAGAATGAATGTACCAAACTCATGCAGCGTTAAAGGAAACATAATGCTTAATGAATCACAGAACTATGCAACTGATGTTTCAGCAACAAAATTAAGTTAAGGTGTGAATATCATAAAGAAACTTAACAAACTACAGGAATAGTCGGGTGAATATTGTGATGAAGGCGGGCCCTTTCCTTCTCACAATATTCCCCAGGGAAAGAATTAAATTGAAGCGCTCAAAAGGAACCTTTATTCATCTGTCAAAAAGGAATGATACATTACAATGGAGTCTAGCTACTTTCCGCTCAAAAACAATGTTCTCCTGTAGTTTCTAACCCCCCTTCTAATGATGATGTCTCCTCTTTTTAAAGAGGAGACATCTATTACAGTTACATCAAAGAAAATCTATCTTTATCCAAATTTGTTCTTCTTTCTTAAAACAGGGCTATTCTATTCTTCCATAGAAAGATATTGTTACAATAGATGCAGAAAAAGTATTGTCTTCAGGATAATCCGTGTAACCACTTCCTTGTTCATATTCATCTTGTTACAATTGTCCCAAAAATACTCTTCCAGAATCGTAAATTATGAGTAGTGACGGAATTTTCGTGCCCGCTGACTGTTTCAGCAACGGAGTCGACTGTTTCAGCAACGGCTGATTGTTTCAACACAGCACATAAATTATTTGCGATCTTTTAGACTTATGTTAGCAACAATCTACCTTCGATTAATGATGAAATATAAGAGTAATATGGAATTATATGTAAATATATAGTAAAGAGGAGGATTTCATATACCTTTGGATAAAGTGAATGAAAATGATGATGGAACCCTTTTTAAATATATTTGTAAAGGGTAAGGTGGTGTCAAAATGTATGGTAAAAATGGTACATTGTGAGGTCCTAACATCCCCCCCAGCTGAAAGGGTTGCATGTCCTCAGGCAACTCCTAGTCTGAGTCAGAGTTTGAGTACTGACTCTGTGCATGCAAGTTGCTCAAGCAGTAACTGGAGAAGGTGGCTTCGGTCGAAGCTCGGAATCCTCGATTGTTCTGCAATTGCTGCCATGCTACAGCCTCGTCTCTGTTATCCAATTGGTGGTGACACTGGTATTTTTCTGTCGGCATCCATAGGATTGGAAAATCAAAATGATAACCAATCCAGTTTTCTCCACAATGCCGAATGCATCTGATGTAATTTGGTACCTTGGATAGTGCAGCTTGAAGATTATCAGGGCTAAAAGGGTGATACTCTTGTCTTTCCTTACATGACTGCTGCCAGAACATAGTGTTGGCCTTCAATGCAGCAGTTTCCTTCACTCTGATTAGTTGTAGACACTTTAGAAGTGTTGAGGCTTGCAGTTGTTGTATGTAGCGGTGCATTCCTGGCTTCTGCAAGAATCGGTGATATTCTGCCAAAAACATGGTAGGATTTGAAGGTTCCGGTCTAATCCAAAGGAGACGATTCTCTTCATTATGCCTACTTGCAATAAAAGCAGTTTGCCATGTTATTTGATTGGCAAGAAATGAAACAAATGCCCTAATTTGTTCATCACCTACAATTAGAATGAGATTGACCTTTCTATTCTCAGGCATGGCCTCATTATGGAGATAAAGTTCACATAACAAATGTTGGTCACTTTCAGGGGCCTCAGCAAAATTTTTAACAAATTGTTCCGCTGTAAGAAATTCATGGGGTCTGCCATCCTTAATTGCCTTCAATTGAAAATAAACAAGATGTTCAGAGAGGAAGAGAGAATAATTCAAGGAGGGTTTATGGGTGGCCAACAATTTTTGCACTAATGAAAACATCAAAACCAACTTTTCCTTTAATTCCTTGACTTCTTTCTTAGAATCCTTGAGCTGTTGCAATGTCTATTCCCAAATATCCCAGTTGGAATACATGTGATTCTGCCAGGCCAACTTATGCTGCTGCAATATTTTATCTTGATCCACAGCATACTGTTTCTTCCAGTTATTCATTATTTCTAATTGTTTCCATGGCAGGGTCTGTGTCCCGGCATTATAAGTACTGGGTTGGGGCATTGTCTGAGTGGCTGAGCTGACTAACACAGGGTGGGATATCTGTAGTTTAGTTTCTTTTTCCAGACTTTTTGAGGACCCTACTGGTTCTTGTGTGACAGTAGGGCGTTCTTCTTTAATTTCAGCTGAAGTAGATGTCTCAGGTACCTGAATTTTGACTATTTTGTATCCTGCTTGTTGGTAAATGTTACCACACTCATGGCACATGTATTCTCTGCATGGATCCTTCTTTTGTGCTGATGTTGTGTGTGCCAGCATGTAGAGATTCAATTCTCTATCAAAGGCTTCTCGTGCCATGATCAATTCTTTCTTATAGGCCTCTAGTTCTGACTTCAAAAACTCATTTTCCTCCAATAAAGATGCCATAGTGTGTGAACCCTGTGTGCTTGTTGATTCTGCTGGAGTTGTCTGCTGATCCACAGCTGTAGCTGGTTCTTGTGTTGCAGCTACAGCTGGTTCCCTTGTATTATCATGCTTGGTGTATGATTCTTGTACCACAGTAGCTGGTTCTTGTGTTTCAGCTCCTGGGTAAGTAACTGGTTCTTATGTGGCAGTCACTGTTTGAGCAATAAACGATGTCATGTTACCGCGAGCAACTGGTTCTTGTGGAACAATGCCACAGGACGAGACGGGTAATGGTTGGGGAATTTGGAATGGTGATGAGGATTGAAGTTTTAACAGGATAGTCGCGGGGTCAGGGGAAATGGGAGTGACTTCAGTTTCAACAGTCATTTTCATTTTCCTCCTAGGTAGGAAAGCAGAGAAGTCAGTGACTTTCCTTTGCTTTGTAGGAGAAGATTATTTTCTAGGGGAAGGGCTTTCGGAAGAAGTGAAAACTTAGGATGTGGCCCTTGTTTGTCATTTTGAGACAGAGACTGTTGGGGTTCGTCTCTTTCTTTTTTGAGTAGGGGGAGATGGGGGTGTTTGCGAGTCATCGCTAGAGATATGAACAGTGGAAAGGGGTGACTCTACTAAGTGGGATGAACTTGGGGGTAGGTCAACTGGTTCCGAGGATGGAATCACTGGGGGGTCAGGGATATCGTCCAGTTTCCTTTCATAAGAACTCTTGGGAGTTTCTTGGGAACTTCCGGCTTGTTGGGGAATTTCGGCTTGCTAGGGAATTTCGGCTTGCTGGGGAATGAGGAGTGGATTATTCAGAGGGGGATTTTGCTGAGAAAAACCCCTCTGAATTAATAATTGACATAAGCAATGATGGGTAAGGGATAATAATGGGAATTTTACCCGTCTACAGTAATATGACATGTTTTTGATACAACCAAGCAGATAATAGGGAATATTAACTAATCGACCATGCCGCAAATGATTCATTAAAACGAAGTCATGTTGATAGACTACCTGGTAATGCCCTTCACATGTCAAATAGTGCTTGATGAATTCAGCTACTGTTGGCCATGGGCGAGGTAATGAATGCAGACTTATACCGCGGCCTTTATGTTCAATCCGTTCCTCTGGAAGAAGAAAGTCTTGCTGCGCATTTAAAATGACTTATTTCCTGCTGAACCAGCAAGCACCTGTAACCGGCAACCCTGAAACTTGTGCTATATCTTCCTCTGTGACCGAAATTCAGACCCCTTGAACCACTGAGTAGTCTTCCTAATGATTCTGCACAAACTCTAAAACTTGATGAGGATCAAATTCTCCTAACCTTTCGAAGTATGTTGTCCATCCTGCCTGCTGAAAAATTTGGTAGGCCTCCGGGAACAAATGAAGAAGAGTTATTGAACCAGGCTCATGTCTGATAGCCGAACCTCCCATAGCTACTAGATTGAGTCACATGCAGAGGCACAGAGAACAGAAACACAGGCTTTGGTCAAGCTAATTGTTGCAACAGAGGATATGGAGTCTCAATGACGGCGGAAATAATGGATATGAAGAGTGACGAAGGATTGGATGGTTTGAAATGATGATTTAGTTTTCGAAATTCCCCCCCCTACGTATGGTGAAATGATGTTTAAGTGTGTGGAGATTGTAATCATTATGAGCAAGATCCTCTCTTTAAAATATTATTTAACTGCATTACATAAAAACCACATACCTTATATTTTTACCTTTGTCTTTATAATTCGAAGTATAGAGTGCTTCATAATGGCTTGATATTAATGGAAGAATCTGTAGATTTCTCTAGAATATAGAACAGGAGCATATCAGGATCTGCTCAATACTGAATAATATTCACCCAAGGGATCTGAAGAATAAAAGTGGAGAACTGAAAAGCTTGTATAGCAGAGGAAAGAAATGATGTTTTAATGATGAAAAGATAAATGACAGGTTGTTGAAACTAGTGTTTCAGCAATGGAAAAATGAATGACATGAAAAATCAGGAAAATGGGATATAATGACTTGGGTTTTAAGACAAGTGGGGGAAGTATTTGCTAAGGGATAATTTCAGCAGTAACGAACGGGAAATACTAGCTGAAGGATGATATTTCAGGAATGGTAGAAGTGGGAAAATGGAAAAAAAAGGAAAAAATGTAGAAATGGGATAAAAGGGATATTGCTAGGAAATGGGTTGAAATGAAGGGAACAAGCTTCTGTGATTGAAGCTTCAGATCTTCTTGTGAGGAATCTTTCCTCCTTAATGAGTTTTTCCAGAATCTGCAAAATTCAATTGTAACATGCCAACCCTTGACAAGGATTATTAGTTTTAAATCTAATCTAATACTAGAAATACAGTGCAGAAAATTAAATACTGTGAGGAGCAGAAGACTCCCGTAGAAAAAGATAATGTGTATCAGTCATACAAGCAGTCTTGAAATCCTCTTTAGAAACAGGGCGCTGGTACAAACGAAGCCTATGACCATTGACTAATAGAGGTGTTTTAGAATCATCAATTGTTAGAAGTCTTACTGTTCCATTAGGAAAAACATCATCTACTTCATATGGTCCAAGCCAACGTGTACGTAGCTTACCCTGAAAATTTTCAAGCTGAGAGTCATACAATAAGGCCCAATTACCTTTTTGGAACTTCTTGTGTTTGATAATTTTATCATGCCACTTCATTTTTTGTTGTTGAATCATGGTTGTTTGGTGAATGGAATCTAACCTCTTTTCATCCAATTCAAGAAGCTGTTGCAACCTAGCTGTCTGCACATCAGTCAAATCAAGATTAACAGCTAAAGCAGTTCTTAGAGTTTTAATTTCAAATTCCATAGGAAAAACAACATTTTTACCATAAACCAATTCATAGGGAGAAAAACCTGTAGTGTTTCTCCAAGTAGTTTTGTAAGCCCATAGTGCTTCAGGGAGCCTTTGAGACCAATCCTTCCGGTTGTCCTTCACTGTTTTAGTTAGAATGGCTTCTAATACTTTATTTGTGCTTTCCACCCGCCCATTGGCCTGGGGGTGGTATGGTGTAGTCATTCTATGATGAATATGATATTTCTGAAGGGTAGACTTAAAACCATGAGAATTGAATGGAGGTCCTCCATCTGTAACTAGCTCTCTAGGAATTCCAAATCTAGTAAAGATTTCTTCAAATAAGAAAGCTAGGACAACCTCTTCATTGGCTCTAATAAGTGCTTTGGCCTCCACCCATTTAGTCATATAGTCTGTAGAGACTAATATATAAGTTCTTTGATTGGATGGAGGATTAATGGGTCCTATGAAATCTAAGGCCCATCTTTCAAATGGTTCGGAAACTACCTGGGGGTTTAATGGCATTTGATCTCTATGATTGGGTTGACCCATTCGCTGGCAGCTATCACAAGCCCTCACATATTTCTTTTCATCCTTAAATAATGAGGGCCAATAGTAACCCATCCTCAAAATTTTGTGCGTTGTTCTTTTATCAGCAAAATGCCCTCCGCAAGGGCCATCATGACAAGCTTTTAGTATGTCATACACTTCATCTTCCCTAATGCATCTTCGGATTTCCTGATCAAGCCCTGTGTAGAAAAGACACCCACTTATCCAGCTATACCTGGCACTTTGTTGAACAATTTTTCTCTTTTCTCTGTATGACAGGTGTGATGGTAATTTTCCTGCAACCAAATAATTAGCAATATCTACATACCATGGAGAGTGAGCAGAAACTGCAAACAAATAATCATCAGGAAAAGAATCATCTACTGGAATATCATTGTCAGTTTTTAACCGTGAAAGGAAATCAGCCACCACATTTTCTTTACCAGGCCGATCTACAATTGTGATATCAAATTCCTGCAGTAATAATAGCCATCTGGTAACTCTAGCATTTGTGACAGATTTGTTCATTAAATACTTAATAGCCGAGTGATCAGTGTGGACAAAAGTAGAATAACCAGTGATATAATGTCGAAATTTATTAATGGCATAAATTACTGCAAGAAACTCTTTTTCGGTAACTGTATAATTAAGCTCAGCAGGGGTCATGTTCTTATTGATAAAGTAGATAGCATAAGGAAGATGATTCTCCTCTTGTCCCAAGACAGCTCCAATTGCAGTGTCTGAAGCATCAGAAGATATATGAAAAGGGAGGGCCCAATCAGGTCCCCTCAAAATAGGAGCAATAGATAACTGATGCTTGAGTTCTACAAAGGCTTCCTGACAAGGATTAGTCCACTTAAATTCAGCATTTTTCATAAGCAACACAAATAATGGAGAAAATATATTAGAAAAATCTTTAATAGATCTTCTGTAATATCCAGCATGTCCTAGAAAACTTCTCACATCAGTTTGTGTTTTAGGAACAGGAAGATTCTGAATGACCAATATTTTAGATGGGTCTACCTGAATAACTTGAGATGAAATAAAATGTCCAAGCACTACTCCTTCACTCATCATCATATGACATTTTTCAGTACTTAGGGAGAGATGAGCTTGTATACAACATTTAAGTACCTTCTCAAGATTTTGTAATGCATCTTCAAAAGACACACCATAAGGAGTAAAATCATCCATAAATATTTCCATAGAGTCATTCAGCATATCAGAAAATATTCCTATAACAGCCCTCTGAAAATTTGCTGGTGCATTACATAGCCCAAATGGAAGAACTCTATAAGCAAAAGTTCCCCAAGGGCTAGTGAAAGTGGTATTGTCCTGGTCTTGGGGTGCAATTCTAATCTGATTATACCCACTAAATCCATCTAGAAAAGAAAAGAATTTCTTCCCTGACAAACTATCCAACACCTGATCAATGAAAGGTAAAGGAAAGTGATCCTTTTGAGTAGCTTTGTTCAAGGCTCTGTAATCAACACATACTCTCCATTTCCCGTTTTTCTTAGGAACAATTACCAATGGGGAAACCCATTCACTGTCAGATATGGGGTATATAAATCCTGCATTAAGCAATTTCTGAAGTTCTTCTTTAACAATTTCTCGTAAATTAGGGTTCATTCGTCTTTGGGGTTGACAGACTGTTCGACATCCCTCTTTAATGTAAATTCGGTGAGTACATAGTTCAGAAGAGATCCCTTTCATATATGTGTAATCCCATGAAAATGCTTCCTTATTTTCATGCAATAACTTCATTAACTGTTGTGTTTCAGCAACTGTTAGATCAGGATTTATGTTTAATGTCTTGCCAGGTTCAATTTCAATTGTTATGCTTTTAGATGAGAGGGTGGTTAATGTCTGAGATAAGTCTTCAGATTCAATTTTTTCTTGGGTATCTGTTTCAAAAATTGCAGTCAATTGATTCTGTGTTTCAGCAATTACAGAGGAAGGTTCACAAATAAAATTATTAATTATTTCATCCTCTGTATTGTCTTTAAGAGTTAAGGCTTGTCCAATAGTTAGAATGGGCTGAACAGCATTATCATCATAATCCATCCACATAGAATCTTCATTATTAATTATGGGTGTAGCATGAGGATAAAGAGTAAGTTGTTTGGTTTCATAACCATTAGAAATTATCATTGAACCAGATCTGCAACTAATAAAGGCATCAGCTGTGGCCAGCCATGGCCTCCCTAGAATTAAAGGATGTCCCCCCAGCTTTGTTTTAGTTTGCAATACAACAAAATCAGCTGGGTAATTCCAGGATTCAACTGAGATAAGTAGATCTTCAACAACTCCTTCTGGTTTAATTGTAGAACGGTCAGCCAACTCTAGAATGGTAGGTGTGTCTCTGATTGTGTTATTCAGCTGTAACAACTGTGAAGTTTCAAGAGTCATTATGTTTATTGCAGCACCTAAATCTACTAGAACTTGAGGAATCATTGTTTTACCAATTTGAACTGTCACGGTAGGATGGCCGAGGTTACCATATTTCACAGGAGGGGTTTTTCCGGACATTAATGCAGATAAATCACCCATCACATGTACTGTAAGGGGATCTTTAGTTTTCCTACCAGGTTTCTTAACACAAATATCCCTTATGGTTCTGGCATAAATTGGTACATCTCTCAATGCCTGTAAAAGTGGAATTTTAACATACAAGTTTTGCAATTCCCCTAAAAGATTAAAAGCAGGTGTTTTAGGCATTCTAGTTAAAACTAAACACTCGGGGAATGGTGGTTCTGTTATTTCAATACCCTTGTTAGAGGGTGGTTGTGCTTTCTTATGTTTCTCAGTTTTCTCTTTATCAGAATCAGAAGAGGTTATGTCATCAATAATAGGCTCTACTATTTTCCCAGATCTTAAATGAATATCATTACATTTCATAGGAGGAAATATAGATTGATTCTGAATATCAATGACTTGCACAACTTTTTTATTGGGGTTAGGATTTGGTTGCACAGGTAGCTGGGGTCTCATTTGGTTATTTGGCGGAGCATTTGATGGCAGAGGAAGTGGTTGTTGAAATTGAGGAAATTGATTTGGATACGGGAGTTGTTGGCTTCTCCAATTTGAATTCCAAGGGTTAAAATAAGATAGCTGCTGTGGGGGCCAAGGAGTCCACATTGCAGGATCAACAAAGGGAGGGTTTGATTGTTGCATGGGTGGGAAATTAATTTGATTAAAGGGTGGGTATTGCATTTGATTAAAGGGAGGGTAATTTTTTTGACTGAAAGCAAAATAATTATTCCAACAATTAAATGGCATACTACAATTCATACCTTGTCCTTTTGGTTGCCATTGTCTTCTTTGAGTCAACAAGTAAACTGCTTCAGCTTCTTCTTCCGTTGGCTGCAATGTTGCCTTTATTCCTAGTAGAGATGGACATTTTTGTGTCTCATGATCTTTCTCACAAAGGGTGCAGATTGGTATTTTGTCCAATGGGCACTCCCTTAGTGGATGTTTGTCTCTGCACTTTGGGCAAAAGACAGCCAGAGTTGCTTCTGCTTCAGCCTGCTTCTTCTTAACCTGCAAAGTGTCAATTTGTGAAGAAAAAGAACTTTACATCTCAGTTTTAAATTCTTCAAGTAAATTACCTATTTCAACTCTTGTTGCTCCCCCACTGGCTGATTTCTGCACTCTTGAATAGGTGGGATCTCTATTACTTACTCTGTTCCTTGCAGCTCCCCTTGAACACCTTTTACAAAGTTCAACAATCTCATCATATGATTCTTTAGATATATCTCCCTTGCCAAGCATATTTAACATGTCTAAACAATCATCCCTTAATCCTTTAAGTAATATTGTTTTGCGAATTTCCTTACTTATATTCGGATGATCAGATATATGTAGATTATACTACAGCCTTTCCACATAGTCCTCCAGATTCTCGTCCGGCTTTTGTGCCATATTGAATAGTTCGTCCCTCTTTTCTCTCGTCCGACAATAGTCTTGATATTTAAGCATAAATTTCTGTTTCATCTGTTCCCATGTTGTGATTACCTGACTTCCAAGGCTCATGAACCATCTTAAAGCATTTCCTTTTAATGTTGCTGGAAACAATTTCAACTTTTGAGCATTAGTAACATAATCATAACTTCTGCATAATATATCAAATTCAAAAATAAATTCATCCGGATCTTCAGAGGATAGACCATGGAAGTTAGGTAAAGCTGACAATGGAATATTTTTCATAGGAGTTGTTCCTCTAGGGAGATCACTGATAGGAAATCCCAAGGTAGAGAGAGAATTTTCATCCTTTCCTTCTCCTTCAGGATCTACACGTCCTCCACCAAAGAAGTCTTCGTTGTTTCCTTCCATTGGCTGTTCTCCTACTGCACTTGCTCGATCGTCAAGATATTCTACTGGCTCCTCAATGTTTTCCATTGGTCGTCCAACACTCTGTATTATTTCCTCAACGTGCTCTGTTGATTTGCTAGCACTTTCTTCTGACTCTCCAGCACTGATTTTTGGTCCTTTAATCATCGGCTCCTCTATGTTTTCAGGGCCCACAACTTCCTCTGTTTTTTAATCTGATTAAGGGGAGTGCTGAAGTTTTGGTCTTCGAGAACTTAATCTCTGTGATGATTCAGCCTTTCATACAATCTCGTCAATGAAAGTCTTTCTTCCTCCCCTTCCTTTGCCCTTGCCACCTGTGGGATTAGTTTTCTTCTGGGTTCCGCATCCTCTCATACAATCTTCACATCTAGAAAGAAAATATTAATGCTTTTGAAATCTATAATTGCCTTCCCCGGCAACGGCGCAAAAATGTTGGTCGCTTTAATTGTTTTAACAATTCAAGCTCGACATAAATTGTCAACCTGAGAAGGTCTGTTTATTCCAAAGACAACCACGCACTGGATATGCTCAATTCCAAAAGAAAAAATAATGTTGTAGTAAAAGTCACACAATTATTAATCATACAAACTTAATTATTCACACCCTGTTTTAACAAAGCTGAAGTCTATTTATGTTATAGTAGAAGCAATTCCTCTATTGTAGTCTTTTAAGAATCCTAATGAAAGGAAATTACTCTGCAGGAAAGGAAACCAATCAACCATAACAGGGAATAGGACCCTATTCCTTCAAATAGGAACTTCAGCACCTGCTGCCTGACACTAATCACTCTGTAGAAAAGATAAACTCAAGAGAACAGGACCCTATTCCCATGAACAGGAACCTTCAGCACCTGTCTCCTGTTTCTAATCACACTGCAGGGAAAGGAAAGTCAATCAATGGGAACAGGACCCTATTCCTTTGCACAAGAATCTTCAGCACCTACTTCCCAGCACCAATCATACATTCAAATAGATAACAGAAATAGATCTCTTAACTTATTTAAGGATGAATGTACCAAACTCATGTAGCGTTAAAGGAAACAGAATGCTTAATGAATCACAGAACTATGCAACTGATGTTTCAGCAACAGAATTAAGTTAAGGTGCGAATATCATAAAGAAACTTAACAAACTACAGGAACAGTCGGGTGAATCTTGTGAGGAAGGCGGGCCCTTTCCTTCTTCACAAGATTCCCCAGGGAAAGAATTAAATTGAAGCGCTCAAAAGGAACCTTTATTCATCTGTCAAAAAGGAATGATACATTACAATGGAGTCTAGCTCCCTTCCGCTCAAAAACAATGTTCTCCTGTAGTTTCTAACTCCCTTCTAATGATGATGTCTCCTCTTTTTAAAGAGGAGACATCTATTACAGTTACATCAAAGCAAATCTATCTTTATCCAAATCTGTTCTTCTTTCTTAAAACAGGGCTATTCTATTCTTCCATAGAAAGATATTGTTACAACAAATGCAGAAAAAGTACTGTCTTCAGGATAATCCATGTAACCACTTCCTTGTTCATCTTCATCTTGTTGCCATTGTCCCAAAAATACTCTTCCAGAATCGCAAATTACGAGTAGTGACGGAATTTGCGTGCCCGCTGACTGTTTCAGCAACGGAGTCGATTGTTTCAGCAACGGCCGATTGTTTCAGCACAACACATAAATTGTCTGCGATCTTTTAGACTTATGTTAGCAACAATCTACCTTCGATTAATGATGAAATATAACAGTAATATGGAATTATATGTAAACAGATTAAATATATAGTAAAGAGGAGGATTTCATATACCTTTGGATAAAGTGAATGAAAATGATGATGGAACCCTTTTTAAATATAGTTGTAAAGGGTAAGGTGGTGTCAAAATGTATGGTAAAAATGGTACATTGTGAGGTCCTAACAATAATCCTCACAATTATCTTCTTAGAAGATTTAGAAATACCATTACCTTGTGGATAACATGCAGTAGAATGCCCAAGTGTAATGTGATATTGATGACAAAAACTGATCAGCTTCTTGGATTTGAATGTCTGTGCATTGTCAGTGATGATTTTCATAGGGAAACCAAACCTAGACAGTATATTATTTTCCAAAAATGAAATGATAACTGAATCATTTGCTTGCCTAGTTGGGATTTCTTCAATCCACTTGGAAAAATAATTAGTTGTTGTCAGAATCGAGTGATGCTGACCTGAAGATTATGGATGAATCTCACCAATAAAATCTAGCCCCCACTTCTGAAATATCGCCCTAACATAAATAGGCATCAAGGGTAAAGGAACAACCTTCTTCTTACCATAAAAAATATGGCATTCATGGCAGGCAACAATATTTTTGTAGACATATTTGAACATAGTAGACCAATAAAACCTAGCTCTGATAATCTTATTTTTTGTGGCCTTCCGATAATGATGACCTCCACAATCTCCTTTGTGAAACTCCTCAATCACTTTTTCAGCCTCCTCTTCCAGTAAACAATTCAAAAGAATACCACCGGTATCTTTCCAATACATATTTTTATCAATGATGAAGTACCTCAAAGACTTTAGCTTCACAAACCTTGCTTTAGACTTTGTCAACTCAGCAGGCACTCTATAATGATGTAAGACAAATACAATATCGTTTTACCAGTCTAAAAGGATGTACCTCTCTTCAATGGGAATCATCTCTTCATCTTCATTTGATAATTCTGAAATTTCTACAATTAAATTCATATCAAGATAGTCAAAATTTGACTGTGACATCAGCTTTGCTAGCCATCATATTCCAACAAGTTAGCTATCCACTTTCCCTTCTTAACATCAGGATCATCTTGAGTTAGGATGTCCTTCACAACAACATTAGGAACAAAAGCTATAACATGAGAATGAAAAATGTAAATTCTGAAATCTTTAATGGCTTTGACCAAGGCATTAGATTTCTTCTCTAAGATGTTGTACTTCAGCTCTGAATTAGCTAATGTCTTGCTAAAAAATGAAATGGGTTGCTCAGTACCTTGTTGTCCTTTCCGTAGCAAAACTCCAACATTTGTATTTTCTGATGCAAATGTAAAAACTAGAAATTATTTTGTAAAATCCGGGCTAATCAAAATTGGTGCTTGAACGAGTGCTTTCTTGATCTCATCAAATGAGTGCTTTGCTTCCACTGTCCATTTTATGTCAGCTCCTTTCTTCAGCATCTTTTTTATGTCCTTTACAATCTCAGCAAAATTGGGAATAAACATCCTCACAAAATTTACCCTTCCAAGGAAAGACTGAATTTCCTTTCTGCTTCTAGGTAGATCCACTTTCTAAATTGCATTGACCCTGCTTGGATTAATATTAATCCCATATTTAGAAATAATATGCCCAAGTAACTTCCCTAAATTCAAAGAAAAAATGATTTTAGTGGGATTGAGAGAAATTCCAAACCTTCTACACTTCAGCAGAATCTTTTCTAGATGCTTCAAGTGATCTTATTCTCTCCTTGAGAAAACTGTTATGTCATCCAGATAGACAACCACAATCTTGTCCTTCTCCTTAGCAAAGGCAATGTCCATTTCTCTTTGAAATGTTGCTCCTGCATTCATCAGACCAAAGGGAATTTTGGCATACATGAATGTGCCCCATGGTGTAGTAAAGGTAGTTTTCTCCTGATCTTCTGGATGCACAAGTATCTGATTATACCATGAAAAACCATCCAACACTGACATTCTTTGGGAACAAAAAATGTTCTGCAGAATTTGGTCCATCTTTGGGATAGGGTAATTGTCCTTCAGAGAGACTTTGTTCAAGTTTCTGAAGTCAATGAATATTCTGATTTCTCCACTCTTTTTTCTGACTGGAACCAAGTTTTCAAGCTACTTTGAGAATCTGATTGGAACAATAATTTCGGCATCAAAGATTTTCTTGATTTCCTTCTCAATTAGAGGCATAAGAAGTGGATTAATCCTCCTCAGCGTTTGCTTGAAAGGCTTTTCATTTTCTTTAATAGGAATGGTATGCTGAATGATAGTAGGATCATACTTCTTCAAATCAGCATAACTCCATGCAAAAACATCTATGAACCCTTTCATCATCTCAATATATCTCTATCTCATGTCAACAGAAAGAAACTTTGAAAGCTTAATCTTTTTTGGCATTGCTAGTGTACCAAGGATACAACTCTCTACCTCTTCATCATCAGCCTGTATCCTAGGGGATTTGAACACATCATTCTAATCAAAATTATTCTCAAGGGGTATGAGACCTTTGGGTGTAGAGTTATTCTTCAGCTGTAACACTTCAGAATTTTCCTTTTTTTCAGCAAGCATGCTTTGCGAATCTACTTGTGTACTTTCAAAATCCTCTTTTAGTTCTATAATGTTTTTTACTTGTTGGTCATCCTCAAAAACTTGCCAATGGATAATGTTGTCAGGGATAGCAGGTCTATGGTGAACTTCAACCTCATATATTTCAGTGGAATGTGCAGGGATAACGAATAGACTTGCAGAGACAACTAGGGAGTTAGCTACTGAGTTTTGATCCCTAGTCTTCACAATAAATGAATATTCTTGAAAATTCTCTAACATCTCCGTGATCAAATTTTTGTATGCCCTAATTCTCACATCCTTAGTTTGATATATACCCTCAACTTGCTTAATAACTAATTCAGAATCTCCACAAACAGAAATATTTTGGGCACCCATTCTTTTCAAAATTTCTAAACCCAAAAATAAAGATTCACACACAGCCATGTTATTTGTGCAATCAAAATTCAGTTTGTAAGAAAAGAACTCACTTTCATCTTCTGGATTTGTGATCCAAATTCCTGCTCCAGCTCCCTCTCTTCCTTTTGATCCATTAAAGTGTAACAACCACCAACCTTCGACCTTCTCCTCACTGATTTGCTGATTTTCTGTTTGCTGATTTTCAGTTTGTTAATTTTCTAATTTCTTTGCATCCTCTGCTTCATCAGTCAATTCATTGAAAAGAATAGCAAATCCTAATTCAGTATCAACAACATAAATTGGAAAATTCTGAGGTTTTTCCTTACTACTTACCATATAAGCCATCCTTGTTTCTCTGTATAGTCTCCTTTTCTCACCAAAAACATGAATGGTGGCATAAGTTAGGTCCATCTGCATTGTACCTTTGATCTTTGCTACCCATGACCTTGATAAAAGCATGCCAAACTTAGGTGGAATGTATGGTAACACAATGTCCATTACCACTGTCTTGGCAGGGACTTGTGTGAGACCAACAACAACATATTTTATTAAACCAATGCACTAAACTCTTTTTGAATCAAAAGAAAACAAGTCCTTATATGGCCTAGTAATTTCCAATCCCATCCTTTCCATGATCACTTTGGGAATAATATTGTGAGAGGCCCCTGAATCCAACATGGCATTATTCAATGTCATGTCATGAATGCTAAGGCTGACATAAAAAGGAGGTGTCTCTTCATTTTTCTCATCCTCTAATCTTGGACCCAAGTATATGGTTGGATGTTCTTCTTGTATATTTAGGATATCAGCAGCTCCTGGTTGGGAATTCAACATTTTTACAATCTTACTTATGTATTCATTCACCTTAAGAATTTCTCCAAACGGTACTGGGATTTTGATCTTAGAGATCTCACTCTCTAAATTGAAAACAAAAGTAGATTTTTTAGTCTCTTTGACAGGAGGAGGAGGTGGTGTATCTTTCCTAACCTCAACGGCTTTAGGGGAATATTTCTTGGTATGTGTTTTACTTGAAGTAATTGGCACATTTCTATTTCCAAGGTTGTATTGTTTATGCATCTCAAAGATTGCATGTTGGTATCCGTTAAGATAATCAGATGGTTCCTCACCCTTGTTTACATCATGATCTAAATCATCATGTTCCTCCTTAGTCAAAAAAAATTCCTGACATGTTTTCATCTAAGCAATGAAATGATTCTTATTGCATTTCAAGCTGATCTTCTTCATCAACTAAGTTTTGCTGAAAATGAGGCCTTACTTGAGGGTCTGGTGGCTGATTTATGTTTTCCCTTGGTCACTGCTAGTTTTGAGGTCTTATGAACTAAGGATTTCTAAACCGAGGTTCATGTTGTGTAGGAGGAGCAAAGGCATTCCAAAGGGCAAGCTTATCCATCAGTTTTTCCATTGTATTCATCATGGAGTCAAATTTATCCTCTGAGGTGGAAGGCTTATCTTCTTCTTTTAACTTAGTCTTTCCCATCTTGGACTTAATTTCTGCTATCATATTGACCTCCACCTTCACTGCATCATTTTTCATTTCAGCAAGTGAAGGCGATTCTCTTTCCCTTAGTAGGATAGAAAAGTCATAATCAAAGGCTTCAACATATCTCCATTGAGATACTCCTAGATGAGGGTTTAGATGGGCGGGGATGGAGTTATAAACTTTGTTAAATCTCTTTGAAATGTTTTGAATAGTTTCATCAACAACTCTCTTCAAACTATTATACTCAGTGAGGGCTTGTATAGGATTGGTTCTATTTCCCCACTTCCTCAAAAAGCTATCTTCAAATTCATTCCAATTATGTAGGCTTCTTGCAACAAGGGCTTTAAACCACTTCCTAACATCACCAATAAAGCTCTGAGCAAACAATCTCATCTTGACATCCTCATGGTCAAACTCCTCCCTGTCTATGAAATCATTAAACTAGTCTACATGCACTTTAGTTGTAATCTCTTCATCACTTCCCCAAATTTTGATTCTAGTAGAATATTTGCTAGGAAGGGCATTAAGGACAGCTGGAAAAACAAGAGGCGCATACCTAGCAGGTGCAGCATCAGGTGGAAGTGGCACATTTCTTGCCATGATGACTTGAACTGTGGTAGTTTTAGGAACAACAGTAGTAGAGGAAGAGGAACTGTTAGGAGGAGGGTTGTTTGGTATTTTTTGTCCACTCACAATTGAACTCCAATTAGGAAGAGGGACACCAGATTTACTTCTTAACAAATTTTCAAATGGGTCTAGTTCCTTCAACCTATCCAAAGATTCTATCTCTCTCTAACAGCAGCTCTGAAGTGACTTCTTTGCAAACACTTATTTATCTTTTTGTGTCACTAAGGCTGAGGTATCAATACCTCTTATATGTAGGTCTAAGACAATTTAAAACAATTGTTTTTCACTTTCAGACCTAAACAAGACTTCCTGAATTTTATCATCAAACTTTTTATCTTCAGGACTTCTTAAAACTTCAGAGGACAAGGATTTTGTATGTAATGGAGTACCTGATATAGCAGAAATTCCTTGAATGCCTCTGGATATTATGTTTGAATTTTCCACAATTGTAGGTGGATCTGGGTCAGGATTACTCCTCGTGTATCTCATTTTCGAAGCCAACTTTGATCATATGAATTTTGAATAGAGACAACAAGGTATATGTGGCCTCGAATGGCTTCTAAGCTCCTGCAACCTTCAGAAGTTCAGCTTCAAAATTTCAGGAAAATTTTATCTTCAGACTCCCGGAAGACGCACCAAAATTTTATCACAAAATTGCACTTGATTGGCTGCTAATCAGACAATTCCATGTAATTGTTTCAAACCAGCTTTTGATTTAAGCTTAGACTCTTCAGTCTGAGAGGGCTCTTTCAAAGGGGTTTACGATATTAGACAATGTTAAAACTAGATGGCTAACTCTATTTGAAAAGTAACTTGATTTTGATGTATGTAGGTTGAAAAGAGTATAGGTCTGCAACCATTGGGGTTACAGAGTCAAAAAATCAGTAGATTCAGTAGCAAGGTTTCTTGACATGGAAGCTGAGGCAGATAAGAGTTTTTAACAAAGGTAAATCACACATATAACATAAGGAAACACAATCATTTCATCAATAAAGAAAGTCATAGCATAAACATATGAATTCTAAGTAATAAAGATGAAAACTACTGCAAGTGGTACACATAAAAATATAGATAAGAAAGGCATTAAAAACCCCATGAGAATCTCAGGTCTGTCAAGAAGAAGTCCTCTGTATTACTGATATAAGTCAAATTACATAAAGCAGTAGTAGTGAAAAAAATATCCAACCCTTTACAACTTTGATAATATGCCTTTAAATAGACCTCCTTACATTAGATATGATCTACCTCTTGCCTAGACTCATCAAACTCTTCTAATGACACCTTACATAATAGAAAAACATGTCTTTTAATCACACAATGACAGCTATACTCTAAAATAAACCTTTTCCTAATAGGACTGAAACTCCTATTTATTACATAAAACTACCTTATCTTTTAAAACAGCTACATATCTGACAACTAAGCCTCACATGTTCGAATAGGCTATGACATAGCTCATCACTACTTGACATCTTAAATATCCTCCTCAACATATGGAAAAAAACCCTATTTTTCAGGAAAACGGGACCATATCTTCAACGAAGGCTTCAGCTGATGAGATGTCTCCATTTCATGGTCTTCAAGTCATAAATTTTTGGTGGCAAGGTCCCTTGATCTGTTGGATGTGTCCACATGTCCAAAATTTCTTTTAAATTACTCATAAACCTTTAAAAACAACTCGCTACGAAAACAGATCAGTTTCATAGCGTGCTTTCGTAGCATCCAAAAAATGGTTTTTTAACTCAAAATTTCTGCTTTTTGTTGTTCCATAGTGTCCATCATGACCTGACACATCATCACTACCATTTCCCCTCCTTGAAAGCTGCAAAAAGTAGTTTTAGAAGCAAAAAGAAAGCTATAGAAATTTTCGTAGCATTTTCCTTGTTCAAGCCTATGAAACGCTACAAAGCTATGGAAAGCTGTGAAATTTCCAGATTTTGACCCTACTTCAAAAAGGTAACCTCCAGCTGTAGAAACTTGGTTTTTTACATGTCATTAACCTCTTAAAACATAATGAAACTCAACTTAAGAGCCTTGAGGTGTTTCCTCTTCATTAATGATGAGTTGAGTTATGGGTTCCTCAACTACAGTCATCTTTAAGCCCTTCTTCTCCAGCTCCTCGTGGATACTGTTATCACTCAAAAAATTCAAAACATCATTTTTACAAGGTTAAATAGGTTCATGGGTCAAAATATGGTTATAGGATTCATTTTTAAGTTTGGTCAAGGGAAATATTAATTTTTTATGGTTTAATTTTACCCTAAGGTCTAAACCCACTCATGTTCAAACTCCTTCATGTCACATCATTCATTATTTTTTTATTCATTTCATTATCCAAAGGTTTTTGTACCAAAAGTGCCAAATTAGCCAAGAAAACAAAGTTTCGTAGCACATTACACTGTAAAACATCACTTTTTTCTACGAAACTGGTGAAATTTTCGTAGCGAAATATGAAGCAAAATTCTGTTTTCTAACTTTGAAAAGTCAACTTCAAAGGTGGTTTCTGGGAAAACAGAAATATATTTTAAGAACTTGAGAGATGTTATTTTCAAAAAAAAATCCAGTAACAATAACCTCTCTCACGTTTCTCACAGGTGTTATCAGTTGGAAGATATAAGGATTTCTTTGAAGCCCTATTTTTAGAAAATAGAGTTTTTCTATTTTACACATGTTTTGCAAATGCAGTTTTTGGAAAGATGGAGATGTGTTTAAAAACACCAACAGACATTCTTCTTCAATACATACTTATCTACGAAAACCTCTTTTAGTTTTGAAAAATACATCATGGATTAGAGGATATAGGCTCTGTTCCAAGACCTATGTTTCAGGAAAAAATAGGAAAAATCTGCAAGGATGTCTTAAATATGAAAGGTGAGATTGACACCTCAAGACTCTTAGGTGAGTTGATTTATGGTTTTTTGAGGTTTATGAAATTATTAGATACAATTTTTTGCACTCACAAGTTTCATTTTCCAAAATTATACAAAAATCTTCATTTTCAGCAGTTTCGTAGCGCCTCCAGGCTTGAAGGGCAGCAAAGTGCTATGAAACTACTGTAGCTGCATTTTTTACTTTTTGACTTGTTTTGGAGGTTCTTGAGAGCTTAAATTGGTATGAAAAATGTTTTGGATTATGATGAATCTGATGCAAAAGGAAAGAGTTTAAATTGATAAAGATAAATGCTTATTTTGCAACGCCATGAAAAGCGCTACGAAACTGCCTTACTTTCGTAGCGCACTACATTTCATCCTTTCGAGCAGGTTTTGAAGCGATTTTTGGACAGCTGGAGGTAATGGAAGAATAATATACCATTTCAAGCCATTATTCAACATTCAAGTACCACGAATTGAATATTAAATGACAACCAAAATTTTCAAAGAAGAAGAAGACTATTTTCCTAAAAAATAGGGTCTTGTTTCCTAGTTTTGAGGAGGTCACTTAAGTGATCATAAAGAGATGAATTCCATTATCCAAATTCGACCATGTGACAACATACTTGTCAATAATGTAATTTCTTTAATTATATAAGGTTTTTAAAGATAGTAATGAGTAGTTTGAGTCCTTTTTGAAATAGGACTATCAAGTAGGATAGGTGTATGTTTGTCATAAATTTCATGTTTTATAGCTATGCAAGGTGTCAGTGGACATAAATTCGATGTATCTAGCCTAGAGGCAGATCATCTCATGATGTAACATCTCTATTAAATGCCATTGGGTCGAATTTTTTAAGGGTTGGAGATTTTTGGCAAAATGGCAGCTTATTGTAAATTGACTGTTTCATCAATACAAAGATTTGTTACTTGACCAACTTGGGATTCTAAAGGAGTTTCTAGTGCTTACTTATCCTATCTGTACCTTTTATGTATCTCTCTTGCAGTGGTTTTCATTTATATTACTAATAATTCATCCATTTTATGCTCTGAATTCCTTTATAAGTGAATTGAGTGTGTATTTCATGTTTCATGTGTGTGTGTGTGTCCTACTACTAAAAACTTTGACCTACCTCAACTTCCATATCAAGTAAAATCACTGAATCACTGAAAGTGTTGACTCCATAAGCCCAATGTTTACATACTGATATTATTTTCAACCTACAAGGTTGGAGATGTTATCTCATAAGACTATTTCATTGTAAAGCAATTGGAGTTTCTGCTCTATACAGTAACAACGCAAGTTTTCTTCAGCTGAGATTCTTATTATATTTCAATGAGTTTTTGTCCTAACTTTTGAAAGGTTTTCTTCAATGTCTTAATTCTAATTACTGAGAACTCATGATTTTTTATTCTCTGACTTCCTTTAAGTATTAAGCCATAGTATATATCTTTTAATATTTTCCGTCCAATATCTTGATATTTCATTACTCAGAAATCGTGTATCACATGCTCTGACTTCCTTTGAACCTCAAGCTATTGAAAACTTCCTGTATGTGTTGCTCTTTCATTGAAATATTTACAAGCCTCAGCTTCCACAAGGAAAGCCTTATTATTGAGATCCCTGTCACTGACTCCATAGCCTAATGGTAGTAAGCTTTTATCTTTTCAACCTACAAACATATAAAACCAATACATAAATCATAGAGTTAGCCATCTATCTACATCTTTATTCAATATAATTAACCCTTGAGAGAGCCTTCTTAGATTGAGGAGGCTAAGCCTCAGTCACAAGATTGGTTTGAAATAGTTACACTGAAGTTGTTTGATCAGCAGCCAATTAGGTACGATTTTGGTGATAACACTTTGGCGCCGTTGTCGGGGACCGAAGGTTTATATTTTCCCTGCGAAGAATGACAAAGTTTCAGTTCTAAGGTCTGAGAGCAGTGCACACTTAGGCACATATTGGATGTGTTTCTGCTCTGGCGACTCCACACATCAAATAATCAATTGGAAGGCGACTCCACTGCTTGAAGATCAGTAGCTTGATGAAGTTTCAAGATGAGTTCCATTGCAAGAATAAATTTCAAGTACACCCCTATGAATCGGTCTCACATCCCTAGTTTTCAAAATCCTATTCCAAAGGTCAAATGGTTAACTAATCTTCCAATATTTAAAGATGAAAATAAATATGATGCTTCTCTTCATTTGGTTAGATTCCATATGCATGTATCTATACTTCAGGTTCAGTTCCCTGAGGATTGTCTCATGAAGATGTTTATGGCCACTTTAGAGGGAAAAGCATGGTCTTGGTATGAAAGCCTACCAAATTGTTCATTATGTTCTCTTGATGATTTCCATGTTGCATTTTATGAGATGTATGAAGAGTTTCATCCCTCCTTATTGTTGGTCACATATTGTTGTAAACATTGTGTGAGTTTTATTGAATATTTGGAGAATTTTTATGAAGATGATGAGTTCATGGATGAGGAAATTTTAGAGGCCCTCTATGACAATCCCTTCAATCACCAAGAAAAAAGGATAGCCTCTCTCTTGAATGAAAATGAAACCCAACAGTATTTTATTTATGAAAATCATGTTACATCCTCTAAGTTTGATGAAAATTTGCAGCAGACTTGTCAGTCTTTTGATCATCAGGAGTATGAGAATCATTTCAAACAACAAGAGGAAATATTGGAAGATAATTACTATAACTCTCAGGTAAAGGAAAAAGTTGAGTCTTCATGTTATTTCTTGCATCAGTCTACATCAAATGATGATCACACTAATGACGAAGTGGATGAAAATTTTTCTTTATCCTTGTCTTCTAATCGGAAATCATTTGAGTGCAAGTCATAAGATAAGATTCAGTTTTTCGATGAAGTTGCTAAGAACATTGAAAAATAAATTGAAGTTTTAGAAGATCAAATTCAACCTTATAGGCTTCATGATCAAGATCAGTCTTTTCAAAAAATTTTAATGCCAAAAAACAAAGAGAGGGTGGTGTTACCTTTCTCCTTTGATTTTGAGGAAGAATACACTATTTTGAAAATCAGTTTGAACAACAGTTTGATAGCACACAATTGAAATCTTGTGTGGCTGAGCAAAGAATATATGAGTTGTCCAAAGTTGCAGAATGTCTTGAGAATTATCAAATAGATTATGTCTTCTATGAACCTATAGCTGACTACATGGAAGAGTTCTACAATTCAGATTTCTAGTTATATTTTCATTTTGAAGATCAGATATATTTTATGTTGCCTTGCTCATCTCAGTATCATGATTATTTTTTGTTCAAGTGTAGTCAAGAGGTTCAAATGTCAGATCAGATCAATGACTGGCTTCATTGGAAGTTTCATGTTGCTTGAATTAAAAATGGAGATTGCAGTTGTTAGGGTAAGTAGGAGTGTGTGAATAAACTCAAAGTTGAATGAGCATATTTTTAGTTGGTACAAAGTCATTTTTTAGCATTAATCATCAAGCTTGAGCCCAAAGAGAAGGCCATAAGATCTTGGTGAAGTTTTCATAAATTTCGGAGTTTTTATTTCCAAGAATATGGATAGCACTGGAACTACAGGTTCTTTGGTGTACCACAGGGGCACACCATCCCAAGTGGGGCCACTGTTATCACTCAAAAAATTCAAACATAATTTTTACAAGGTTAAATAGGTTCATGCGTCAAAATATGGTTATAGGATTCATTTTTAGGTTTGGTCAAGGAAAATATTAAATTTTTATGGTTTAAGTTTACCCTAAGGTCTAATCCCACTTATGTTCAAACTCCTTCATGTCACATCATTCATAACTTTCTGATTCATTTCATTTTCCAAAGGTTTTTGTACCAAAAGTTCAAAATTAGCCAAGAAACCATAGTTTCGTAGTGCATTACACTGTAAAAACTGACTTTTTTCTATGAAACTGTTGAAATTTTCGTAGCGAAATATGAAGCAAAATTATGTTTTCTGACTTTGAGAAGTCAACTTCAAAGGTGGTTTCTAGGAAAACCGAATGGTATTTTAAGAAACTGAGGGATTTTATTTTCATGAACATATCAAATAAAAATAACCTCTCACTTTTCTCACAAGTGTTATCAGTTGGGAGATACAAGGATTTCTTTGAAGCCCTATTTTCATAAAACAGAGGTTTCCTGTTTGGCACATGTTTTTCAAATGCAGTTTCTGGAGAGATGGAGATGTGTTTAAAACAACCAAGAGATGTTTTTCTTCAATACATACTAATATATGAAAACCTCCTTCCTTATTGCAAAATACATCATGTATTAGAAGATATAGGCTCTGTTCCAAGACCTATGTTTCAGGAAAAAACAGGAAAAATATGTAAGGATGTCTTAAATATGAAAGGTGAGATTGACACCTCAAGAATCTTAGGTGAGTTGATTTATGGTTTTTTAAGATTGATGACATGATTAGATAAAATTTTTTGGCACTCATAGGTTTCAGTTTTAAAAATTATACAAAAATATGCATTTTCAGCAGTTTCGTAGCGCCTTCATGCTTGAAGGGCAGCAAAGTACTATGAAACTAATATAGCTGTGTTTTTGAATTTTTAACCAGTTTTGGAGGGTGTTGAGAGCATAAATTGGTATGAAACATGTTTTGGATGATGATAAATCTGATGCAAAATGAAAGAGTTGAAATTGTTGAAGATAAAGGCTTATTTTGCAGCGCTATGAAACTGCCTTACTTTCGTAACGCACTGCATTTCATCCTTTTGAGTAGGTTTTGAAGATATTTTTGGACATATGGAGCTTATGGAAGAATAATACACAATTTCAAGCCATCATTCAACATTCAAGGACCACAAATTTAAGATTAAATGACAACCAAATTTTTCAAAGAAGAAGAAGACTATTTGCCTAAAAAACAGGGTCTTGTTTCCTATCTTTGAGGAGGTCAGTTAAGTGATCATAAAGAGATGAATGTCACTATCCAAATTCAACCATGTGATAAAATAATTGTCAATAATGTAATTTCTTTAATTATATAAGGTTTTTAAAGATATTAATGAGTAGTTTGAGTCCTTTTTGAAATAGGACTATCAAGTAGGATAGGTGTCTGTTTGTCATAAATTTCATGTTTTATATTTACGCAAGGTGTTAGTGGACAAAAATTCGATGTATCTAGCCTAGAGGCAGATCATCTCATGATGTAACATCTCTATTAAAGGCCATTTGGTCGAATTTCTCAAGGGTTGGAGATTTTTGGCAAAATGGCAGCTTATTGTAAATTGATTGTTTCAGCAATACAGAGATTTGTTACTTGACCAACTTGGGATTCTGAAGGAGTTTCTAGTGCTTACTTATACTATCTGTACCTTTTATGTATCTCTCTTGCAGAGATTTTCATTTATATTACTCATAATTCATCCATTTGATGCTCTAACTTACTTTATAGGTGAATTGACTGTGTATTTTCATGTTTCATGTGTGTGTGTCCTACATCTAAAAACTCTGACCTGCCTCAACTTCCATGTCAAGTAAACTCACTGAATCACTGAAAATGTTGACTCCATAATCCCAATGTTTACATACTGATATTATTTTCAACCTACAAGTTTGGATATGTTATCTCATAAGACTATTTGATTGTAAAGATATTGGAATTTCTGCTATATACAGTAACAACACAACTTTTCTTCACTTGAGATTCTTATTATATTTCAATGAGTTTTTGTCCTATCCTTTGAAAGGTTTTCTTCAATGTATTAATTCTTATTACTCAGAACTCATGATTGTTCATTACCTGACTTCCTTTAAGTATTAAGCCATGGTATATCTCGTTTAATATTTTTCCTCCAATGTCTTGATGTTTCATTACTCAGAAATCGTGTATCACATGCTCTAACTTCCTTTGAACCTCAAGCTATAGAAAAATTCCTGTATCTATTGCTCTTTCATTGAAATATTTACAAGCCTTAGCTTCCACAAGGAAAGCCTCGTTATTGAGATCCCTGTCACTGACTCCATAGCCCAATGGTAGTAAGCTTTGATCTTTTCAACCTACAAACATATAAAACCAATACATAAATCATAGAGTTAGCCATCTATCTACATCTTTATTCAATATCATTAACCCATGAGAGAGCCCTCTCAGATTGAGGAGGCTAAGCCTTAGTCACAAGATTGGTTTGAAATAGTTACACTGAAATTTTCTGATCAATAGCCAGTCAAGTACCATTTTGGTGATAACAGATACATTCTAACTACTCTTGGAGGTATTTGACTTGGTCCTTCAGTTTTTTGTTGCTAGATTTCAAGTGTAGGTTAATTTTTCTAACATGGTTCATTTCTATTCTCAATGGTTGAGTCCATTTGATCAATTGTTTTGTATCATCTAAGGTCTTTGACACACTATCAACCTGCTCTTCCCAAATCTCTTTCATTTTCTCAAACTGCATTGTTTGAACATTATGTTTCCTTGCCTCTTTCTTCAAGACTACTATTTCATGATTTGCTAACTTCATATGCTCTTCAAGGATCTCAATCTCTTTTCTTTAATGATTCTCTCCTTTCCTTTATTTTTCTTGATGACTGGATCTTCTTTTGCAGGTGATGATAGGTCAATGATACTTGATGGTGGTTGGACAATGTCAGTGACCCTCTGAACTTATTTACTGCTTTCCAAGAGTTTTCTAGAATGTCTTGTCATAGGTTTCCTAGCCTGAAATATGAAACCCGCATTATCACCTTCAAAGTTACTCTAACTTCTTTGCTTATTTAGCTTTCTTGAGCTTCTTTCCTCCCTCATCTATATCTTTAGCTTGGACTATGGGGGTTTCCTCAATATCAATAGCATGCAGAATGTCTTCTAAATTTCCCCTAGCCACTGTTTGGCAATCCTTTTACTGCCATGTTTGCTCATAGTTGGCTCTTGTATTGCAGGTTTGATCGCAGTAAGCTTTTGTTTTGTAGGTGTAACAGCAGGTGTATCAACTTTCTGCAATTACTCAGTTTCCATGATTACCAGTTCACTTTTCTCTGCCCCTAAAGGTTCACTTTTTTCTACCACTAAAGGTTCACTTTGTTCTGCCACTGAAGGTGATAGTATATCTCTAGGTTTAGGAGTTCTTTTAGGGGTAATGGCATCCACTTCAAAACCATTGAAAAATAGAAAAGAAAACCAGTCTCTACCTAGACTTTTTAACTCCTATAAAACCAACAAATTGATTAAACCATGATGAAAGAGTGAGGTTTCACTTCCTTCAGATTTGGCTTGAACTTTATCTTCCATTTTTTCTAAGCTTATATATAAGTAAAAAGGTAGGGCAATATATTTATTACTAAAAAAATGTAGTAGAAGCTTGAAGTGGTAAGAATAAACCTTATGATACCTCCCTTCACAAGTGAAGTATTTATTAATGATAAGCAGTAGCTTTGAGAAATTGTCTTTCATGTAGCTCCTTGGAATGGCGTTTTTAAGGTCAATATCACTATACTCTGGCTTGATAAATTCCTTACATTCTTGCATGTTGAATTTGAAACCTTTGAACCATTGCTCTCCTCCTCTTGGAATTCCTGTTGCTGTTGTGATGGCCTCTAGTGTTATAGTGAGGTTCAGCATTCCCACCTTTGCAGCTGTCCCATTGAAATTGATGAAAATCTCTTTAGAAACATGTACATGGCATCCTTGCAATCTTTGGAAAAACTACAAACACCCTTTTCTTTTGAAAACTTCTAAATTTGTTGGGTCTTCATTTATCAATTTCATCTATGATGTGATCTAAAAATGCGGAATTGACAAGATATTTTCTAGCTCTTATACAATATGTGAATGGAAAGTATTTTACTGAGCAATTACTTTTTAACCAAAATTAACTATTAGCATCAATTGTTTTAAAGTATAAATATGTTTATGTTATGGCTTTAACAAATACACAAGATGCATATAAATTATACCATAAAATAGATAATTTTTTGTGACAGAGTTCATCCCTCCTGGACTACGTCTTTGGGTCTGCCTCAGAAAGGTGTGTCCGCTGTATTTCTTAAGCCAAGAGAATAAGACTATAAAGAATCATCAGTTGAATAGTGTGAAGAAACATTACTGATGTTTGTAGAAAAGGATCATTTTATTTGGCTACTTTATTAAACCATTCATGAAACAAACAAGCTTGGGGGGTCTAGAAAGAAATTAAGAATTCTCTAAAAAGGCCCAGTAGAGGAAAACATAGAGGCAATTAAGAACAAACAGAGCTAAGGTGCCTTTGAAAAAATTTCTTAGTCTAAGACCTTTGTCCTACTATTTAGAAGGATGAAACACAATGATACATAAGATAAAAATAACTTAATAGAAGCACATCACCATTAACCAAGCTCAGGGATCTTGGAAGCAACCTTCACCATCATCAATCAATACAAGCCATTCACAAACTCCACAACACCAATTTCTTCTCCAATCTCCAAAAAAAACTATGTATTGCTCAAAAGAGTCATCAAATGCCAACCTTTTACAATGAGGCCCTCATACTCTATTTATATAGCAAAGGAGGGAAAAAACCCTAACTAGGGTTTGAAAATGTCAAAATCATCCATAAATGCCATTTATGCCCAAGAGACCATGCAAGGCCCAAGGCATAAATATCTCATGAAATAAATGGAAAAATAACTCCTAGAAGCTAATTTTGGATCTATTTGCCTCAAAAAACATTAAAATATCATTTTGAAATTAATGAGTGTTTTTTGTTGACTTTTGGCCAAAATTGCATAGTGAAGTCTGAACGCACAGCACCTTCCAGGGCAGAAAATAGGTCCACTTGCAGCCAAGTTTTGGTGACCTTCCAAATGTCAGAATTTTCTCCGTGATGGCCCGTTGGAAAGCTGGCCGAGTCTAAGTTCCAAATATACCATTGGTTTTCTGATTGAACTCCATTTACCTGTCCAAAAGGCAAAATGTCCAAGACTACTCTAGACGCAGTGCCAAGCCTAAAAATGAGGTAGAAAGGTGAAAATGAGGTGTTTTTTGGCCTTTTGAGGGGTCAAAAATACTCCAAATGCTCTGAAATTCAGTGAGAATAATTTAATGGACATGAGGATTCCAAAAATGTAAATTTCTCCCTCTGAAGATGCCTAATATGAAAGCATAGCGCCAGGAGTGTTGCGCTTAGAGACCTCCAAATTCACAAAAACCCAAAAATTGTCAAAATTCTCTCAAATTTGGTGGATGTCTACCTCATGGGTTCTGAGAGACCTGCAGAGAAGCTTGTGCCAAAATTCCAAGGTTAGCTTGTCTTTTTACTTCTTTGAGTGCTTGGATCTTGGTTTGGACCTTCTTGAGTTTAACCCTTGCAACTTGGTTCCTTCGGGCATAATGCTTGGTTATCCTCCTTTGGAGATCAAGATCCTAATTTTCTTTCTTCAATTTAGCCTCCACGTGTATGTTGGCTCTTTCCAACCAAGGCTCCCTATCATTTTCTATCTCCATGGCCAATAGCTCATCCATAGGGAGCTTTTCTGCTAAGGTTGATTCTTGTTCCCTTTGTTTTTCCAATGCCTTCTTCAAACCCATGGTTCTAGTTCTCCTCCCAGATTGTCCTTCTTCATCCTCACTGTCCTCATAGGTACCCATGAACTCTTCTAGCTTTACCTTTTCCTTTTAGGCCTCTTTCCGAGCCTTGATTGCTCTAGCCTCATAAATTGAAATTTGTGCTCCTAGCTGCATGTTCTCCATGTCAAATGCATCATTTACACTCTTGGCTATATTATAGATTTTCTTTGAGGTCTTGAATTAGGGAATTTTTGTTCTGGATGAGAAAGTTTGAGATCCTTACTTCATTCTCTTCATCACTGTCCACCTGAATGATTTCAAACTCCATCTCAACCTCATGATATTCTTATTCTTCCTTTACCTTTTGTTTTCCTTTGCCTAGTGGCTTAGCTGAGGTGGATGGCATGGTCCCTTGCCTTTTAGAGGTAGCAAACACAAGCCTTGGCCCTTTTTGATATGTCAATGGAAGAAGTCTTCTTGTGATCTTGTTGGTGTCTTCCTCATAGATGTGATCATTGCTTCTACCATCAAAATCTTCTTTTTCATCATTAGTATCATTAGTCATCATATTTTCTGCTTCATCATTGTCATCTTTGGTCTCAACATCATCATCACTCTCAACCTCTTCACTGATTTCTGCATTGTCATTTTGTTCTCCGTTAAAGCTACTTATCTCTTGATTGCTGTGATATTCAATTTGAGTATCAACCCTTTCATCTCATTCATTATTTTCATGATTGTCATTAGACTCTTCTTCATTTTTTGCATAATCATCATCTTCATTTTGTTCATCATTGAAGTTGCTTGCCTCTCCACTACTATGATCTTCATTTTCATCATCACCCTCTTCAATTTTTTCACTGTCTTCATGACTGTCATGACTGTCATGACTCTTGTCATGACTATCATGACTGTTTTCCTTTTCATCATTGAGGCTTGGTTCATTTTTGTCACTGCTGCATTTATCCTTTGTATTTTCCTCACTGTTTTCATTTTCATCATTGTCATCCTCTTCCATATCTTCTGCTTCATTGCTGACCTCTTCTTCAACACTGCTCAATTTTTTTTCACTATCATCTTCCTCATTTTCTTAATTGTTATCCTTTTCCTTTGTTTCCATCTTCAATGCCTCCCATTGGCTCATTTCATCATCATCCTCATGCTCATTTTGGCTTGACTCATTGTCACCGTCACCCTCATTGGCACTTTCTTGCTCACTGCCACTTCCTTCTTGTTTTGATGCATCAGGAGAAAGTGAGGAAGGGAGGTTTTCTTGAGTAGAGGTTGCTTGTGTAGATGATGAGGCATGACCTGTAGGAGGTGCTGGGGGAGTGGAGGGAGGAGGATGAGATGATGAGGGCAGACTAGGCTAATGATGAGGTTGTTGGCTTGTGAATATCTCATGAGATATGAACACATCCTAGGGTATGCCTTTTTGCTCTAAATAATGTAGTACCACCATCTTTATCAAGGAGTGGTGGAACAAACTATGCATTTTTTAGATATAACTCCTCCTTTGGACAACAGAAGATATCTTAAGTATGAGGGGTTTTCGCAGTGCATTATATTAGATATCATTTTTGGGATTCAACTGCGTTAATTTAGTCATTCATCTATGACCATTTCCATGAGAGATAGTCGTAACTGACTAATTTCTCATGATTTTTTGAATAGTCCACTTAGCACTCATTGCATCGGGTGATGCTCACGAAGTCGAAGAAGTGGGATTGAAGCGAGTGAAATGAATCACATAGCATCAATCATCACTTAAGGAGCTTGCCAGTAACGAGATGTCCCGGAGGTCACCCATCCCGAGAACTCCTCGGCTCCAAAACGCGCTTAAGTGTGCAGAGTTTTCTAATCCATGCCCACTTAGCTTGCTACCCCATTGCAAAACCCTAGCTATTATTGCCTCATAGACAGCTGAAGATCCCTTTACTCTTAGTATTTTAAGTATGAAAGGGGTTTTCGCGATGCATTATATTGAATGTCATTTTTTGGGATTCAAGCTGCGTTAATTTGGTCATTCATCTATGACCATTTCCATGAGAGGTAGTCGTAAACGACTAATTTCCTCATGATTTTTTGAATATTCCACTTAGCACTCATTGCATCGGGTGATGCTCACAGGGATGAAGAAGTGGGATTGAAACTAGTGAAATGAATCATGTAGCGTCAATCATCACTTCTGGGGCTTGCACCCAGTAACCAGGACTTCCCGGGAGGTCACCCATCCCAGAACTCTTCTGGCTCAAGTGCGCTTAACTGTCGAGTTTTCCCACAATCAAGCCCACTTAGCTTGATACCCCATTTGCAAAACCCTAGCAACTATTGTGCCTCATGAACCATTCAAGAAGAGATCCCTTTACTCTTAGTATTTTAAGTATGAGGGTTTTCCGAAGTGCATTATATTAGATATCATTTTTGGGATTCAACGGTGTTAATTTAGTCATTCATCTATGACCATTTCCATGAGAGGTAGTCGTAACTCACTAATTTCTCATCATTTTTGAATAGTTCACTTAACACTTATTGCATAGGTGATGCTCACGGAGGTGAAGATTACTTGTCTACTCCACATACAAAGTAACGGGCAAATGAAGCATCTTGACCCTAGTGAAATGCATGCGTGTTTATTGTAGTAGGAGTAGAGCCTGGAGTATCTCCCCTCACAGCTAAAGTATTTCATGATGACCTTCATTAGGGGTGCATACCTCTCTAGTAAGTGTGAGAAAGGGAAAATGGACTTGCAGCCTTCTTTATACCTAGGCTTGAGGAAAGGCTCATAGTAAGTCATATCCAACTTTTCCCTTTTGAACCATTTCTCACCAACATCAGGAAGTCTAGTAGCCTGAGCAATGGTATCTAATGATAGCTCAAAGTCTATCCCTACAAGGTTTGACTATTTGTTCTGTAGGTTGAGGACAAACAGCCTAGTGAGTTCAAGGTGACTTTGCACTTGTTTGGACTTTTCACAAAACTGAAAACACCCCACATTTTGAAAGAATTTGAAAATCATGGGGGAAGAAGTAATCTCCACTATGTCTTGGGGCTCAAATCTGTTAACCTTCCCACCCTTGTGCTTTGGCCTCATAGGCACTTGACCTCCTTCACTGCTCAAAATTCCTTCTTCTCCTAACATGGTGACTAGGGTTGCCTTTAGACAAACTTAGGCCTGCTTGTGAAACTTAGGTAGGAGTAGTGGAATGAAAATATGGTGAAAGGAATCCCTTGAAAATGAGTGTGATGGAAGTGTGGTTTAGGGTTTATAGCCACTAGAGTTTAGTCATTTTAATTTAACCATTAATTAATGAATTTCACTTGAGGAGGGGCAAAAAATTCCACTTACCAATTTCTTGACTCTTTTGCAGGTCCTTCGAAGTAGCTTAGAGGGATCTTTTTCATCATTTTTGGCAATTTTTCAAGAAAAAGAGGATTTTTTGCCCTAAGTGTAGTGTCGGGTAGAAAACTGGGCAAGTCAGGTCCCCCTAGGCATAGCGCTGCCCACGTGCAGGCCTGCCGGGCTCCTGGGCGCAGCGCTGCTCAATTCATGCAGGCTTGCCGGTCTTCTGGGTGCAGCGCCGGGCAGAAATGGGCCTGTCGGACCCTCTTAAGCGTAGCATTGGGCATTCCTGGGTGAGTTGGTCTCCTTTAAGCACAGCGTTGCCTGCATGCAGGTCTACCAAATCCTTCCTGTCAAGCGAAACTGGGTGAACACGTAGCACCCACCTCTAAGCACACCGCGCTCCGCTCTAGGCACAACGCAGTGTAAATTTACACTGCAATTTGTGCTCTATGCGCAGTGCCAGGTGCCCAAGCATAGCACCTGCTCCAAAGCGCAACGCTGGTGACTTTGCCCAGAATTTCACAAAACTCGGAAATTTTCTCCCTTGAGTGTTTTTCGCTCCTTTGTAGGTGACAAATGAACTGAGTGAGGAAGGAAAAATGGTCTTTTATACCTTTAGGGAAATAAATTAAAATCAAAACCCACTTTTGTTAATGTTTCTTGAGTTTTTCCAATTGACTGACAATCTCTTCACCCTTTTTCCTGTGTAGGAGATTTTAAAACTTTTGAGTGGCTCTTTTCTCTTGGTGGGAGCTTGCTAGAAAAATGAAGTGGTCCTTCTTCAGTCTAGGGGTCTTTGGCATTATCAAAACCTCTTTGTGCTTGCATGGTAAATTTTAAATCATGCTTTTACCTCCTTTTACCTTTCTGACTGTGGGTGACTTGAGAACAGAGTTTTTTCCCTTTTTCACAGATTTTTTGGTCATGACAAACTTACCTTTTACAATAACCATAATCATGTCTGCCATACCTCCTCTTGGCCACTTCTGATTTGTTGTAGGTTGCATGACATATTTATTTTGAGCTTTTTGATGTTTCTTGATGTTTTGACATATTTAGTTACACAATAGGAAACTTCATAATCAGTTTTGGCTTTCTGTCCTGAAATTCAACCCTGTGCTTTATTCCTTCGATCATTTGAATGAAAATAACTGAAAATGAAGACTTGATTTTCCTTATACTGATACTCTTTCATGTTTTCCCTTTGAGGAAATGAAACACTTTACCTTCGCAAACCATACAATTCACCTTCAAGAGCCTCTTCAAACCTTCTTCTGTTGTTCTAATGAAGGCTCATTATCTTCATTTCACCCTCTTGCCTACCTTTGCAAAACCTTAGGTTTTTGGGCTATTTGAGAAGAATCATTAATGTTGTCTTCTAATTTCTATATAGCCCTTTCAAGTTCACTCATTTTTGTTCAGTTTACCTCACCATTTTCCCTTCTTCATTTATAACTTCTAAAAATCTTCAATTCATGCTTGGTTGTGCTAGTGTGCCTCTATCCTTGTGATTTTCTGCATTAGCTTTGCTTGGAATACTTCTGGTCCAATCAGTCCTAGAAACCCTAATTTTCCTTGAACATAGGTTGCTTCCTCTTCCATTTTCTTGTGTATATCTTCTAATGAGGGGCATGCCTTTTACCTTACCTAATTTTTCTACTGATAGCCACCTTGACACTCCTGCAGAAATGTCAAAATGGGCAGTTGTCCTTTTGCAGAATTTTGTCCTTGCAAAGCAGTCATCCTTGAAGTTCTTCTTGAACTAACTTGGACAAACATATGTTGACCCATTTTCACATTTAATTCAGCTTCTAGCATGTGAAAAAAAATTACTTAGAACACCAAAGATAACCCTACAACCTATGAAACCCTAGTGACCTAGTGGGAGGCTCTTTGACTTGGTCTTTGATTGAAAGATTGGCTTAGGGTCTTCAAGTATAAAAAATAAAGTCTTTGACAAATTGGTGTATTGAAGATCAAAAATCCAATGTACTTGATTTATCTAATGAGCCTACAAAGATACCTTTACGACCATCAATGCTTGAGGCATTCGATTAACATGAGAAACGGTAGGTGTTTGGCAATCCTAGATGGAAATTTGGAGGGTTGAGCATAGGAAAAATAGAGTATTGACGTTATGGGTGTGAAAATAAGACAAATATGAGTGGCATGAGTCCATGAGGCATCCTTCAGAAGTGGTAGGCTAATCAGGGAATGGCAGAGTAATGAGATAGTGAAAAAATTATCCTAAGGATAATGAAGGCAGTGAGATTTCTAAAACTCACAATATTCATGAATTTTGTTTTTAGAAATCTAGGATAAGTATTTAGTCATCTACAGAATAGAAAAAATTACTAATGACTAACAGAATGAAACTCACACTTGAAATCAAATTACAACTTTGGAAACCATCTCGGAGGTCATCTTTACATGGTAAAGAGACTTTTTTTTTTCTAAGTTAAGTTAATCTATTAACAGAGGAAATATTTTACATCAGGGTCGTAGCCTAGTCTTTTCCCAATCCTGTGGCAATCTTGACAAAAAAAGTAGAGAAATAGACTGCCCTCATAGAGGGAAACCAACCTTTAATAATTTTCGAACTGTTGCATTGCCCTTGCAGGGGTGCCATCGAATGATGCTTCTGAAGGTTACTTCATTTACAGCAATCAAAAACAGAACTATAAACTGACACAACAACATAATAAAAAACAAGCCTGATAGTATGGGCTGATAGTAAGCACGAAAACCAAACAAAGGAAGAGCAGCTACCCATCAGACGGTTCTTCCACGACTTTGCACCAGAGTGCATCCATTTCTCCATATTTCTTGAACAGGTCCATGATGGAAGTGACAACCTGCCTAGAAGGTGTTGGTTCTCCTTGAGCCATATCCACGTCATGATTCCCGCTCACTTGCCCTAGATCACCTTGCCCCTCCTTCCCCTGCGTGTGCATCGACCCCGCCTAAAGGTCCGAGGTCTGGGTAGCTGCTTTACACAGACTCGTTGGGCCAAAGCTCTGTCCATCCACCTGGGGCTCTTCACGGAAAACCACAGTAATAGAGGCAGTGACCTGAGGGCGGTTTAGAGAGAAATTGAAAGAAAAATGCACTGTATGAGGCGTGGGAAAAGGTGGAGCAGTGAGAATTGGAGGCTCCGGGGAGCCCAAGCGGTGGCCAAAGCCATGAAAACGTCCCCTCTTGCTTCTGGTGTTGGGATAGTGGCCCGAATGAGAAGACGAATCGGAGGTGGAGCTGGAGGTGGAGAGAGTGCGCCGGGGTTGGCTTCTGGTGCTACCCCTGCAGCACCTCATCCTTTGACAAAGGCGAGGCATTGGCACAGACTCAGCAGAGGGCATGAGAAGAGGTGGAAGAGTAGGAGTGGTGGAGGCCTGAGGGATTCAAAAATTCAAAGAGACTGAAGCAAATAGACAAAGACTAGAATGTGAGAAGTGGAGATTGTCACCAAGCTCCAGGCAACAGCTCAGCGGGCTTCTTTTGCCAGTCATAGTGCGCACACTGGAGAACCCAGCGTCCAGGGAGCACCAGCAATTCATCGGCTGAGGAGCGTCTGAGAAACCAGAGCAATTCACCATGTTATCAATCCAAATGTGACTGCATCAAATAACGCCCGGCATTAAACCCACATTGATGAGAGCCGAAGGCCGATGCATTGAGCCGCATGAGAAATCGTATAGAGGAGTGGAGGTGGGATTACGAACAACGTTGAGAGTTAATTCCATTGATCCGTTGGCATCCGGATTTAAATTCCATCCATCAACCGTGACTTGGGTGGGCAGGTGTCTCCACGTTGTGCTGCACCCAAGTCCCATCGCTTTAAACACTACTCTCTTCACCCGCATCTGGGACATGGTAAAGAGACATTATTGGGATCACTCTGAAACCTTTTATTTCCATTTATTTAAAATGATACAATGCAATGATTTGACCTAATGAAACCATAGTGCCCTAATGAGAAATGAAAGAAACTGACTTAGTAAGTGATTTTGACTCAAAGTGGAATGAGAGCAGACTTGTTTTCACCATGATGAAGACATGGAAGAGGGTCAACAGGCATATACTTGTGAAGGAAAATGGGACACTTGACAAGGACAACCACCAGTGGAAAAATTTTATATCATGACCTAATGGAATGATTGAAAATTATTTAGAGTACGACACCTAAGATGCACATGCAAAATGTGTTTTGATCCTTGGTGGAAGTATGAAAATACTGACACTAACAACTCCAACTTGGTATCCACCCAATGGAGAATACTATCCTCCCCAATCTGATGATCTTTTCACTCCATGATATGTTGAAGTGCATCCTACTTGAGGTTACTCCATGAGAACCTCTCATCGATGACCCAGTAGAATCCATAATATTATGAATCTGCTATAGGTAGAAACTTCTCTTTGAGTTGTTAGATGCTCATCAAGAAGGCTTCATCCTGATAATCGAAAATGCTATCCATCATAAGATGTCTACCAACTATCATCTATCCCTCCAATGCTTCATGAGTGAAGTGGTCATCAGAATGCTCCAAGAATAGGTGGGCTCCCAACTCATCACTGCTCCCTAGTGACAACACTACTGATCTCCATGAGGCTGCATCTATTGTCTCATGACCATGCAAAATGTTGAACTCATAGCCCGTCATTGTACCAATTAGGAATATTATCATCCTATCTTATGAAACTCCACACTTCAACACCAAGTGTTGTGTGTAGCTCAACACTAAACAACTAGGATGGTTATACATCTCCTCCTTGAGCAAGTCAAGGGTCATCTGCATAGTGATAGTTTGCTGCTCTAAATCAGCAAGGTGCTCTAACCCTTGGTTATGAAATTATCCTGATGGCATGACCCCACAAATCTCAAGCTAAGGTGTTGAAATAATATGCAATGTGAATGTTTGCAAACCTTCGATAAGCTGATACTTGGGGACATCTTGTAAGGCTAAAAGAGTTCCTCCAACTGGTGCAATGGATTCTCCAACTACTGGTGATGGTGATGGTTGCTCCTCTAATGTTGCACCAGTGCTGGAATTTTCCTATTATTCCTCATACATCTCTTGAATCATGCATGGGACTCCCAATTTCAAGAGCTCAAGACCATCTTGCAAAAATGAAAGTGCGCTTTCTCCTGATGCAAGTACTTATGTAGCTGGTGGTGGTGGTAGTTGCTCCCTTTCCTGAGTGATAGTGCTAACATCTTCCTTTTTCTTCTCATGTACTTTATGATCAATGACAGGGAATGTCTCCATGGAAAGTGTATTAAGTTTTCTTCTATCAAACTTCTTTATCAGCCTTTGAGTGAAGTCTACATAAGCAGTCAGTCTTGCATGTTTCAAATGACTGAACCACCAATCCTTTGCTTCACCCTCAAGGTGTAGTGTTGCAATCTCATCAACCTCTCCTTCCGCTACTATATGTAGCTGGAAGAATGTACCTAGCTTTTTCCTCCAATTTTTATTTGTGTTTGTGGATGACCCATCAAAAGTAGGCAAGAAGATTCTATTTTGTACATGCCTTTTTCTTCTATTGCAGTTGCGAAGTCTTCATTTCTCTTTGATCTGAAAGAATTTTTGGAGAGTTAGATTCTCTTTGAATGCTCTTGATTGAGATTGGTACTCTGCAAGATAATTACTCAGAGTCTCATACTCCAAGTATCCTCCATCTCCATACCATTCATCTCCTTCTGCAAGGAAAATGGACATAGTAGAATGATTTCGAGCTTTTTGCATTGCCAGTTGTTTATGATACTGATAGGAAGTGCTCAAACCTTCCTCATCTTGAAACCTTATTGAGGTTTATCTTCACATTTCCCTTCTCATTTCTTTAACCTCCTTGGAGAGATCTTGCATAGATATAAAGAGAATTGTTGAAAAACTTTTTCCCTCCATCATTGTAGATCTCTACTTTCTGCTTATTCTTATGTTGTCATGAAATGTAATGCCCACAAGCTGAGCCAAAGATCATGCTCTGATGCCACTTTAATATTCCAAATTCAAAAAGATAGGAATGTAGAACATCTACAATATTCCAAATAAAGAAAAACAGGAATATAGCTAAAATCTAGAAAATTCCGGAAATATGATGCAACTGAAAATGACATCGAGACATTATAAATATGAGCAGAAATATTTGATTCATGTCATTATAAACAACCACAAATATGAAGTACATAGTGCTCTAAAGAATATGCACTCAAGCCAACAAGAAGTGGCGGAAATACACTATTGAAAAAAAGCACTGGAAATGTTGTGATGGTACTACTGCTGCTGCTGGAAACTGTTGCTACTGTGAAGCCGAACCATGTGTGGGAGGCTGCTGGAGTGCTCTGAACGATCCGAGATTTTAACTCTACTCAAACAACCTAGGAAAACCTAGAAGTGGTTGGGCCAGATTTTAAATTTGGATTTTTGGCCCCTTTTGGTTTGCTGCTGGCTGACTTACGCACTCCTCCTGAGTAACTACTGAGATGGGGCTGAAATAATCATATAACTACTGAAATAGCACCCAATAAGCTCAATACATGAAGGTATGACACCTTCTCTAGATTCTCAAGCTAGAAACTTGAGATCAAGCTCCTCCTTCCTCGACTCAAGTTGCAGCTGCAAACTGCACAACCACTAGAATGGACTGCATTGTCAAGGAGGCTGAAATTGTCGCCTGATACTGGATGATGAGATATAGCTCACATATGATAGAAATAATCTCATAAAATTGAGATAATTTTCCCTCATAGGATTCCAAGATGAAATACTTGGAACTTCCTTCCTCCACTGGATCTACCCTGTCGGACTATGCAATTTCTGATGGAACTACTGCTACATGGAGGTGTAAAATGAGGGCCTGATGTCGGATGTCACAATGCTTCACCTAGATGATCCAGATGGATATTGGTGGCCACCCACCTATTCCACTTGGGGCCCCATCATTTTCTCTTTCATTTTTTCAGTTTCGGCACAACTTACTATTTTTAACAGTTTTTCGGGTCCTGAACTTCCAGAGCCGTTTTGAGGCCCTAAATGACGTTTTTTGGGGAAAATGAGAGTACAGCTTATCTTTCTCACATAAAAAGTTTTACTCTTCGGATAGATATTTCTAATGAGCTATTGAGTGCATCAAATGGAGATCATATGCCAAATTTACGCCCCCGAGAAGTTGAAACACCAATTTACCCAAATAGGGCCCATAGTTTTGACGCTTCATCTCCTAGGGTTAGGTTTTTGGACGTTTAGAGTTCTCCATTGTTTCTCAATAATAAATAGGCCCTTGAGCCTCATTTTAACACAGTTCAGAGGTCTGTAGCTGCCACATCGCTTCTTAGAGATATGCTACCAGCACCCTATCTATTTTTATTTCCATTATGTCTGTTACCATATTTCAGTCATTTTTTCTTAATAAAATGAAGTATTGTTTCCGCTGCATCTCTGTGCTTGTGTCTATTTTTGTATTTTATTGCGTTCCTGCATAAATCCGGATCAGTGGTATCAAATAAGTCTACTCTCTCTTCTTTTCTTTGCATGTCCCTAACGCGGCCAGGGTATAAGGAGTTAGGGCTCGATCTGGTTGAACCCTTGCAAGATCAGCCTCGCAAACCCTGATGACCTCCCATGGCGGAAGAAAAGAAAGATGAGGGAGCAGGAGATCCTATCAAAATATTGCTCAAGGAGGCCCTCCAGAAACAAAGGAACGCGATGATGGACAACTTTGTTCAGATCCTTCAATGACTGCCCACCTACAGTGCATCTACATCCAACAGCCACTCTGGAGGTGCCATTCCCTTCAACGTACAGGTAAACTTTGATGTTCCTATATCTGAAGGCTAGATAGATGGAGAAGTTGTAGATAGATGGTTAAATTTTTTGGAAGGGTATTTCTTGGTCCATGATTTATTTGATCAAGAAAAAATTATTTTTTCACTCCTCAAAGCCAACCCCATGTCAAAGACTGGTGGGAAACCTACAATGAGCAAGAGGACAAAGGGGAACCCTCTCTATTATCAGCCACTCCCACTTGGAATTCATTCCAAGATGACATCAAGGAACAATATTACCCCGTGGGGAGCTATGAGAACAAGGACATCCAATGGACCACGCTGCAGCAACAAAGGGATCAACATGTCCACGAACTAACGAATTTGTTCCATACCCTGTGCACAAAGTTGGGTATTAAAGATTTAGAGAGACATTTGGTGCTCAAGTACTACGTTTTTCTGCACAAACATATTCAGGAGGAAATAGATTTCGTTGACATTACATCACTTAGCACGGCATATCGCTATGCTGCCAAGATCAAGCAGACATTTAAGAAGAAGAAGCGAGACTTTGGATCTGCAAATCTGAATCTAGGGAAAGGTGCCCTTGAACCGAAGAACAAGGGGCAAGGCCAAAATGGTACAACTCATAACAACACCACAAATCCAAAGAAGGACATGGGGAAGTGGTGTGAATTTCATAACAGCCCCACTCATAGCACAAACAAGTGTTGAGCCAAACAGTTGTTGGTGGCTGAACTAAAGGCACCCGAATCAGATGCATTTTATGATCCTGAGTCAGAACCAGACGAAGGAAATGACAAAGGGAAGTAGATAATTGATACAGATCACAGTGCGATTGTTTCCACCACCAATATCCAGAGGGAGGATCCCGAGGATCTAGAGGAGGGGGAGCACCTCTTCCATTCGTAGATGTGGGTGAAGGGTTCCCCACTACAATTCCTTGTTGATAGCGAAAGCCAAAAGAACCTCATCTCAGAAAAGGTTGTGAATCAACTCAGCCTATAGACCATAGCACACCTGCAGCCTTATACCATCAGGTGTCTTCACCCAAGGAGAGATATCTGCATCCGCCAATAGTGTTGCCTTTCATATAGTATTAATCCATTCACGGATGAGGTATTATGTGATGTTGCTTCTATTGATGTAGCTGATGTATTATTGGGCCAACCATACTTGTGGAGGTGACATGTTGCATATGAGTCTAGGCCTCGTGCTATTGTTATTACTTTGGGAAATAACTTATACATGATACCAAAGGTAGTACCACCTCCTAGCATCTCTTTGACTACTGCAAAATAACGCAGTAAGGTTGTTTCCCAAACCAAGAAATTTATTTTCCTTACAACTCACTCACAGGGAAAGAAGAAAATTGTGGCCACATCCTCGAAACAGGGCTCCCCTACATGGCTGCAGTAGATGGATAAATTCATGGAGGAATACGAGGAAATTTTCTCTTCACACATAGTGGTTCCTCTACACTGTCAGGACAAGCACTCCATTGATCTGACCCCCAACGCACCGTCGCCTAATGTTTCCGTACATCTAGAAAATACAGATACAGAATACACGCATGTACTGTCTGAGGGTAACAAACAAACCAAATTTATTAAACGCATCCAGAATTTCTACCCACAGGTCCATGACATCTCGGACAAATCTAATGCCCAGTTCAACAGCATTTGTCTCATCTCATGGAGGATCTCAATGCAATGGGGACCATTGCTTCCTAAGGAGGGAGGAATGATCTAGGTGGATATTGGTGTCCACCCACCTATTCCACTTGGGGCCCCATCATTGTCTCTTTTAGTGTTTCAGTTTCGACACAACTTACTATTTTTGACATTTTTTCGGGTCCTGAACTTCCAGAGCCATTTTGAGGCCTTAAACGACCTTTTTTGGGAAACCTGAGAGTGACTGAGTTTCTATTTATTGCATCAACAGTTTGAATCCTTAGATAGATCTTTCTAACAACCTATTGAGCACGTCAAATAGAGATCGTATGCCAAAGTTACGTCCTCGGGAAGTTGAAACACCAATTTACCCAAAAGGGGCCCATAGTTTTGGCGCTTCATCTCCTAGGGTTAGGTTTTTGGACATTTAGAGTTCTCCATTGTTTCTCAATAATAAATAGGCCCTCTAGCCTCATTGTAACATAGTTCAGATTTTTATAGCCGCCATATCTCTTCTCAGAGATATGCTACGAGCACCCTAGCTATTTTTATTTCCATCATGTATGTAAGCATATTTTAGTCATTTGTTATTAATAAAATGAAGTATTTTTTCCACTGCATCTCTATGTTTATGTCTATTTCTGTATTTTATTTTGTTCCTGCATAAATCCGGATCACTGGAAGATTGAAATGAATGCACAAGGTGAAAGCTTGAACCCTCCACAAGTTTCCTAGCTAAAATGCTAGAAACTACCTTCCTCCTCTCAAACCCTAATACAGGAATGCATAGTTCCTGAAGCTGTATATGTAGAAGAGAGGGGTTGAATGTGGCACCAATTCCAGATGATGAATGGTTGCTCAAAATAACCTTCCCAGAGTAGGCACTTGAATTCCCTCGTGTGTAAGGGTGGGATTCCTGCTGGGGAACACCCATGTGCTAAACAACACATCAGAATTATCTAAACAGCTAAAGTGTGCAAAGAAATTTCAAAAGATAATACAATATCAAATTCCATATTGATTTGCTTTGCTTCCCTCATCTTCCTTATATGGTTGTGAGCCTTCCCTAGCCTTGGCCCACCTCATAATTGCGCTGCGCGTGTGGTCACTAGTCCCCATGAAGACTGTGTTGTCTCTCCATGATCTCCATGATCTCTACAATTAATCTCCACTCTCTCCATCGTGTGTGCATTTAATGCATCAGTTCCTCTGTCACTGCATCATTAATTCTCTATTATTTTACTTTTACTCCTCCACTCTCTCCATCATATTCGTCATTATTCTCCATCATCTTCACTCTTCCTCCATTAATAAGCTGGTCCACTACTCCATAATGTTGATCCATTATCTAACTAACCCACATTCACACAACAAAAGTGGATTTTATTCATCTATGGGGTTTATGGGTCCCTCCACCCTTTAATTTACTTACTAAGAAAGAAAATTAAGAACTATAATATTGCAATTAACTAACGGAAATTGGGAATATAACAGATCGATAGGTTATGTACTATTTAGTTTTAACAAGTCCAGTATAGGAATAACTCAGTGTTATTCAGTTTTATGGAGTCGGAAGAAAAACATAAGTAAACTCCATGATTGTTCTTTTTCATAAATTTCATCCCTCAATCCTGAAAAAGGATAAAATAATGCAGGAGAGAACTCTATTGTCCATGATTAGTCAACATATACATTTTTCGTAATTAGTCCAATTCAGTCTGGAAAAGGGGTAAACTTATACTGAATGGATGACTGTTCATTTACTTTAATGAGTTTGAATAGTCAAATACTTGGCGATATCTTCATGTTTCGAGAGTCTGAAAAGGGCTTAAAAGAGGACTCCAGGTTTTTTCTTTTTTCTATTTTATGGAGCTTGAAAAAGTGATAAAGTGTACTTGTTGTCAAAATAATTATTTTCACCAAAATCCTGTATCCTGCACAAAAACTCGAACAATTACAAACATCTTCTCTCAAAAGGAAAAAATATTTTGATTTGAGTTTTCAGAAGTAATAATAAATAAAATAATATTATTTTATTCATTTGAAACTACAATAAGAAGTTTAAACAAGTCATTTTCACCTTTTGATTTTCAGAATAGAGCAGAGAGAGCTTTTGCCCAAAAAATTCTGGAGCTGATATGAGAAGAACCAACCAACCATTTCGATAACCGTCTACACCAGGTAATCCACATCATCATTGTCTTTATTTTCATCCATTTCATTTTTAATTTTAAGCTTTCATGGCATTTTTTAGAGGGAAAATATGTTTTAAAATCCGCCCTCGGGGGTGCACAAGTTATCTTAGCGAAAATGACGCACCCCAATTATTATTTAAATGAAAAATAATTGGGTCGCCGTGGGTTCTGTGTATGACGCATGTGCAAAAATGCACTGTGTAAACACAGGACCTACGCAAGTGCTGTAGGTTTTTGAAAAACATAATTCTCTCCATAAAAATGGCTCAAACTTCCCCCAACTTATTTTTAATGTTTAATTTGTTGATGTGTAGGTATTTAATCATGTTGGAATGGTGGGAATGAGAGAATGAACTCATGGAAAATGAAGCCATGGATGATCTAGAAAATATGTGCTCATTAAAAAATTTAGGCTTACACAAGTTTTGGGCGATTCAGGGCATGAAATCACAGGTTGATTTGAAGACTTATCTTGTGAATGCATGGGATGTACAAGATAAATGTTTCATAATTGGAGACCATCAGCTTTTGATTGAGCCAAAGGACATATATTTCCTCATTGGATTTCCTTGTAGAGGGAGGAACATTTCCTTGTTTGGTACCAGACCAGGAGGTCTTCCCACTACTACTTACAAGGCTGAATATTGTAGTCGAGATTCAGAGTGAAGGATGGTCGCATAGATATCAAAACTATTGTGCGACTGGAACTCAAAATCATAGCATTCATGATTACCACATTATGTGGGAATGCAACTCCTCATGTGTCTGCCAAAGCACAGATGCATACCACAGTTGAGTGTTTGGGAGGAACAATATTCAACTAGAGTGAAGGAGTGTTGGCTAATATGAAGGGAAAACTCATGAGAGCTAAGAATGGGAAGTTGAAAAAATTCAAATATGGCCCCATTCTTATATCTTTTGCCTTAGAGAGGATCCCACTCATTATGCCTTAGCAGTTTCCAGTGGATCCCACAAGTCCATAGGAACCTCGTATGGTGCACGTGGTAGCATTGATGGCTCGCCATGGTGGCAAAGGTGGTGCAGTGGTTCGATTTACTCCTCAATATTTCTCATGGCTTAGGAATCAGATCTTCATGATTGAATATTTTCCTTATGCATGGATGGATTATAGAGGTGATCTTGAAAAATCTCTACCACAAGGGGCACAGTGGGATGAGACAGGTTAGTGAATCATTTTTAATTTTTTATCTAATTTTTATTTGATTTCTTTATCGTGCATTACTGAGAAAAATTTTAAATGCAGATGTCTGTCCAACATGACCAGCAGTGCTTCATCGCTTTGACAGGCGAGAGGCACAACCCATAGCAGGTCCACATGATGATGTAGTAGAGATCCTGGCAGAGCTAGAGCACAACCTTGAGAGGTTGACTATTTATATTCCTGAGAGAGGAATAGATGATATACCTCTCAAGCTCCAGAGACATGTGATGTGTGTCCCAGGTCCACTCAAGATATTTTTACATAGCGTGGCACGTGCCATAGTTTTCTATCATGATCATCATCATGGATAGCTAGTGGTAAATGTAGATTGACATTTTGTTTTTTTGTATCAGTATCTTTAATATCATAAGGTGTTTGAACCTATGATCACAGACGATGTAATATTTTTTGACACAAACTTATTTAACCTAATGATATTACAACCTTCGTTCTCTAAGTATCTTATTCAACATGGATTGAATGTTGTTTTGTTTTAATTTTTTAATGTTGCATATGTATATTTTAACTCGATTAGCTAATGCATCATTCAATGTGTTTAAATTTATTGAAATATGTTGATATTCAATATAATCAAATTGTATTTCGAAGAGATGAACCTTCAAACATTATCTTAGCAAAGCTAGATTTATGATATCATAAAATTTGTTTAAATGTAATACAATGAGTTGTGAATCTAACCTAATGATCAAACGTCTAATACCAAATGTGATGGAATCAAATAATAACTCAACGACTCTGCTATATTCTGAAATATTGTTCGTTGTTTGACCAAGGAATATCCCATGAATAGAGACTAACTCATCGGTGGGTGAATAGATAACCCAAGCCACAGAAGTGATGTTCTATGTACTATGATAGGCACCGTCAGCAAAACCAATGTAAGTTTGAAGGGATGTCGACATCTGCAATATCAAGAGTAATCAAGATAAGCAGCGAAAATAGTAACAGTTGTAAAACAAAAATAACTAATCCTAGGCACACTTGTCTAATCTAAGGCACATTGTTCTAAAATGTAACTAATGTACAAGGAATATCTTCACACGAAAATTCATGCATAATATCTCTTGAGATAAATACCATTTTTGGGTTTATCTAAATAGACTTCGTCATAATCAATTAATTCATAGGCTCCTTTGCAGGCACACGCTTAACAATATAGGGACCATGTGACATCGGTTTGAATTTACCAATGCCTATCTTGTCATTAGCTTGATAGTATACTAAAAATAGGTCACCTTCTAAATAAATGTGAGGGTTAACACTTTGATCATACTAATATTTAACATGTTTTTTCTCAGCTTCGGTAGCTAATGCAACAGTGCGATGGGTCTCATCTAACTATGCTAGGTATATAAAGCATTTTTCCTCTTCATAGTTAGCTAGTAACAACTCAATGGCTAATTTGAATGATGGTATTTCACATTCAATGAGTGACACAGCTTCCAAACCATAAACAAGTTAAAAAGGAGTGAACCTCGTAGCAGTTTTTGCATAGGTACGGTATGCCCATAATGCCGAAAAAACATGGCATGTCAATTAGATTTATGAGTTCTGATAATCTGTTTAATCATGGTGGTTAAAACCTTGTTTATAACCTCAACTTGACCATTAGCCTATGGGTAATACGGTGTAGAATTATCATTGCATAGGCCAAGTTGATCAGAAATTTCGGTCATCATAATATTTATAAAATGGCTCCCATGGTCCTTAACGATATCTTGAGGGATATCGAACTGAGCAAACACATGATTGAATATGAAAATAGCTGCAGTTTTTCCATCAACCATGAATGTAGGCATCGCCTCGGCCCATTTGGTAAAGTAATCTACAATGAGAATAAGATACGCATGCCCCTCGGTCGAGTGAGGGTTACAAGTAATGAAGTTGATGCCCCATTTGGCGAAAGGACCAAAAACAATGATTGGTTGAAGAGGAGCTGGAGGTGCAAGCATCTTTCGATCAAAAATCTTGAAATTGTGGCATTTTCTAATCACGATAATATAATATTTGAATAAATATGGCCAAAAATAGAAGCACGCAATATCTTTTGTGTGGTGGCAAACCTAGAAATATGACCACCACATGCTCCATAGTGGAAATAATTCAAAACCCTTTCAACCTCTTCATGAGTTATACATTGTCGAAACACAAAATCGGCACCACGAAAATAAAGAGTGTCACCAACAATATTATATTTCTCAGATTTGTATCAGATTCTCTGTCGATCTGATCCTGAAATCTCTGGGCGAAAGGTTTAGTTTTAGAGATATATAATGATATCTCCATATCAGGGATCTAAAGTACTGATTAGATACAGAGATTCATCAGCGATAGATTCTCTACCACTGTTTCAGACTCAGTATTGGGAAAGTCACACATAAGTTCGAAAACACTAGTGATTTCTTAGACTTGGATTTCTTGAACTCCAAATCAAACTCATGCAGGATAAAGATCCATTTGGATTACTTTCCCCTGAGAATTCTTTTTTTAATATATACATCGGGTTGCAATTATATATCACTGTGGTTTTGCGTAACAATATGTAATGACGAAAACGTTGGACAACTTGAATTGTTGCCAAGGCTAATTTTTCCACATGTGAATACTTGATTTCCATCGAGTTGAGATTTCGACTTAGGTAATAGATCACATTTTCATTGTTAGATTCATCCTCTTGAACCAAAACCATTCCAATCGTGGAATCGTATGTAGCTAAGTATAAAGAGTAATCCCAATGGCAATTGGGCGAATGCAATAATGGTGTATGGGTCAACACACTTTTAAGTGCATCAAAATATTTATCAAAAATCTCATCCCAAATGTATGGAACATCTTATTTCAGTAACCTGGTAAAACCTTTCGTTAACTCTCCATATTTTGGGATAAACCTACATAAAAAGTTTGATTTCCCTTGCAAACTCTAGATTTGCCTAAGATTTGAAGGAGAAGGTAAGTTGATGATAGCCTCAACTTTCGATGGATCGACACGAATGCCCTCTTTCAAAACGACGAACCCAAGTAAACATCCTGATTGTACACAAAAAACACATTTGTGTGGATTAAAATGAATTTTTTAATGCCTACATCTCATGAAGATGGCACATAAGTGTGTAGGATGATCTTCTCTCCCTAAGTAATGAGCAGGTAAGTCATCCAAGTAAGGCTTTACAATATGTTTAATATCGTGAAACGCATAAGACATAGCTCTTTGAAAAGTTGCACCAGTATTTTTTGGTCGAAAAGGTAATTTAAAATATGCAAACTTGCCCCAAGGACATATAAACATTGTTTTAGGTTGATCAGTAGGGAGTATGTTGATTTGATTGTAGTTAGAAAAACCATCCATAAACAATAATATTTCATTTCTGGCACAATCATCAAAATTTTGATTGATATAAGACATAGGATAGTTCTCTTTGGGACAAGCCTTGTTAATATCCCGATAATTGACACAAACTTGATAGTCCATTGTTTTTTAGTTACAGGAACTATATTAGATACCCAATTTGTCAAAGGAATAGGATAAATAAATCCTTCATGTAATAATTTTTCAACTTCACCTTTGATTGTTGCAGCTTTCCACAGATGTATTAGATGTAATCTTTGTCCAATAGGTTTATCATCCGGGTATGTCTTTATTTCATGAATAACAATCTTAGGATCGATAGCTGGCATCTCTTCGTAAGACTAGGAAAAAATGTCTCAGAATTCTTGAAATAGGGCTTTGTAAGTTTTAATCTCTTCAATCGAACAAGAAGCACCTATATGAATGTTTTCAATTATTCCAGGTTTAATCGATATGTCAATAGGAATTTTTGTGGAAATATTTCCCAAATTTGTCTCAGAATCTGAATGTGTGATCAATGTGGGATTCTGAGGTTCCTTGACATAATCAATTGTAAATATAGATGAAAAATCATTTTCAATTTTATCAAGATTAGGGAAAAAATAAGATCGATGATGTAGATCGTCCCATGGCAATTCATCTGATGACAATATTTCTCGAATGCTTTCATCAGTTACGAATACATGTTGAAAGGGATCCAGAAATGATGTCAAATTTGAGCTTGATATAGAAGATTATTGTTCAGTGACCACATTAATTTGATCAGTAGAAGTTGATGGGGTGTCATAACATGATTGTACTGCTACATACGCCGATTCAAAAGGAATTAAAGGTGTCTCGCCATTATAAGAGTCCAATTCAGATTCTAAAGGCATAATCCATGTGTCATCAAATGACATTCTTCTTGATGTGATCATATTAATATTGGCAATTGTTTTTCGTATGTTCGAAGAGGGCACAGAGAAAGTTCCTATGAGATCGGAATCCTTCATTAGTCCTACGCCAACATCTTCGTATGGGATAACTGATTTTCTGACATGCTGGATACTATTTGTAGAATTAGGGTCTGAAGAGAAGTAAGACAACTGATCGATTTTAAAAATATTTCCTTTGTGAGTAAACATTATCATCCGAAAGAATGATGAAACAAAAATAGCCATTGCGTAAGACCAACTACAACCCAAAAGAAGGTTGTAATCAAGAGGGGCATCAACAACTTCTACCTCAAGGTTTACGGGTTTTCCTTCTACTTCTATAGGAAAATCATGTAGTATTCCATATGGATGAAAACCTCTTCCATAAAAGTCTTTAAGGATATTCGGTGATTGGTTGAGTGTTGTACAACCAAGGGTTTTCCAAAATTTTAATGAAATTATACACGTAGATTCCCCCTCATCAATTACAGTACGAAAAACTTGCCTTGATTTGACTAATAATGGAATTTGAAAATCCATTTGATGCGGGAGTCTAGGTACAAAATTTTTGAGATCAAAGACCATTATATTCGATTCTTGAGGATCAATAGCTCTGATGGCTGATAATAGTAATTTCCTTTGTTTTGGATAGGATTGCAACACTTCTAAGGCCAACATTGTTGAAGGGGATATGGCAAAATCTTCAACAATGCTGTAATTCTCAGCGACTCTTGCATGTGGATTGAAATCTGATTTTTGAAGTACACCTTTAGCAGGAAGTTTAATCACTAAATCAGTGTTAGGTTTATTGGTTTGAAGTGATCCATAAACTTAAGGATTTTTTTCTAGTGTTTGACTGGATGATTTAGTCTCTTTACTAGTTACAGGACTCTCAGATCCATAGTCTTGAGATCGTGTCGCAACCATGACCTGAGACATCATTAAAATATCTGCTGATGAATTGGAATAATATCATATCATTTTACTATCTTGAGATGGAAAAGGATCCTTAAAGAAAACATGTGTGCGTGAACCTTTGACAAATTTGGATACCTCGGCTCGATGTGGACACTCTTTGGTATAGTGATCCTCGTCACAGATAAGACAAGGACAACAAGGCTTTCTCTTTTCCTCAGATAGTTTAGTTTCTTCTGTTTTCTCTTTAGGAGATGTGTTTTTTTAATTTTTATTCTTCCCTTTCTTCTTATTACCAGATTTAGATTTAGTCATGGATGACTCTACAACGTGAATTTCAGCAGAAGTTGTGAGGGAAGAATCTCCTTTAGGTGAATCTGGTAAAGTTATAATGGGAGAAGTAGATTTAGATGTCTTCTTCTTACTCTCTATAGTATTAACTGTACCAATTACACCATCTGCAGAATGAGAACCAAAAGGAGTTGCAGTAATTTGACCTGGGCATGGTAAATTAGGAATTTTTTGATATAAAGTACCAGACTGTGTGTATACAAGGTCTAAGAACTGCGCTTGAGCTATGACTTGTTCTTTTGTAACAACACCTCCCTTAGCTACGTCTTCAGTGATCTTTGGAAGTAATGATTTAATGAACCATTCTACCAAAATTTGATCTGGAATGAAAACCTTCACTAAACGTCGTCTACATCGACATTCATTTATGTGATCTGAAATGTATGTAGATGTACTATGTTCTAATGAAGTTAAAATTTTTGTGCCATTGTCATAACTGACTGGCAACTGGAAGTGAGTTAGGAAAGATGTTGCTAAATCATTGAAATTGTTGAAAGAGCCACATGGTAACTCGATATACCACTTTTTAGTTAAGCCTATCAATGTTCTCTAAAAAACTCTCAATCGAATGGAATCATCGATTAAGGAGTTGGATGCGCACCAAAGCTGATAAGTCATCACATGATTTGAGGGGCATTCTCTTGATTTTTCTTCAAACTTAGGTATATCAATGGACAACTTAGTTGGCATTGTCAGCCAAAATGGAAGATAATAAATTGGATCATTCGTGAGGTGAGAAAAATCTGGTAAGTCTAAATTTCAAATGAATGGTAACCGACGGTTAGGGTCTTGTTGATCAAACTGATAACCTTGAGGGACAATACCAATACCCAGTGGAGGATATCCAAGATAACCTAAAATAGCCTGACTAGATGGGATTGGAATACCTCTGGGGTATCTAGGGCTAGCCGTACCAAAATGAGGTTGAGCTAGTATTTAATATGTACAACCAAGGTATGGTTGACCTTGGTAGATTGGATTTTTTCCTGTTGTTCCATATTGATATTTCCCTTGAAATGGTTGACTCTGCACAAAGTGACCTACAAAATGTTGGCTTGGTTGAACTATAGCTACACTAGGTTGTCCTATAGAGGTTTGAATAGTAGACTAAACTGCAAGTCCAGTTTGATGAGTAGTGACTTGAGGGATTTCCTATGTTACAGTTGATTCAGTCGTTTGAAGGGTTGTAGAAACAGGGACTTGAGAAACTCCAGGGATAGGTGTACTTTATTTTTGAACAGAAGTTTTCATAGTAGATTGGATATGATTACTTGGAGTACTCGGAGCAACTTGCTGACTACTAGGTACAGATACCTAAGGGGTGATTTGAAGTGCAATTTGAACAGGCTGTTGGACTTGGGTATAACCAAATTTTCCAGCTGGCTAACCAGGTTGATTATAAGGTACTTATAAAGTAGGTTACAAAGGTTGTTGATTCAATAATGGATTCCACACAGTATTAATGCCTGGGTAAGGAGATCCCATTAAAGGTTGCGATGCATAAGGTTGACCATAACGAGTTTGAGGTATTGGAACCTAATTTTGATAATTTTCCGGATAAGTTCTAGTAAAAGGTTGACCTCCTTGAAAGGATAGTTTCTCTTGATAAAATTGTTGCCTTTGAAGAGGTTGTTGTCTGTTGATCATTTCAGCCCCCATTGAATCTTTGACAAGAAATCCCTTTTTGTTTGGCCTAAAAAATTCATCTTCCACCTACCGATACCTTTCCTACCCCCAAATTACATTTAAAAAGGCTGCAAAACCCATGTTTGAAAATCTATAAAGCGTAGCCCATTTGGTCCTAGCTCCTTTGATCTTTTCCTCCCACATGACCCAGCTTCGAGACCAAGGGCTAGTCCAATGGGCATTTATCAAATACATATCGGGCGCATTTTGAGCCATTGATCTGTACAAATCAGACGGCGTTCGTTAAATCTCCATCGCACCCGTAGCCCGCCTGACTATCGTCCGATCAAACTGTGAAATCAACGGTCTGCAGCCTATCTATCCCGGTGGTCCTCACCCCGTGTCCACTATTCCAAAACTACCTGGTTTCTATCACATCGCTTTTCGAAGGCGGGCGGTATTTCTCAAATCGGAGCGATTCCATACGTAGCTCACCGCGTGTCTCTGCGTACGGCTCCAAAACTGCCCTCCATCGCACGTTATCGTTTGCCCGTAGTCACGGCGCGATATCCATGACAATCGTCCGATCTGGAGGTCTTCATCCAAAGGTTATCGCGCTCCGAAGCTGCACGAGTTTCAATCCATGGCAAATACACCCCTGGCCCACTCTCAATCGCTCCCAATGCCTTTCAACCGTCGATCTCCCCCTGAGATCGGACGGTCAATATTTAGTCACATGCCTGCCATTGACCTTGTACCACCACGTCATCCTTTCCACATAGTCTTTCGTACATCCACCCGTCACTGTTCCACGTGTTTTTCTTATTTTTCCTCCGTCGTTTATGCATCGCACTCATTTTTCAAATCTTAATGTTTGATGTTAAAAACGTTTCACTGTGTTTTTCACCACCACCCTGCATTGTTCTACCATTCTGCCAGTCTACACGACCATTTTCATTAACCCCGCCACATCCTCCATCCTCATAGCTTGGATTTCTTAACATGTTTTCGGGTTTTGCAGGGTTTTCCGGTGGTGAAAACCACTATGATTCACAAGCCTCCATTATAGAAGTAGAGATCGCAGAAAGGACTATTTCTCAGAGACTACAATTATGAAAGAAGGTCTAGGAAGGCATGGCGACAAGACTTCCATTAAAAGAACTGATTTAAACTTTGTCAAACCTCTCAGGGACATTCAAGGCGTTGATTTCGCAGATGGAGATATTAATTGAGCAGTAGAGAAAATCCAGTGAATGATCGAGGAATTCAACGTTCAGCATTGAAGAGCTTGAACCATAATTCAGGGTTTAGAAGGAAGAGGGTACCATTCGCAGAAAACAATGCCCTAAAGCTTTCTTTTCAAGCACCATTTTCTTTCAGGAAAGGACCGAGTGCCCATATGGTTTTATCTCTATACCGTGGGCCTGAAGAGACTTTCACCCAGTGCATTTATTTCAGTAAGCAGGCAGCAAAGAACAAACAGCATTGCAAAGTCATCGAGTAGTATGGGAATACACGTTTCCGCCATCTTGCCTTAATGAGGCAAATTAAATGTTCATCACCAACTTCATTTATGAAGTTTTCTTTTTCTCTATAAAACCCCCGAAGAACAGATTATTGAGGGTTCAAGATTTTATCAGAAAATTATGCAGTGAAAGGCTTTTTGTATACATTTTGTAGAACTCTAGTATGAAGGCTCAGATCCCATAGGGTCTCAGTGAGGAGGAGTTCCATCTGCTAAAGAGGATTCTAGTCTTTGGTATTTCACAGTGTGTAACTTTCTCTCTTATGTGTTATCTTAATAGATCATTCCATTTCATCCATCTATCTTGTATCATGTTTTGGAATGCGAGTGGCTCACTGATTTTTGGTATGGATTTATCCTAGTTGATACCCATGCTCGGATTAGTCAAGCGCTTTAAATATGGCTCATGCATGATATTCTGTTCCACTATTCATCTAAATCGTATTTCTTCTATATTAGTTTCTTTGGGGGGGCTGTTTTTAAAACGCTATTGTCATGTATGGATTCTTAGATTGGTAAGCCCATGCATGGTGGTATTGTGTATCTGGATATCAGCTCAATTTTAACTAATATCTCCTCAATATTTCATTCACTACATAAACCTTCTGGTAACTTATTTCTGTGAGGTATTTCTGAATCGGCCCTCTTTACAGTAAGTGTTTGTGTCTAATTGATGATGTCAATCAGAGTTCATTTAATGTCAACCCGGGAAGTTAAACTTAGAAGTGCTTATCTAAAATATATAGATCTATAAAGATTCCTAATTTGTCCAAGATCTTAAAGTCCCCTTACAAGAACATATTCATTAAGATCTCTTTCAATAACTAATCAAACCTAGATCTAATAATTGTTTGAGATCTATGGTTCTCTTACAAGAACATATTCTACAAGATCTCTTCCAACATTAGAACATCTAATAAGAAATTAAAAGCTGAAATGAAATAAACCTAGATCTAATAATTGTCTGAGATCTTATGGTTCTCTTACAAAAACACTTTCAAATAAGATCCTTCCAATATTAGAACATTTAACAAAATTTAAAAGCTGAAATCAAACAAAAACATAAATTAAGTTATACCTAAAATAAACAAATAAGCATGCAAGTGAGGCCATGGGGGCCCTCCATAACTCCACAAGCACACCACTTCAAAGGACACTCAGATTTAGAAGAAAAATCTAAGTATGAATCTTTATTTCAAAATCTCCATTACAAACTAGCTCTAAGGTTACAACTCTAAGCTTCTAAGATTACATACTCCAAAATTCTAATATTACAAAACCTCAAGATTACAAATGGAGGAGATTGTACTCCTATTTATACAATGGGATGAGTAACAAACTCATAATGATCATCCACTAATCTCTCTTTAGTTCCATACATCTCTCAACCATCTAGACACATAACCCCCTTTTATCCTTGATCTTCTCCATGAGGTTTATCTCTTCAAATTCGAATTTGATCATTCAAGGCCACATAAAGGTGTCTTGGAAGCTTCCTTGGAACCTACACATGTCACAAAAACAATCCACTTTCCATATATAAAGTAAAATATATTATTTTCTAATATTTAATCAAGAATTTCTCTTAAAAATGCTTAAAAATAAATAATATTTGGAAAATATAAATGAGACCCATTAATGGTGAATAATAGGGAAAATGAAGTGACATGGTGGTGAATAATGGGTGATATAATGGAAGCATAGGTGAAAAATGTATGGTAATGAGTGACATTTTGAAACCCAAACAGTAAGCTGTCTCTGAATTGTCTGTTGCTTTTACATTGGATTTTTGCATGTTGCCTCTGCAATATTCCTATCTCCGTATCAGTTTCTGAAGGTCTTGGTCCCATTCAGATTAATATTCCTTGTTTTACAAGAGATTGCATGAGAGCTTTTATTGATAGCTTCCCCTGTTATATCCTATGCTCCTTGCTATATAAGATGTCCTAGGCACTAGTCTATCACAACTCTAGGTTGTCTCTAGGAGCGACAACATCTTTTTGGCGCCGTTGCCGGGGACCGAAGTTGAGAAAATATAAATCCCTGGGCCTCGACAAAATCTAATTCACTCTTCAAGTAGGTGAGTATGAAGAGTTGAGAGTTGTATATCCCTCACCTTGGCGACTCCACGTTTATTTGTTTGATAAATCTATTTTCATTCCTGGCTCCTCGTAAGCCACACCTGAGGTCAGATACGTCTCAGCCAAAAACACCTTCAGCGTCTGACCCCGAAAAGATCATACATAGAAGGAATTGGAGGGAAAGAAAATCAGTCTGCTCTGAAATCCCTGAATTGTCTATAGAATAATTTCCATCCTCTTCTTCTCAAGAAGCTCAGGTGCCAGATCTTGATTCCACTGTGGGAGATACTGATTATTATTATTCAGATAGCTCACCCCGAGGAGATATTAGAAATAAAGATATTTTTCACCCTACTCCTGAGGTTGAAGAGGTAAAAGAAGTCACTAAAGTATATGTTGTTAACAGACCATTATTCCCCTCAACACCTCAGGCTGTTGTTCACTATATTCCTATTTTTATTCATACCCTAGTTCCACCTCCTCCTCTTACTCATCAAACTATTGCACTACCTCCACCCCCTCCAATGGCCAATGTTCTAGGCTTCTTGCTAAATAAATATGCCCCTCTGGCATTACCCAAAGTATTGAATGATTTACCACATGATTATTTGAATATTCTACCTCGATTCAATGGGGAAAACGAGATTGATGCTCAAAAACATCTCGAGGCCTTCTGTGCTTTTGCAGAGAATTTTAATGTGGAACATCTAGATGTGGTCTTAAGGCTTTTTGTCCAATCTCTTGACGGTGAAGCCCGAAAATTGTTTAAGACATTGGTCGGTCGTTCCATTACCACTTGGGAAATAATGGAAGATAATTTTATCAGAAAATGGGGAGAGAAGAAATACCATGGACATTGTTTGGCCGAGTTCAATACGCTCAAGAAAATACATAATGAAGGGGTGTCAGAATTTATCAAGAGATTTAATAAATTGTATTTGATTCTTCCTGCTGATATGAAGCCTCATCAAACTGCTGCTAAGGTTTTCTTTGTAGCAGCTTTTGATTCAGAGTTTGGTTTCTCTCTCAGAGAAATAAAGCCTGCTACTTTGGATGATGCTCAGTCAGATGCACTAGAGTTGGAGGCAAACTTTGCCTCCACTGGAAAATCAAAAGGAAAATGTGAACAAGATACCAGAAGCAGGGGCAAAGAGGAGGTGTCCACCTCTTATCAAGACAGAGACTCAACCAATGATAGAATTGAAGAAATGAGCAGAATGATCAGGAACCTTTCTGGTAAACTGGTCAAGCTCGAATTGGAGACCAAGAATTCAACCCCCAAGAATTTCCACAATGCTAAAAACAGAGGTTACAAACCTCAGTACAGGAAACCACCCCTGCAAATATTTCCAAGGGAAACAAAGGAGAAATAGGATCAGGTACCACACCCATTGTACTTAGAAGGTCCAGTAGATGATTCTACTGAAGACACTGCATATGGACTGGAGGATGCAAATATTGCTTTTTCAAACAGTGATGGAGAAGAATGCCCCTTGCAAGGAAATGATGGAACCGAGTGCTCATTGCAAGAAGAAGATAAGGCCAAAGACACAGAAGATGCAGAAATTGATCACTATTGTAAACAGTTTACTGATTTCATGCAAGCACAATTCAATAGAAGATATGATCTCATATCTTCTAGGAAGAGGACTCGTACTCAAGATCAAGAAGAGGAGTTACCCCAAAAGGAAGCACCTGCTCAGAATGAGGCTACAATGAAGAAAGTCACAGACAAAGGTAAGGGCCCTCAAAACAAACCTTTGCAGTCTAATGATCAAATTCCTTCCTCTTCCAAAGTAGTCATTCCTCCTAATACCAAGTCTGTGTCAAAAGAATTCATCAAGCCCTCAGCTGAAAATAAAGAATCAAAAGAGGTTGTAATAGAGAAGTCCACTCCTGTTTTCAGTTTGCAAAAGGAACTTGAGAAATTCAAAATCCCAGTCCCCTTGACTGAAATATTGAAGCAACCTGCATATCAATCCCAAGTCACCTCTTTCATTCTCCCTCTAGAAGATGCACTCACTCCAGATAGTCTCAACCTTCAAGAAGAAAGACCCATGGTGGTCTTTGGTCCACATGTTGAGGAATTAGATGCTTCCACTCCTCCCTTTTATGTGTCCCAAGTGATTCATGACCTACTATTACATAACTGTATGTTAGATTCTGGAGCTTCCCATAATCTACTACCTTTGTCAGTCATGGAACAACTAGGATTGCAAATCACCCGTCCATACAAAGACCTCTATTCATTTGATTCCAAAAGAGTTAAATGCCTAGGGATGATCAAGGATTTGGTGGTCAATTGGGCCCAAATCCCAACGAAAAGTGTGGTAATGGACATAGTGGTGGCTGACATCCCAGCTCGCTTTGGCATGTTATTGTCAAGGTCCTGGGGGACAAAAATTGGTGGGTCAATTAAGTTGGATTTAACATACGCCACTATCCCAGTTTTTGGAGGCCAAGAGAGGAAGTTGTATAGGGAGACTAGATTTGTCAAGATGGTGACTAAGGCTGACAACTTTGTTAATTCACCAGTCTACAGCAAAGAAGGATATTTCTCATGCTTGATGCTGGAAGAAGATCAAGATTATGCACATGAACCATCCTTCTGCCAAATCAAGACTGAGAAGCCCTCAGAGAACCATGAAGCAGGAATCTGGACACTTCACTTTGATGGAGCAAATTCAAGAGAAGGTAATGGAGCTGGAATACTATTGATTTCTCCTACAGGAAAATGGGTTCCATTGTCTTACAAACTTTAATATGAAGCTACTAATAATGTGGCTGAATATGAAGCACTTCTGTTAGGATTGCAGACAGCCAGGAACATGAACATACAAAGTTTAAAAGTTCTGGGAGATTCAGAACTAGTGGTAAAACAAGTCAGGAATCAGTGTCAGACCAAACACCCTCGGCTGAGGCCTTACAGGAATGAAGTTTGGGACATGGTGGAAAAGTTCTTCTTGGCATTCAATATCTAGTTCATGCCCCGAGAACGGAATAGGATGGCTGATTCCCTTGCTGTGGCTGCTAGTACATTTCAACCACCGCAGAACCCTCTTTTAAGATATGAAGTTGAGGTGCGTTATCGGCCGTCAATCCCAGATAACATCAAACACTGGTAGGTATTTGAAGATGAAGAACAGATGAAGAGATTCTTGGAAACAGTAGGGGAATTCTCCAATATGGAGATTGATGCTGAAGGAGAGGTTGAGCCTGAAGATACTTCAGAAATAAATTGGGAGAAGAAAGTGGCAGGCGATAAAGTGTTGCAGTTAAAGGGAAACATTATACCTAGAGGGTTGGTGCCTCTAGAAAGATTATTTGACAAAAATGATGTTCCACTACAGCCAAGTAGAGTGCTAGAAGAAAATCAGGTAGAAGACCTGAATCTTGGTACTGAGGATGACCCCAAAATTGTAAAATTGTCCAAGAAGATCCTAAGAGAATATAAAAGGCTATATCAGAAATTGTTTCAGTCTTACAAAGACGTGTTTGCATGGTCCTATCAGGATTTGAAAAATTTTGATATCAGTATAATGCAGCACAAAATTCCACTAAAGGGAGATGCAAAGCCTCACAAGCAGAAGCTCAGACAAATAAATACCCTACTGCTTCCTTCTATTGAGAAGGAAATAAAGAAGTTGTTAAAGGCCAAAATAATTGTGCCACTGAGGTACTCTGAATGGGTGGCAAACCTAGTCCCTGTCTGAAAGAAGAACGGAGAAATAAGGCTGTGTGTGGATTTCAGGAACTTGAACAGAGCGTCCTTAAAGGATAATTATCCTCTGCCTAAGATGGATCATATCCTGCAGAAGGTAGTTGGAGCTTCTAGGATGTCAATGATGGATGGATTCTCTAGTTATAATCAGGTAGCTGTATTTCTAGAAGATCGGAAGAAGACTACTTTCACCACACCATGGGGTACATTCATGTATGCCAGGATGCCTTTTGGGTTGATTAATGCAGGGGCCACTTTTCAGAGGGCTATGGAAATTTCTTTTTTTGGGGAGCAAGATAAATTTCTGGTAGTCTACCTTGATGATATCACTTTATTTTCAAAGAATGATACTGAGCACATTGAGCATCTGCGTAGAACCTTTGAGAAATGCAGAAGGTATGGTCTCTCTCTAAATCCTCAAAAGTCTTTATTTGCATTAGAAGAGGGAAAGCTTTTGGACACATTGTAACAAAAGATGGGGTGAAGATAGATCCTAAAAGGGTAGAAGTTATAAATGGTATTGCTTTTCCCAGAAATAAGAAAGAGGTATAGGTGTTCCTAGGGCGCATCAATTTCCTGAGAAGGTTTATTCCTAACTATGCTGAAATAGTTCGACATATAACGGACATGCTGAAGAAAGATAATGAAGTTAAATGGTCCCAGGAATCACGAGAGGCCTTTATCAGGATAAAAAATGCTTTTGCAGAAGCCCCTTGTGCTAGTTGGGCTAGATTACGCTAAGCCTTTCATGATCTTTTCTTTTGCATCACCCCATACAATAGCAGGAGTCTTATTGCATAAAAATGACGAAGGGTATGAGCAGCCCATTGCCTTCTTCAGTCAGGTGCTCCATGATGCAGAATTGAAATACAACATATTAGAAAATCAAGCATATGCCCTGGTCAAGTCCCTCAAAGCATTTCGCATATATATCCTACAATCCCATATCACTGCATTTGTGCCTACAGCTGCTGTAAAAGATATTATTATTCAAGGGGATAGTGAAGGAAAAAGGGGAAAGTGGATTGCCAAGATACAGGAGTATGACTTAGACATCCGCCCTACTAAGCTGATCAAAGGATAGGGGCTGGCCAAGATATTATCTGAATCAAACTATCAAGCTTTGGGTATAAAATTGTCCACAATAGCAAATGAGGGATCTGAAGAGAAAGAAGAGCAACAGGGAATCGGAGTTGCTACTCCAGAAACACATATAAAGTACCTCACCAGTCAGTGGTACAAAGAGATAGTAAAATATCTCCTGACACTCGGCTTCCCTCCAAGCTGTGATAAAGCTAAATACAGAACACTAAGATTGAGATCACAGAAGTATATAGTCACCAATGGCTGGCTATACTGGCGAGATCCCTCAGGTATCTTACTACTGTGTCTCATAGAGGATGAGGTAGAGAGCATAATAGTTTAATTTCATGAAGGAATTTGTGGGGATCACTACAGCTGGAGGGCCACTGCTCACAAAATCCTGAAGGCTGGTTGCTATTGGCCAAATCTTTTTGGCGATGTTTTTGCCCAGGTTAGAGCATGTGAGAAATGTCAGAAATTTGCTGAAAGGCAGAAGTTGGCACCTCTGCCCATGATTCCTGTGCACGTGGATGAACCATTCAGGCAATGGGGAATTGATTTTATAGGTGAAATACATCCTCCATCAAGTGGTCAGCATAGGTGGATTCTAACTGCCACTGATTATTTCACAAAATGGGTGGAAGCCATACCTGCGAGGAATGTCAGAGATACTGTGATAATAAAGTTCATGGAAGAAAACATCATATCCAGGTTTGGCTGCCCTGCCAGAATAGTAACTGATAATGCCCAGGCCTTCAAGTCTGCAAAGTTTGTCAACTTCAGTCAGCAACATAACATCACACTGAGTCACTCTACAGCCTATTATCCACAGGGAAATGGCTTGGCAGAGTCTTCCAATAAGACCCTGGTAAGAGCACTGAAGAAGGCCATAAATGAAAATTAGAAAAATTGGGATTCCCAGCTAAAGTTTGCTCTATGGGCCAATAGAATCACCAGCAAGAGAGCAACTGGGAAATCCCCATATGAATTAGTATATGGGAGGGCAGCAGTATTGCCTATACAATTAGCCCTACCAGTAGCCCAATTCATGCAGGAAATTCAAGAAGAGCCAGATGATATGATCAGGAGAATAAACCAGTTGGTGGAATTGGAAGAAACCCGCAACCGGGTGAGTCAAAGGCTAACAGAGTATCAGGAGAAGATGAAATGCCTTTTTGATCAGAATTCTAAGGATAGGAATCTACATATTGGTGATTTAGTACTCAGGTGGGATATTCGAAGAGCTAAAAAAGGAAAACATGGTAAATTCGACCCACTTTGGTTTGGTCCTTTCAAAATCATGGAACAAGAAGGTAACAATACTTTCAAGTTGGAAAATTTACAGGGTGACTTGCTTGACGCCCCGGTAAATGGTCAGTTTCTTAAACCCTACCTCCAATTCTAATTCAGGCAGAGATAGTCTGATGTATTATACTGTATATTAGTTGGTTTTCACACTTGTTTGAAATAATGTGGGTGTCGTGATGAATTATGAAAAATAAAGGTATAAGTACCGAAGGTGCAATGTTTGGACAGAAGGTTATCAGGTGGTCTGCGAAGTTCTCGACACGCTCAGGGATGAACGTGCCGTCCCCAGGTGGAGCCGATGTTGATCATTTCAGCCCCCATTGACTCTTTGACAAGCAATCCCTTTTTGTTTGGCCTGAAAAATTCATCTTCCACCTACCGTTACCTTTCCTGCCCCCAAATTACATTTAAAAAGGCTGCAAAACCCATGTTTGAAAATCTATAAAGCCTAGCCCCTTCGGTCCTAGCTCCTTTGATCTTTTCCTCCCACATGACCCAGCTCCGAGACCAAGGGCTAGTCCAATGGGCGTTTATCAAATACATATCGGGCGCATTTTGAGCCCTCGATCCGTACAGATTGGACGACGTTCGTTCAATCTCCATCGCACCCGTAGCCCGCCTGACTACCGTCCGATCAAACTCTGAAATCAATGGTCCGCAGCCTATCTATCCCGGTGGTCCCCGCCCCACGTCCACTGCTCCAAAACTACCCGGTTTCTATCGCACCGCTTTTTGGAGGCGGGTGGTATTTCTCAAATCGGAGCGATTCCATATGTCGCTCGGCACATGTCTCCGCATACGGCTCCAAAAATTCCCACCGTCACACGTTATCGTTCGCCCGTAGTCACGGCGCGATATCCATGACAGCCGTCCGATCTGGAGGTCTTCATCCAACGGTCATCGCGCTCCGAAGCTGCACGAGTTTTAATCCATGGCAAATACACCCCTGGCCCACTGTCAATCGCTCCCAATACCTTTCAACCGTCGATCTCCCCCTGAGATCGGACGATCAAGATTTAGTCACATGCCCGCCATTGACCTCGTACCACCACGTCATCCTTTCCACATATTCTTTCATACATCCACTCGTCACCGTTCCACACGTTTGTCATATTTTTCCTCCGCCGTTTATACATCGCACTCATTTTTCAAATCCTAATGTTTTATGTTAAAAATGTTTCACTATTTTTTTCACCACCACCCTGCATTTTTCTACCATTCCGCCAGTCTGCACAACCATTTTCATTAACCCCGCCACATCCTCCATCCTCATATCTTGGATTTCTTAACATGTTTCCGAGTTTTTCAGGGTTTTCTGGTGGTGAAAACCGCTATGATTCGCAAGCCTCCATTATAGAAGCAAAGATCGCAGAAAGGACTATTTCGCAGAGACTAAAATTATGAAAGAAGGTCTGGGAAGGCATGTCGACAAGACTTCCATTAAAAGAACTAATTTAAACTCTGTCAAACCTCTCAGGGAAATTCAAGGCTCCGATTTCGCAGATGGAGATATTAATTGAGCAGCAGAGAAAATCCAGTGAATGATCGAGGAATTCAACGTTCAGCATTGAAGAGCTTGAACCATAATTCAGGGTTTAGAAGGTAGAGGGTACTATTCACATAAAACAATGCCCTAAAGCTTTCTTTTCAAGCACCATTTTCTTTCAGGAAAGGACCGAGTGCCCATATGGTTTTATCTCTATACCGTGGGCCTGAAGAGACTTTCACCCAATGCATTTATTTCAGTAAGCAGGCAGCAAAGAACAAACAGCATTGCAAAGTCATCGAGTAGTATGGGCATACACATTTCTGCCATCTTGCCTTAATGAGGCAAATTAAATGTTCATCACCAACTTCATTTATGAAGTTTTCTTTTTCTCTATAAAACCCCCGAAGAACAGATTATTGAGGGTTCCAGATTTTATCAGAAAATTATGCAGTGAAAGGATTTTTGTATACATTTTGTAGAACTCTAGTATGAAGGCTCAGAGCCCATAGGGTCTTAGTGAGGAGGAGTTCCATCTGCTAAAGAGGATTCTGGTCTTTGGTATTTCACAGTGTGTAACTTTCTCTCTTATGTGTTATCTTAATAGATCATTCCATTTCATCCATCTATCTTGTATCATGTTTTGGAATGCGAGTGGCTCACTGATTTTTGGTATGGATTTATCCTAGTTGATACCCATGCTCAGATTATTCAAGCGCTTTAAATATGGCTCATGCATGATATTCTGTTCCACTATTCATCTAAACCATAGTTCTACTATATTAGTTTCTTTGGGGGGTGTTTTTAAAACGCTATTGTCATGTATGGATTCTTAGATTGGTAAGCCCATGCATGGTGGTATTGTGTATCTGGATATCAGCTCAATGTTAACTAATATCTCCTCAATATTTCATTCACTACATAATCCTTCTGGTAACTTATTTCTGTGAGGTATTTCTGAATCGGCCCTCTTTACAGTAAGCTGTCTCTGAATTGTTTGTTTCTTTTACATTGGATTTTTGCATGTTGCCTCTGCAATATTCCTATCTCTGTATCAGTTTCTAAAGGTCTTGGTCCTATTCAGGTTAATATTCGTTGTTTTACAAGAGATTGCATGAGAGCTTTTATTGATAGCTTCCCCTGTTGTATCCTATGCTCCTTGCTATATAAGATGTCCTAGGCACTGGTCTATCACAACTCTAAGTTGTCTCTAGGAGTGACAACATTGTCATTGAATAGGTTATTTCCCTGCATTAGGGTACTTCCCTTGAATAGGCTATGGCCCTGGTATAGAGTACTGCCCTTGAAGAGGTTATCCTTGAGGAGTATACGCCCCCCGGGCGGTAAATTTCCACCTTGAGAAGTAGGTTGAGGAATATTTCTGAATATCATATAGACTTGTTCCATTGTCAAATTGTTGGTGGTAGGTTCATGAAGACCAGTTGATTGTGTAATATTTTTGGAAGAGGGAGATGCTCGTGAAAAATTGCTAGAGAGTGACAAGTATCCAGCAGGAACTGATGGACCACCATACAAAAACGTTTCTGGTGATGAAGAAAACATGGATGACTCACCTGACATGCTTGATGAATCCATGTAAACACCTCTGGGTATAGAGTAAAAAGGAATGAGGCGTGGTAAATAATTGAGACCAATGCTATGTAGAAAGTCCATAAATTTTTGATACCAAGGATCTGGTTTGAAAGGACTGTAAGGGTAAATCGGTTCACTATACCTTAGATCTAAATATTCTTGACATGAAGGAATTGTGATCTCTTCTTCTATGTCTATAATATATTCGATACTAATTAGGCCAGGAGGAAGATTCTCAGTAATGTGAAGCTTCACTCGAGGTGAACGAGGACGATTAGGATTTAGGGCTATGAATTCTGAATTTGACTCAGACGAAGTAGATTCAGATTCAGGTTCAATTAGTTGAATATCTAAAAATTCACCGGTAACATATTCAACTGTGATTACTTCAAAAAAATCTGGTTTTTCTTGATTTCTTTCTATTGTCTGAGGTTGATTTACTTCAAAATTGGGATTTATTATTATAGATGTTTCCCCTTATTTAGTAGACATGGTTCCTGATTGTTGACCTCTTTCAGATTTAACCTTTTCCAATTGACTCGGTGTATATTTAGGGGGTTTCCCCTGCATTCTGCGAGAGTGTCTCGGTAATTCAGCCATGATTAATGTTTAACATGAGTAATCAAAAAATATTTCAACAAGAAATTTGAATACACTCCTACAAAATCTAAGAGACAAACCACACACAAACAATATGTTTCCACAATAGAAACACTAGTTGGTGATGAAATCCAACATCGCAGAAGTTAATGTGGAAAACTGGCGGTTGGAATAGTTACCCTGACAACCTGCTTAATGAAACAGTCTGGTGCAAGTCCCTCCACTATGCCATCTCGAAGTGAAGAGTACCCTTCGGAAAGTATAAGTGAGTCTAGCCAACGTATGTTCTAGGTACAGTGGGACCTTCCCTCCACCGTCACCTTGGGAAAAATCCTAAATATTATGGCCACTAAGGTCACCAACTGAGAAATATGCACCTGGGGGAATAATATACGATTCGATATACGTTCAAGGGAAGAGTATAAAGCTCAATCCCCTTGAAAGCTCCTCGACATGGTAAATATTATTTTTACTAACAAGTGAACCCAGGCTCCTCGATAATGGTTAATCTGAGTTTTACCGTTTGTATTAGGTGCACTTCTTCTATCTTCACCGATGAGATAGGTATGATTACCTCACTGGGTCTGACATGACTTCATGCTTAACTCTTTTAAGAAGAGCTTCCCAGAGTACAAATGCAACAATTGAATTTCCCTACTGCAAGATTCTACTTGTTTGTTTTGACTTCTTTGGAATGTTTATTACAACCTATTCCAAAACACTAGCCTACGCTATATTGGTGGAATGAGCCCTAGAAAATGTAAAAATGTCTAGATTGATTTTATTAGGCATTGTATTGATTTTTTTGTTATTTAACGCAAAGCGTATGGATTTGAAAATTTGATGATGTTGTGACTCAATGCAAAATACTCTAAATGCATCAATATGACAAATACATCTATTTCTTTTCAATGAATTATATTTAGGAGAAAGTTGAGAGATTTCTTGAATTTAAAACACAAGCTTCCTCATTCTTAAACAAAGTCCTTTCGGAAAAGAAAAAAATCTCATTAAGAACTAAATTTCCAAATATGATCAATTTCTCTTTTCGAATAAAATTCCATTGAAAACTAAGTCAAAAACTACAATTTCAACAAACAAAAAATTCCCAAAAGATAGCAATTCCTAAAAAACCCTAAAAAGTATAGATTTCAAAATCAAATGAAAATTCTCATTCTTAATCCTAACTAGGATATCTATGAATGTTTTGTAGATTATTTCTCTTAGTTGTAATCAGACTAAGAATTTTTCTACTTATCCCATCAGAAATGGAATCACGAAAGAGTGCTTTATGACAAATCATGCTTCATTGATCTAGAAGATTTTTCCGTTTTGAAAATGAATAAGAAACAAAGATTCATAAAAGTAAGGTTGGCTATAATCCTGATGGCTCATGAAGACAAAATCATAAAACCAGCGACTGAGGCAAACGAAGGTATCTTCCATACAGAGCAACAATAAACCAGGGAAAACCCTAACTTGTAAAATGAAAACATGATGATTAATCACATAAGACTCAAAATTGTTGAAAAGGAGTTCTCTCACAGGATCTGATAACTGGAGTAGATTAGGGAAAACTTCAAGAATTCGGTTATCTGGCTCTGAAGGAGAGAAATTCATTTTTTCAAAATTTTCCAGTGGGTGCACATCCAATCAGTTGACAATAGTATGCATGAGCACTAGATTGAACTAACAAGTCACACAGGATACCACTTGGTTTTCCACAAAAAACCATGCAGGCAGAGAAAAAGTTGGAAAAATTAAAATATAAGTTTTCTTTCTTATAGATTCTAAAAATTCATCTACCCAACCACACTCGAAGAAGTCAAAATTAGAAAAGTAAATTTCAAACTGAACACAAACAAAGAAAACTAAGCTCTAGTCCCCAGTATGGTCGCCAATTTGTTACCAGGATTAATCCCTCTTGCGGACAAGAGCGATCTCCCTAGTACTCCAACAAGTAACTAGAAAAAAAGGTCCATTTTAATATCTATTTCTCTAGATTATTTGTGTTTTAAGATCATTATAACAATAAAGTAGAGAGGACATGCTTATACCTTTAAATCCAAATGTCTAATGTAACCCTTTGTCCATCACTCCAAAGTAGTTCTCCAATGATGAATAGAACCTACAATCACAGACAAGAGAAATAATCAAATCATCTGCAATATATAATAATAATAAATACTAATCCAACTCAGTGATCAAGGAATCTAAGAATTGACATCATTCCCATGAATTCATAAACAAGACAATGAAAAAGAGATCCATATGTACTATCATAAATTAGAAAGAGAAATCTTACAACTGGATTCCTTGATGTTGTATAGATTCCTCCCATGGTCTGAGAAATTGTTCTCCTTCAATCTGATAAGCCTTCCTCTCTAAAATGACCAACATGAGGTCATGAGTACAAAGGTGTGATCTTCAGTGTGTCAAAAACAACTCACTAGTATAGAAAGTATGCACTCTATGAACTCTCTCCAGCTTATAAACTATACAAATCAGTCTCTATTGACATTAGTAACTCAGGTATCTCTACCCTTGAACCTAAATCTTGAGCTGAATATATATGGATATTGAAGTAGTTTTAGATCCATTAAAAGAGGGATGGATTACTCCCATGAAGGGATTTGATTTCCTTGGACCAAGGGTTAAGCTCCATGAGTGGAGGGATAAAGCTCGAACTGTCGCAACTCTATAGGCTTCCAGTTGGGAGAATATTTGACCAACTAGGCTTCTATAATTTACTTTTTCTTTTTACTTGCTTTTCACGAGGGTGCGTGGTTTTAATGGCGAACAGAGCAGTGATCGCCACGGCTAATGGAAGGATCATCAACACATGCGCAGGGAAAGGTTAGTAAAATCGCCATGAATAATTTTAAGGGTTTTACGAAGCTTTTCTCCAATTTCCAAGACTTGATTAAGGAACATGAGTGTTTTTCACCTCTAAGGGAACATGATATGGATGGTGATAGACCCATATGAATAGTTAAATGTCATGGTGAACAAATGACATGTAACAGTTGGGCTTCACCAAAATTGAAGCAAATGTGAACCTTTACCTTATTATGTTAGAAGGTAAACTTTTGATCATTGTACTTTATGTTGATGATTTGATACTGCCAGGTTAAGAGAAGGTCATCAAGTCTTGCAAAGAGGATATTGCAAGAGAATTTGAGATGAAGGATATGGGGCTCTTGCACTATTTCCTAGGATTGGAAATTTGGCAAAGAAATGGGGAGCTATTTGTATCTCAGCGAAGGTATGCCAATGAGATTCTGAAGAATTTCTACATGGAGGGTAGCAAACCCACGGAGACTCCTCTAGCAGGGAACTAGTTGAGGAAGGAGGATGCTACTTCAAGAGAAGTAGTAGATGCTACCATCTATAAGAAGCTTGTAAGTTCTATTATCCTTAATAACAAATAGGTTGGTCTAGGTGTGTCTTTTTTAGTTAGGTTAGGTTATTAGGGTGAAATAAAGTCATGAAATTCATTAAATTTCATGTTTTGTATATATTTCAAAATGTCTAAATGGTAATTGGTCATGTGATTAAGGTCTTGTCAAAGTAAAATTCAAAAAATTCAATTGCATGGGTTAATAGAGTTATTTTATGACATTTGGAACCTTTTTCCTAAGTCCACAGTGTTTTATGTGTAAACAACATGTTTTTCTACAAACTTACCTGACAGTTCTGTAGCAAATCTGCCCTCCCACTAACTGAAATCACTACGAACTCTCGTTTTTATACTAATGGTGGGGTGATCAATATCATGTCATCATTTCAGTGGTCATAACTCCTTTTTTAATCATGGTACATTACAGTTATGAGTCATCATTTGTCATATTTCATGTGTGGTAATCATCACACCTTACATCATTTCATTTTTTCTCTCATCTTTCTTTCCTAATTTAGCCTTACCTTATTCGAACATCAAAACTTTTCATTTTATCCTTGTAACTTGTTTATTCCCTTTTGCACGAAGTCTTCACTTTTCATTCTTGTTTTCTTAGGCTAGTTGTTACCTTTGTCAATGAAGGTGTTTGTTGTCTTACGCTAGTTGTTACCTCTGTCAAGTAAGGTGTTTGTTATCTTAGATATTTTTGTAGGTGTCAAAGTTTGAAGCTAGTGAGCGTTGTATTAGAGGGAATTGATTCACATAAAAATCCCAAAAAAGGTGGCTATGTTGTCATATACAAGCCCATGGACATGAAGCTAGTTGAGGAATACCCAAGATTTTCATAAGCTTTCACAAATGTAGGTTTTTTGAGGTTTTGAAAAAAACCTCAAGGATATCATGCACAGTTGTCCAAGGATTTCATTTTCAAATTCATTGGCAACGCTTCAAAGGTGGACATATTAAGTTTTATCATTTCTCTTGATACCATTGCACAGGAAACTGAAATTTCGAGGTTCGGATAAGAGTGGTTCAAGGAAAAAAAAAATCAAGCTTCAAAACTGTGATGAATTTCTCAAGCAGGTGCATACAGGAATTTACAAGACCTGAGGCATACCCAGGAGTTGCCTCAAGGATAACTACTCAAAAATAATTATGGTGATCCAAAAATATTTTACTTGTGAAGGTAGATTTCACATGATCTACCAATATCATTTCAAATGTTGGGAAAGATACTGAGAGGGGGGGGGGGGTGGTGGGTGAATCAGTATCTTGATCTGTCAATCAACTTTTTATTTTTCTTTTCTCAAAAACCCACACGCTACTTTACAGAACAAAACTAGCGTATATACGCGGATATCCTCAAGGAAACTCGCGTATGCTCAGACTCTTATTATGCAGATAATTCTTATCTTTAGATTATTGCATCAATCATTCATTAGATGTTCAGTAAGCAGTAGACATGTGGAGTAAGAACAAAATAAATCAACACTCATAAGCATCACATATGAACACCATAATTTTAGGTGGAAACCCAATTCGGGATAAAACCACCGCTGTCGTTGTCTCAGCCTTCAATATTTTATTATAAAGAAAACTCTTACAACCATGTACTGGCGCAGACTCATACCAGCACGCAGGCACCCACCTGCAGAAGGCTAAAACCTTCTCTCGTTTACCAGCCTCTCCTGGAAGGGAGCTACAACCCCCTACTCTCGTTTACCATCTTCTCCTGGAAGGGAGCAACTACCCCCTTCTCTCGTTTACCAGCTATTACTGGAAGGGAGCTACTACCCCCTTATTGAAGGCTTCGACCCTCAGCACCACTGTAGACCACGTTTCATTAATTTTCAAACTGGATCAAACAGCTTCAACACAACCCTTCACTTATCAACAATCATACTTTGCCCATTGCTTCCAACAGAACAGTGAAACCACTGTAACTAGAATATCAGAGATAACCCAGAATTTAGAATAGATATGCAGAATCACATTCAACCTTGAGCAACTATAAGTTCAGATACCATATGCGCCTTTGTTTAAACAGATCCGCGTATATACGCGCTTTTCACGAAACGAACCCACGTATACATCTGTGCATTTTTCAGAACAATCCTAACTGCCCATACGCGCCTTTGTTTAAACAGATCCACATATACACACGCTTTTTATGAAATGAACCTGCGTATAGATCTATAAAAGATAAACTTTGCAGAACAGACCAGATCTATGAACTTACCCAGATTTCTTCAATTTCTTCGACAGATTTGCGTCGAGTCTTCAATACTTTTTTTCAGATCATCCTACAGATTCATCATTTCCAGATCTAGAGATTTTGAACCTTCATCATATTCATAGGTGCATCATAGATTCAGATCTATCGATTAAGAACAGAGTTCAAACATACAGATAAACTTCAGAGTGAAGTATTCATTTAAAGCCCAGACACATGCACATCCTTGCACAATGATCTTCTTCTCCTTATATAGGTTTATCCTTTATCAATACCATGAGCCAAAACCACATCACTTCCGATGGTATTCCTGGACGGGATCAAATAAATAATCCAGCGCTCAATACAATGGGTCAATACCATGGTAACACCCCTTGGTATTCTAAATTTGGAGCGCAAAAGGGCATACGCGACTTGTCACATACTTTTCCGCGTGCATACGCTACTTCGCCTTAACGAACCGTGTATGCTTTGTGACACATTATATTTATCATTTTTTCTGGCACTTATTGGAAATCCTTTCTTCTATTACTTCTGAGCTGATCTGTAGATACATCATCCTTCCTTTTAACACATAGATACATCATCAATAACTTCATCAAGCAGGTTCCATCAAAGTCAATACATTGTATCACATTGCTAGCAATCTCCCCCTTAATTCATCAATTAGGTTTCCATCAAGGAAAACTTCATCAAGTATGTTTTCATCAATTACAATAGGTTTCCATCAAGAACATCTTCATCAAATAGTTTTCCATCAACTTTATCAAGTAGGTTGCCATCAAGGACAACACTCTGCATCACATTGCCAACAATCTCCCCCTTTGGACTTGATGGCAACCATGATGGTGTTTGATTACCACAACAGATACATATATCATTATGCAAACACTATGATATTCTCCCCCTTATTCAAGCACATACTCTCCCCGTATGCAAACACCATGTTACTCTCCCCCTTTGACATCAAGGGCAAAGGGCGGATCAAAACCAAGACAAGGGTTTTCTTCCTTTGTATAAAGAAATGCTCTGTAGATCTGATGTGCACTGAAGTGACCATGCTCCCCCTGAATCCATGCTGAATCTTCAAACATATTTTTCAATGATGTACATGACTCTATGACCTTTTCTACCACCAAGGACTCAAACTTACATCAATGATCCAACTAAGTGGATTTACATATGAGACTCAAATACCCAACCAAGTGGGTTTACACATTTTGACTCAACCCCTTTACATGACTGAAAATTACAATTTACATCATAGGTCATAGCCTTTACAAATATGACATTTTATAACCAATACCAATACCAAAAGACCTCAAGAGAGAGATCATAATTCAGAATCATCATAATGCCAACAAAGCATTACATTCAGTAAGGCTAATGCTCCCCCTGAAACTGTGCATCCAAGCATCCTTTCCATATGACCAAGGCTCCTCCTTAGTTTGTGCATCCTGAACACTTTCAACAGCAAGTCATCAAGGCATCTTCACCCAATATCAGAGAATGAAAAATATAAGAACTGGAGCACCACTAGAGACACCAACGAGAATCAGAGAAACCAAACAGCACCACAACTTGTGCTGAAGAAATGCTGACCCAAAAAAATTGTCAACAACCACCCATACGCGGTTTTCTTTGTATGAACTCGCGTATATACGCGACTGTATTTCAGGAAACTCGCATATCCACTTTAATCTTATGAATTTAAGCAGTTCTGATTTTCTGCACAGCAGAGACTATTCCCAGCTTCTGTCCGAGATATTCAAACGCTTCCCTGGGCAGAGGTTTGGTAAATATATCAGCAACTTGTTCTTTGGAGGGAACATACTCCAACTTCACCTTTTGTTCAAGCACTTGTTCATGTAAGAAGTGATACTTGATGGGAATGTGCTTGGTCTTGGAATGCATAACAGGATTCTTTGAGATACTAATGGCGCTTGTATTATCACACATAATGGAGATAGGAGGTGAACATTTGATTTGAAAGTCTTGTAAAGTTTGCATCATCCAAAGAAGTTGAGTGCAACATGATGTGGCAGCTACATATTCTGCTTCTACTATAGATAAGGCAATAGATTTTTGCTTCTTGCTGAACCAAGATAATAACCGGGGCCCCATATAGAATGCACCACCACTAGTACTTTTCCGATCATCAATATTTCCAGCCCAATCCGCATCAGTGTAAGCATGAAGAGTAAGATTCTTTGGATACCATAGTCAAAAGTCTTGAGTTCCTTGTAGATATTTGAATATTCTTTTGACAGCCTGAAGGTGAGATTCTTTTGCATTAGCTTGGAATCGTCCAACAATCCCAACTGCATGCATAATGTCTGGTCTAGTCCCAATGAGATAAAGTAGGCTTCCTATCATAGATCTGTATTCTGGTTGATTCACCATGGGAGAATCATCATGAGAACTGAGATTACATCCAGTAATCATTGGTGTACTTACAGGTTTGCACTCTTCCATGCCATACTTCTTCATAATTTGCTTAAGGTATTTTGTTTGTGATAAGAATATACCATCTGAAATTTGATGCACTTGCAAGCCAAGAAAGAATGTTAGTTCCCCAAGTAAAGACATTTCAAATTCTTGCTGCATGATAGAAGCAAATTTCTGACTCATAGATTCTTCATTACTTCCAAAAATGATATCATCAACATATACAACTACAATCAATAGTTTATCATTTTCAATTTTTGTGTATAAGTTGCTATCAGCAGACCCCTTTGAAAATCCTTGTTGATGAAGATATTTTTCAACACGATAATACCATGCCCTTGGAGCTTGTTTGAGACCATATAGAGCCTTTTTAAGTCTACAAACAAGATTTTTATCATTTCCCAAAATGAATCCTTCTGGTTGTTCTATATAAACTTCTTCTTCTAGATCACCATTGAGAAATGCAGATTTAACATCCATTTGATAAACTTTGATTTGTTGAGAACTTGAAAAAGCAAGAAACATTCTTATGGCTTCAATTCTAGCTACAAGAGAAAAAATTTCTTCAAAGTCTATACCTTCTTGTTGAGTATACCCCTTGCAAACAAGTCTTGCTTTGTTTCTTACAACATCCCCATTCTCATTTAACTTGTTTTTGAATATCCATTTAGTTCCAATGAAATTTTTTTTATGAGGTCTTGGTACTAATTCCCAAGTGTGATTCTTTTCAATTTGATCAAGCTCTTCATTCATGGCTTGAACCCAACATTCATCTTTGCTAGCTTGATTGACATTGTGTGGTTCAATAGTGGATAGAAATACCAAATAGCTAGAAGATCCCACAAGAGTCCTTCTTGTTTCTACACCTGATTCCTTATCTCCCAAAATTTGAGATTCTGGATTATTCTTTTGAACATATCTGGATGGAGCTTTTTCAGATAAATCATCTTCAGGTTCTTCATTGGGTTCACTGTCTATATTATTGCTATTTGATGTAGAAGGACATAAGTCACCATTGTCTTCATTTGTAGTTTGTTTTTCTTCTTTTGGGGTTGCAGGAGACTCATCAATAACAACATCAATACATTAAACAATCTTCCAAAGTATTTTATTGTAACATTTATATGCTCTACTCCTAGAGGAGTACCCAAGAAGTATTCTTTCATCTGCTCTAGGTTCAAACTTGCCAAGTTTTTCATCATTATTTTTGATAAAGCATTTTCTTCCAAAAACTCTAAAATGCTTTATGGTGGGAGGATTACCGTACCAGAGTTCATATGGTGTTTTGTCACTATTTACACGAACATGTGCCTTGTTAAGAATAATTACCGTTGTATGTGTTGCTTCACCCCAAAAGGTGTCAGGTGTTCTGGAATCATCAAGCATTGCTCTAGCCATTTGTTGAATTGTTCTATTCATTCTTTCTGCTACGCCATTTTGTTGCAGAGTGCTAGCTACAGAAAATTGTCTTTTATGCCATGTTGTTTACAAAATTCAAGGAATTCATCTGATGTATATTCTCCTCCTCGATAAGATCTAAGACACTTGATTTTTAGATCCAATTCATTTTCAACCAGTGCTTTGAAGATCTGAAATTTCTCAAACGCTTCATCTTTGTGTTTAATCAACCCAATCCAACACATTCTAGAGAAATCATCAATAAATAAGATATAGTATTCTTCACCTCGTGGTGACTTTTTCCGCATAGGTCCACATATGTCAGTATGAATAAGTTCCAGAGGCTTACTTGAAGATCCTTCCTTGGCATTAAATTTCACTCTGGTTTTCTTACTGAATTGACAGGATTTGCATATGATACTTTCAGGTAGAGTAATATTGGGAAGACCACGAACAACATTAAGTCTGCTTGATTTGTTGATTTAAGAGAAGCTTAAATGCCCCAACCTTCTATGCCATAGCCAGTTTTCTGAATATTTCCTCAAGTAACATTGTTCTTTGCAGTTCTTCAATACATACAGGTTGCTTGTAGTTCTTTTTCCTTTTATAATTGTTTTACCTGTATCAAGATCACGAACCACACATTATTTTGAACTAAAGACAACTTCAGTTCCTTGATCACACATTTGAATTACACTTAACAGGTTATGCCTTAATCCATCCACATACATGACATCATTAGCCTTCACCTTTTCTTTTAGAAACACAGACCCTTTTCCTTTAATTACAGCAGGAGTATCATTTCCAAAAGTAACTTTCTTTTCCTTTTCAAGAGCACTATATGTACGAAGTTTGTTTTTGTCACCTGTCATGTGTCTTGAGCATCCGCTATCAATGTACCATTGATTTTCTTCACCTTCTGCAAATAACGCTATGCCACAATTTTCAACCTGTAATTCCTTCTTTTTCCATACCTTGGATTTTGAAGGAAGATGCGCTTTTGGCTGAACTTTTCTCCTGCATTCAGATTCTTCATGGCCAAAGTTATTGCAATAAGCACATTCAACTTCATTTAGAAGAGGAGAAAAGTTGTTATATGTATTCTTCTTTGTTTCAATATCAATCATTTTATTTCTTGCTTCTCTTGTCATGATGGTTTTATATGCAACACATTGAACAACTTTATGACCAAAATTGTGACATGAGAAACATTGCCCATTAAAAAAGAAATTTCTGCGATCATGAAGTCTTCTACTTGAATTTACCTGTTGATTGGTATTTATTTGAAAGATATTCCTGTTAGTGTTCTTTGTATTGAGATGATCATGCTTTACCTGTAAAGATTCTTTATTCCCTTGCTGAGTGGTAGAATGTTGTAAACCAGCTGTAGCGGCTTTTAGATAATTTGGTGCTGAAGCCTGAGAAGATTCCCTGGTATATCCAAGACCTGTCTTTATAAGAAGAGAATGTTTTACCTTGATTATCTCATCTAAGGTTTCAGATCCTTTAGAAAATCTAAGATTCAGAGTCTTTACTTTCTCAAGTTCTTTTCTTAGACTTACTACTTCACATTCTAATTTCTCATTGTGTTTCTTCTTTTCTTCATTCTTCTTTTTCACAGTCTCAATGATTATTTTACTTTCTTCCGAGCGAATTTTGAGTTGATTGTTTTATCAGGAAAATAATTGTCATCTAGAGCATCCATAAAAGTATCCTTGTCTTCTCTAGAATATTTTTCAAATGCCATGAGAAGTCTAAGATCTTGTAAACATTCTTCCTCGCTATCAGAGAACCCATCACTATCTTCATGAGTATAGTAACTTTTTCTAGTGCTAGACTGGTTCTTATTCCTTCTTGCTACTTCCTTCCCTTTTGCAGATGTTTCTTTATAAGGACACTTAGCAGCATAATGACCAACTCTTCCACAATCAAAACATTTGAAAGGAAGCTTACCTCTAAACTGTCCTGTGCCAAGTTGAAGTTTCTTTACAAAATTAACCTCATCTTCTTCTGAGATATATCCTGATCCTTCTGCTTCTTGTACTTATTTTCCTTTTGTAGAAGCTCTAAAGACGGCTTCTTTGACTTCAGATGGTCCTCCTCTTGTCATTTCATAAGCATTCAGTATGCCATGAAGTTGCACCATAGTAAGATTTTGAAGATCCTGTTTTTCTTCAAGAGCAGAAACTTTTGACTCAAATTTTGCCGTTAGTGATCTTAAAATTTTCTCAACCAAAGTAGATTCGGCTATCGTTTCTCCTAGATTTCTCATACGATTTACAACATCATCAAGACGTAAAAAGAAACTGGCAATACTCTCATTACTATGCATCTTTAAATTTTCATATTCAATTCTGAGAGTTTGGAGTTTTGCACCTTTTACCTCTGCATCACCTTCATAACTTAGAATGATTTTGTCCCATATTTCCTTTGTTGAATTCAACTGCATGACCTTGACAAATTCGGATTCAGTTAGACTTCCCAATAGAGCATTGACTGCCATTGCATTTGTTTCATAATTCTTCTTTTCCGTCAGATCTGTTGGTACTGCGGCTGGATATTGATATCCTCCTTCAAGAATGGCCCATACATCTACTCCCAGAGACTGAAGATAAGATCTCATCCTTTTTTTCCAAAAGATTAAATTGTTTCCATTAAAGAGCGGAGGCCTGATAGATGCTAATCCCTCTTGATTGCTCATCTTACTTGATCTTCCTTCTAGCGGCTAAGCTTTTTTAGAAGGACATGCTCTGAAACAAATTGTTGGGAAAGATACTGAGAGGGAGGGGGTGAATCAGTATCTTGATCTGTCAATAAAATTTTTATTTTTCTTTTCTAAAAAACCCATACGCTACTTTACAGAAAAAAACTAGCGTATATACGCGGATATCCTCAAGGAAACTCGCGTATGCTCAGAATCTTATTATGCAGATAATTATTATCTTTAGATTATTGCATCAATCATTCATTAGATGTTCAGTAAGAAGTAGACATGTGGAGTAAGAACAGAATAAATCAACACTCATAAGCATCACATATGAACACCATAATTTTAGGTGGAAACCCAATTCGGGAGAAAACCACCGTTGCCGTTGTCTCGACCTTCAATATTTTATTATAAAGAAAACATCTTACAACCATGTACTGGCGTAGACTCATACCAGCACGCAGGCACCCACCTGTAGAAGTTTACAACCTTCTCTCGTTTACCAGCCTCTCCTGGAAGGGAGCTACAACCCCCTGCTCTCGTTTACCAGCTTCTCTTGGAAGGGAGCAATTATCCCCTTCTCTCGTTTACCAGCTATTACTGGAAGGGAGCTACTACCCCCTTACTGAAGGCTTCGACCCTCAGCACCACTGCAGACCACGTTTCATCAATTTTCAAACTGGATCAAACAGCTTCAACACAACCCTTCACTTATCAACAATCATACTTTGCCCATTGCTTCCAACAGAGCAGTGAAACCACTGTAACCAGAATATCAGAGATAACCCAGACTTCAGAATAGATATGCAGAATCACATTCAACCTTGAGCAACTATAAGTTTAGATACCATACGCGCCTTTGTTTAAACAGATCCGCGTATACACGCGCTTTTCACGAAACGAACCCGCGTATACATCTATGCATTTTTCAGAAAAATCCTAACTGCCCATACACGCCTTTTTTTAAATAGATCCGCATATACACGCTCTTTTTATGAAATGAACCTGCGTATAGATCTATAAAAGATAAACTTTGCAGAACAGACCAGATCTATGAACTTACCTAGATTTCTTCAATTTCTTCAACAGATTTGTGCCAGGTCTTCAATACTTCTTTTCAGATCATCCTACAGATTCATCATTTCCAGATCTAGAGATTTTGAACCTTCATCATATTCATAGGTGCATCATAGATTCAAATCTATCAATTAAGAACAGAGTTCAAACATACAGATAAACTTCAGAGTGAAGTATTCATTTAAAGCCCAGACACATGCACATCCTTGCACAATGATCTTATTCTCCTTATATAGGTTTATCCTTTATCAATACCATGAGCCAAAACCACATCACTTTCGATGGTATTCCTGGATGGGATCAAATAAATAATCTAGCGCTCAATACAATGGGTCAATACCATGGTAACACCCCTTGGTATTCTAAATTTGGAGCGCAAAAGGGCATACGCGACTTGTCACGTACTTTTCCGCGTGCATACGCTACTTAGCCTTAACGAACTTGTGTATGCTTTGTGACACATTATATTTATCATTTTTTCTGGCACTTACTGGAAATCCTTTCTTCTATTACTTCTGAGCTGATCTGTAGATACATCATCCTTCCTTTTAACACATAGATACATCATCAATAACTTCATCAAGCAGGTTCCATCAAAGTCAATACATTGTATCACATTGCCAGCAATCTCCCCCCTTAATTCATCAAGTAGGTTTCCATCAAGGACAACTTCATCAAGTATGTTTTCATCAAGTACAATAGGTTTCCATCAAGAGCATCTTCATCAAATAGGTTGCCATCAACTTTATCAAGTAGGTTGCCATCAAGGACAACACTCTGCATCACATTGCCAACATCAAACTGTTACTTCATTGATCCAGGTGGATATTGGTGGTCACTCGCCTATTCCACTTGGGGCACCACCATTGTCTCTTTCAGTCTTTCAGTTTCAGCACAGTTTACTATTTTTAGCAGCTTTTCGGGTCCTGAACTTCCGGAGCCATTTTCAGGCCCTAAACGACGTTTTTTTGGGAAAATGGAGAGCAACATGGATCCATGGACTGATGTTGCTCATTCCAAATTTTTATTCCTCGGATAGATATTTCTAAAGAGGTATGGTACGTGTCAAACGGAGATCGTATGCCAAAGTTACACCGCTGGGAAGTTGAAACACCAATTTACCCAAACGAGCCCCATAGTTTTGGCGCTTCATCTCCTAGGGTTAGGGTTTTGGCTGTTTAGGATTTCCCATTGTTTCTAAATAATAAATAGGCCCTCAAGCCTCATTGTAACTTAGTTCAGAGGCCTATAGCCCCGACATCTCTTCTCAGAGATAGCTACCAGCACCCTAGCTAGTTTTATTTCCATTCTGTCTGTAAGCAAATTTCAGTTCTTTGATATTAATGAAATGAAGTATTATTTCCGCTGCATCTCTGTATTTATGGTTATATGTTTATTCTGTTGCATTTCTGCATAAATCCAGATCAGTGGTATTAGAGAAGTCTGCTTTTTCTCGATCCTTCTTTGCATGTCCCCAACGAGGTCGGGGTATAAGGATCTAGGGCTCGATCTGGTGGAACATTTACAAGAACAGCCTCGCAAACCTCGACGGACTCCCATGGGGGACGAAAATAAAGATGAGGGAGCAGGAGATCCTATCAAAATATTTTTCGAGGAGGCCCTCGAAAAATGAAGGAACGCAATGATGGATAACTTTGCTCAGATCCTTCAACGGCTACCCACTGGCAGCACATCTGCATCCAGCAGCCACTCTGGAGGCGCGAATCCTTTTAAGGTACAAGTAAATTTTGACATTCCCATATTTGAGGGTCAAATAGATGCAGATGCCATAGATAGATGGTTGAATCTATTAGAAGGATATTTCTTGGTTCATGACTTTTCAGACCGGGAGAAGATTATTTTTGCACTCCTCAAAGCTACCCCCCATGTTAAGGACTGGTGGGAAACCTACTGTGAGAACAAGGACTCGACAGAACCGTCTCTGTTCTCAGCCGTACGAACTTGGAATTATTTCCGAGACACCATCAAGGAACAGTACTATCCCGTGGGGAGCTATGAGGACAAGTACATACAATGGACCACGCTGCGACAACAAAGCGATCAAGATGTGCATGAGCTGATGAATCTGTTCCATACCCTGCGCACAAAGTTGGGTATCAAAGATTTAGAGAAACATCTAGTGCTAAAGTATCGCAGCTGTCTGCACATATACATTCAGGAGGAAATGGAGTTCCTCGACATCTCCTCACTTGGTACGGCATACCGGTATGCTGCCAAGATTCAGCAGAAGAAGCGAGACTTTGGATCTGCGAATCAAAAGCAAGGGAAAGGTGCTTCCAAACCGCAGAACAAAGGACAGAGCCAAGGCATGGTGGCTAAAGACAACTCATCGTAGCCACAAGAAAATAATAGCATCGCAAAGCCAAAGGACACGGGAAAGTGGTGTGAGTTCCATAAGAGCTCCACTCACAACACAAGTGAGTGTCGTGCCAAGCAGTCGCTAGTGGCCGAGATGAGGGCTTCTGAGTCAGATGCATGCTCTGACTCCGAATCAGAACCTGAAAAGGGGAATGAAAAAGGGAAACAGATTATTGATGCGGAGCCCAATGCCACTGTTGCCACTACAAAGATACAGAAGGAGGAACCGGAAGATCCAGAGGAGGAGGAACGTCTCTTCCACTCCTAGATGTGGGTAAAGGGCTCCCCGGTACAGTTCATTGTCGACAATGGGAGCCAAAAGAACCTCATTTCAATAGACGCCATGAAGTGGTTGGGCTTGCCGACCACAGCTTACCCACATCCATACACCATCGGGTGGCTTCACCAAGGACGAGATCTCTGCGTCAGCCAGCAGTGTCGCCTTCCCTATAGCATCAAGCCCTTGACAGATGAGGTATTATGTGACGTTTCTCCTATTGATGTTTCTAATGTATTATTAGGACAACCATACTTGTGGAAGCATCATGCTGTGTATGAGTCTTGACCTCGTGCTGTTATTGTTACTTTGGGAAATAAGTTGTACAGGATACCAGAGGTACCACCTCCTACCGCTATCTCTTTGGTTACTGCAAAACAATGCAGTAAGCTCATTTCCCAAACCAGGAATTTTGTTTTCCTGATGATCCGCCCCCAGGGCAAGAAGAAGACTGTGGCCACGACCTCCAGACAGCGCTCCTTTGCACGACAAAAACAAATGAATAAGGTTGTGGAGGAGTACGGGGACATATTCACCTCACCCACAAGGGTTCCTCTGCACTGTCAGGTCAAGCACCCGATTGATCTGACCCCAGGTGCGCCGCTACCTAATGGACCGATCTATCGGCGCTCTATTCTGGAGAATGATGAAATCAAGAGACAGATTCAGGAGCTGTTGCAGAAAGGTCACATCAGACCAAGTTCATCGCCCTGTGGGAGCCCGATCGTGTTGGTACAAAAGAAGGATGGGACATGGAGACTCTGTATTGACTATCGGGCGCTGAACAAGATCACTGTCCGGAATAGGTACCCAATCCCATGGATTGATGACCTTCTGGACCAACTCAAAGGTGCAAAATATTTCAGCAAGATCGACCTGAAGTCTGGGTATCACCAGGTACCAGTCGAACCCTCTGATGTGTGGAAGGCTACCTTCAAAGCCAAGGAAGGCCTTTTCTAATGGTTGGTAATGCCTTTCGGGTTGATGAATGCCCCGACAACCTTCATGAGGATGATGGATGACATATTTCTCCCTTTCACCAACTCATTTGTAGTGGTGTACTTGGATGACATTATGATCTTTAGCCAGACTTGGGAAGAGCACCTTCACCACATCCGACAAGTCCTCCAAACACTGCAGCAACACAAGTTGTGTGCCAATTTGGAGAAGTGCACTTTTGGCATGACCCAGGTTCAATATCTGGGATACATTATTGATGAAAGGGGGGTGCATGTGGATCCAGCCAAGATCCAAGTCATTCGGGATTGGCCAGCCCCAACCACTATAACAGAGCTTCGCAGCTTTCTGGGTCTTGCTAATTTCTATCGGAGGTTCGTGTTGGGATTCTCTCATATCACTTGGCCCTTGAGTCAAGTCACGAAGGGAGGAGCGAGAGCAAAAATTTTTTGGTCGGAACCTCAATAGAAGGCGTTCACAGAACTGAAAAACCGCCTCTGTTCTGCCCCAGTGCTCACTTTACCAGACTTGCAACAGCCATTTGAGATCGAGACAGATGCCTCTGACTATGCTATTGGGGCAGTTCTTACTCAACAGGGACATCCAGTGGCATATCACAGTGAGACATTGTCTGAGACAGCTCGCAAGTATCCCACCTATGACAAAGAAATGTATTCCATTGTGCAAGCTTGTCGACAATGGAAGCATTACATTTTGGGGAAGGAAACAATCATCCACACAGACCACCGGCCCTTGCAGTTCATACAGACACAAGGGAAGTTGCAGAATGATCGCCATCAGAAGTGGTCCACATATCTGCAACAATTTCATTTGAACATCAAGTACAAGAAGGGTAGCACCAATCATGTTGCAGATTGCCTCAGCCAACCACCGATCGTGGCCCTCACCACTATGCTCAAATCTTATGGGCACGAGACTTCTGATTGGTTGCTTCTCTATGAGAGTGACCCAGAATTTGGCCACACTTACAAGGCACTCTTGGGGGGTACGCAAGTTCCAAATTTTCACCTCCAAGATGCACTTTTATGTCACATGGGACACCTTTGTGTTCCTTCAAGCGAGCGTGCCAAGATGATATGGGAAGCACACTACAGTCGAGTCGCTGGGCATTTCGGGGTCAAGAAAACAGTAGCAATCCTACAGAAGTATTTCTATTGGCCGAACCTTCGAAAGGATGTTGAGAAGCACATCAGATCCTGCACTGCTTGTGCCATTGCCAAACCGACCATCAAGAAGCAAGGCCTATATACTCCTTTACCTACCCCTAGTCGACCTTGGGAATCCATCTCCATGGATTACATGTCGGGCCTGCCTTCTACTAAGCAGGGAAATGACTGTGTTTTTGTGGTCGTCGACAGATTCTTGAAGATGGCCATTATGGCGGCCTGCAAGAAGAATATCACAGCAGAAGCCACCGCTAAACTCTTCTTTGAACGAGTGTGGGTGCACTTTGGGATCCCACAGTCTATCATATCAGATCGAGATAGCAGGTTCCTCAGCACATTTTGGTCCAGCCTCTGGTCAATGTTGGACACAAAGCTCACCAAGTCCACAGCTTTCCATCCCCAAACAGATGGCCAGACAGAGGTCGTCAACATAATGATTGTACACATTCTGCGCATGTACAATTCAAAGCATCCACGCACATGGGACAAGAGCCTCCCCTATGTACAACATAGTTATAACCGAGCTCTCCACAGTTCAATTGGCCATAGCCCCTTTCAGGTGGGCTTGGGATTCCAACCATTATGTCCCATTGACGTAGCCATGCCATTTGCAGCTGCTCAGGTCGATTCAGCGCACGTCCAGTCTGAAGTTGACAAAGCAAGTAGCTTCATCAAGTGCATTCAACACATCCGCCAACAGGTTCATGATATATTGGACAGAGCCAATGCAAAGTACAAGCAGCGCCATGATCAACACCGGGTGCCACACAACTTCCAGGTGGGCGACAAAGTATGGCTGCATTTGCAGAAGGAGCGCCTCACTGGACCTCACCGCAAGCTTCGCCCGCTCCGATACGAGCCGTACACCATCACCAAGGCTGTAGGTAACAATGCCTTCGAGCTTAGTATTCCACCATTCCTTGGTCTGCACCCAGTCTTCAATGTGGATCGCCTTCGTCCTGACTTTCCACCTCTGCTGGACACCTCGGACATTGCAGAACAACTCACACCAACAGAGTTAAACCCAGACTGCATGGAACAGGCCACCACAGATTGTATCATGGACATGCAAATCAAGAACACTCGTCAACAGAAGATCCAACTGTATCGGGTTGTCAAAGCTGGCCAACTCCTGCACCAAGGAAAGTGGTTCACCAGGGACCAAGTTCAGCAGAAATTTCCTCATCTCATGGAGGAACTTAATGCAATGGGGACCATTGCTTTCTAAGGGGGGAGGAATGATCCAGGTGGATATTGGTGGTCACCCATCTATTCCACTTGGGGCTCCACCATTGTCTCTTTCAATTTTTTAGTTTCGGCACAGTTTACTATTTTTAGCAGTTTTTCGGGTCCTGAACTTCCAGAGCCATTTTGAGGCCCTAAACGACGTTTTTTGGGAAAACGGAGAGCAACATGGGTCTATGGACTAATGTTTCTTGTTCCAAATTTTTATTCCTAGGATAGATCTTTCTAACGAGGTATGGTAAGCGTCAAACGGAGATCGTATGCCAAAGTTACGCCCCTGGGAAGTTGAAACACCAATTTACCCAAACGGGGCCCATAGTTTTGGCGCTTCATCTCCTAGGGTTAGGGTTTTGGATGTTTAGGATTTCCCGTTGTTTCTAAATAATAAATAGGCCCTCGAGCCTCATTTTAACTCAGTTCAGAGGTCTATAGCCACGACATCTCTTCTCAGAGATAGCTACCAGCACCCTAGCTAGTTTTATTTCCATTCTGTCTGTAACAAATTTCAGTTCTTTGATATTAATGAAATGAAGTGTTATTTCCACTACATCTCTGTATTTATGGTTATATGTTTATTCTGTTGCATTTCTGCATAAATCCGGATCATTCATTTCATAGGTAAACAACTTCTTGATCTTCCATTCTTTCTCTTCAGAAGTTTTGGAAATATGGTTGATAAGGTACAAGCCAATCCTGAGAGTAGTGATACTTCCATTTTTCGGCATGGTTTAATCGAATTGTTAGTTATGGAAGAGTTGAAAAAATTGAACAATGATTAGGCTAATTTTCTACTTTTGAGTGGGTATGATGTAGATGTTCTTACTCCAAGAAAGACACCTAATTCAAATACAAACACTCCTAAGTAGGAAAAAGAACCAAGAACTCAAACAGAGGTTGAACCAGAGGTAGAGGTGCAGCCCATACTAGAGCCAATCGAGGTAGAGATTGATCAGTTGTAGGAGCAAGTGGTACCTCAGAAAACCCATACCAGTGGAAAACTCAAAATTGATACAAGAGTTCATAGAAGAATCACCAAAAGTCAAACAGAGAGGAAAGGTAAACTTGAATACATCCTGCAATCAATTGATATTCAAGAAACCCTTGTTGTAAAGCCTGTAGAAGTTAAAGGAACAAAAACCACGAAGAAGGGTCTTAAAACAAAGAAGCCTGATTTTTCCAGTAAATATTTAGGATTTTTCTTTAAACCTAGGAAAGAATTCACTAGGTCACAACTATGAAATGGAGGAAAATCTGATAAATTTCATAAAGAAACAGAAAAGAAGAAGCAACCAATAAGGGAAGAAATCATAGAGCTATCCCTAGCTGAAGCAGAAGTCATCAAGATAAGGAAAGGCAAAGAAAAGGTTCAAGAAAAGTCTGAAGTGGATATTCTAAGAGAAAAACTTAAGGAATCTATAGAAGAATTTTTAGAAGCTAAAGTGGAGTTATATAAATTTAAACAAGAAAGGAATGAGATCACAGATTTCAAGAAGGAAGTGAAAAAAAAAAATGATTTTTATAATGAAGTTGCAGAAAGGTCAAGGAAGATGTTGAGAAGAACACTACCATTGTAAAATATGATAAAAAATACCTTGAGGAGAAATATTTGGTTGCAGTCAGAGAGGAGGAAGCTACAAGACCAAGTCAAATAATTAGAAACCGAAATGGAGATGGTGGAGACAGAATTGAAGAAAAAGGGTTTGAAGATTGTTGTAGTGGATGACCCTGCTGCCCCTTGAAAGATGGTAAGACACATTTTTGGCCAAATGTTTTCTTACCATACTCTACCGAATCAGTTACAGAGCTGTGAATATTTTTTTTGAAGGTAAAGAGTAAAAATTTCAAAATCTGGAAAAGACAGGCAAGTTCGTAGTGAACTCCAGGCTTAAAGCTGAGTTTTCTCTACGAACACACTGAAGACTATTTTGAGGTGAAATTTCCAAAATATATCAAAACATGGGTGAGTAACAACATTTATTTACCTAATTTTTCCTAATTAAGACCCTCCAACAAGCAAAAAAGTCAAAAAAGGTGCAGAAAGTGCTAAATGGAAAACTCTATGAACTTGCCTTAAAATGCTTTATTTTTACAACAAGGTGGAATTTGATATTTTTATAGCATTTAATGTTTTTAAGGGAGTATATGAGTCATCATAAGAGGTTGAAGAGCATTAGTGAAGACACATGTTGATAACGACCACTCAGCGAGAATTTGACATGGTTTCTAGCTCACCATTTTTGCCACCTCATCAACACACAACACATCATAAAATTTTGAGCATCAGAGTCTAGATTCTATCATGGAAGTTTATCACTTGATCATGGTTATTGCTACCTCAGGAAAAGTTTTTTTATTCGATAACCATCATTATGTATAGGTTATTTAAATTTTTTTAATGAAGTTAATAGTGATAGAGTCCTTTTAGGTTACAAACTCCTTCTAAACAGAATTATCTCTATTTTCTCTCCATGTAATGAATTCCTTTTTGCACTAGATATCCACAGTAGTTTCGAGGACCCAGCCTAGGTGGCATACTTTATGTAAAAGGAATTTCACTCTAAAAATAGGGGGATTTCAAAGTTAGAGGGGGTTGATCGATGATATGACCAATGGTACTATTGTAATATTTTCTCTACTCAGTTAATATACAGTTGCATAAAACTTTTTTCAAACTTGAGATTCTTTATGGGCTCTTATCTATTTGTCTCACTTACCTATTTAATGTCAGTTCAACTTACTTATGCATAATTACTTGGAATTCATAAATTATTATGCTCCAACTTCCTTTATGCATCTTGTTTGCTGTCAAAGTTGTTTTTTTTTACATTTCATATGCCTTATCTTCCATGAATGATGTTTTTATGTAATTGAGTTTCATGTTGACTCCATGCCCAAAGGTAGCCATCATAGATGTTTCACCTACAAAAAACCATTCAAAAGACATATGAGAATTAGTCATCTTATTCTTTAAGCTTCATTATTGAATATAATACATTTTCTTTAGAGAGCCCTCTCTAGTTGGAAGGGCTAACTTCCAATCCTAAGTGGTTTGAAATAGTTACACTGAATTGAGTGTTGAGCATCCCAATTAGCCTCAGTTTGGTGATAACAGGTTCACTCATGTATCTGGTAAACACACGACCAGACATATGCTATGCGGTTAACCAGCTTAGTCAAGCTATGGTTAATCTTACCAAGTTCTTTTGGAAGGCAGGCAATTATGTGTTCAAATACCTCAAAGGCACTAGAAATTTTGGGCTATGGTGCAAGCAGACAACGGGAGTGAAGCTTCAAGGCTTCACAAATTCAGATTGGGTAGAGAGTCTATCCAATAGCAAGAGCACATCGGGGGGATATTTAGCATTAGATCAACAACAATTTCATGTTACAACAGGAAACAAAGATCAGTTGCACTCAATTCAGCAGAGGCAGAGTACATGGTGGCTAGTCAAACAACATGTGAGGCCATCTAGATGAGGAATATACTTTTTAGTTTGTTTAAAAGCAGATGGATCCGATGGTTAATCCAATTTTTTCATGATAGGTCCAAGCATATTGATATCTCATATCACCATCTCAAAAATTGTGTACAAAGAAGTATTATGTCATTAGATTACATTCCCACGAAGGATCAAGATGCAAACATCTTGGCGAAGGAACTGTGAAGAGGAAAATTTGAGTTCCGCATAGGCAAGGTTGGGGTGGCAGACAATCCCTTTCTTGTTGAGATGGAGTGTTGAAATTGACAACAAGAAGAGGCTTTAATTTAATTTTCCCCTAATTAAATTAGAAGGTAATTGTAATTCCACATCACATGACAACTTTTATGAGTTAACTGAGTTGGGAATACTGAGTTATCTCATTCAATTCAAGTTGGGGGTCAAATTGGAGGCATGCAGAGTTCACTAATTTTTAGGGGGTCCACTTGTAGTTTATTTGGACTTGTAATTGTTTAACTTAATTATTTGAGTTAAACTCAATTTAACTAGTTCGAAATTATGGATGAGCTATTGAGAGGTCCAATTAATTAAATCTAATTTAATTCACATGTAGTGATCAATCAGATAATTGATAATTCACTCTAAATAGTTTTCGCATGTCATTTCCTAGGAAGACCCATTTGAGATTGGAGTTAAAGGGAAGTATACTATCAGTTGTATAATTAGAAAATTGTACAGGTCATGCATGAGGTCAACTGAATTCCTTAGATGTATTGCACAATAAATTATTTGGAATTTCCTAATTAAAAGGGGCTCAATTCCATCAGGAATTTGTAAACAAGATGAGCAGCCCAGAGGCAAGAAATTAGTGAAGTATTCGACCAAACTTGTTGGGATTAGAGTGAGAAAATTAGAGATAGTGAAAATATTTATCAAACTTGATAGAAGCATTTTATTGTTTCACATTCCTGACTTAATGCAATATACAAATAGAGAGGTTTTTAGTTGAGGCTTTATCCAAATAAATATTTTTTTTGTGCAGTTGAAATTCTTTATCTTTCTTGTTCATGTGATTGTGAAATCGTAATTGGTTTCCTCAATTTGTATAATATATTCAAGTATCTTGTTTTAGCATATTATAATATCATTTGAATCTATGCGGGATTTCTACAGAAACCTGGGAAGATAATTAGCTCTAATGGCATGACAAATATTTTGAAGAAGGAAAAACGAAGGGTAATTGCACAATTATTTTCATTATATGTTCAAACATATAAGTCACTAATTTCTCCAAATCTCCAAAGAGTCATTAATAATTATTCCAAGGTATTTGAGACTCCCAAAGGTCTCCCACCTATTCATGATCATGATCATGCTATTCACTTGATTCTAGGAAGTGTTCCTTCAAACATTAGACCTTACGAATATCACTATGCCAAGAAGAGTGAGATTGAACATATGGTTGTATAAATGCTTGAGGTAGGTATAATTTAACTTAGCCAAATTTATTTCTCTTCTCCAGTAGTATCGGTGCACAATAAGGATGGATCATGACATACGTGTCTTGATTATGAGGAGCTAAATAAGTTTAATATTAAATATAAAATTCCCTTTCTTCTCATCCAGAAATTGTTGGATGAACTACATGTAGAAATTTACTTCACCAAGATTGATCTTCGCTCAGGATATCATCAAATTGGAATGAAGATAGAAGACATTTCAAAAATAATATTCTGAACTCGTGAAGCTTATTATGAATTTTTTATCATGTCATTTGACCTTACTAATGCACCTTCCATATTTCAAGGTTTGATGAATTCCATTTTCAAACCCTTTCCTAGAAAATTTGTGTTATTCGTTTTTATTGATATACTGCAACTCTTGGAAGCATCAGGTTCAACATGTTGACAGGGTTCTCAAACTATTAAAGGAGAAACATTTATATGCAAAACCATCCAAATTTTTCTTTGGGGTATAGGAAGTGGAATATTTGGGTCATATTGTATCTCATGAGTGTGTTAAGGTAGTGTTTCGAGGAATTAACACCCTAGAGGTTGGTTGGGATTCAACCTCCACAGAGCAGGGGCGTACTACTTAACAGAGACTCACACGATCATGCACATTCATAAAAACGAAATAGAGCAGAATGAGAGGTTTACCCGTTGGTCCTACGTTTGAAGTAGATCCACGTGGAGTTCAAACTCCCCGCAACCGTCCCTTCCTCCTTAACCTGAAATGCAAGAAGAAACCAGCACAAAGGACAAGTTGTACAGTATATTTCTACTCTATATGTTAGTGTGATTCATATAAAAAATTAAATAAATCATAATGAATGCATGTATAACAAATATTCTTCATACATTAAAGCATACACTAACACGTTTATATCGGGAACATCATGATACTTCTGTATTATAAAATAGTACGTACAAAAGTAAGTGGAGAGATCACCTGATCCTTCCAAGGCCTTCGCAGACCGTCGTCCGGATCCGTCCAGCCCTTGCCTCGCTAAGACTCCTTCCAAACTGGTGCATACGAGATGACATATAAAGGGATGTGCATCTCAAGGAAACAAGGGTTTCCTATAATGAACTGGGAAAGTGAAGGAGGCACGGGGAATCAGACTTGGATAGGGAATACCAACAGAGTATAATATCAATAATTCTCTCTCTCCCTTAGGCCATACACATGAGGTCTTTTTATAGTCCCTCCAAGTAGTTTCAACAGTTGGAAACAGTTGGCCACGGGCTGGGGTGGTTGAACTACCTGAGTAACGATCAACCCAGCGCGAAATTAGGAATTTTTATATATTTTTTAATCATTAAAATGGCATACGCGGAAAATTCTAGCTGTACTCGCGTATACACGCGGAAAAACACGGGCATAGTCGCGTATGGAGGATTTTCCACTGTTTTTAAGTGAATTTGTCCAAGTCTATAGGAATGGGTTTCCAAAAAGCCATGTAGCAATCATGAATCATGTCAGAGTGAGAAATGATGCTATAACAGATGCCCCCTAATATATGAGGTCAGAAGGGGTACATGATGGCCGAAATGTATTATGCATATAGAAAGAACTTCGCAAGGACAAGAGAGGACTTCACCAGATTTCAGCCTGCCAAAAACCAATGAAAGAAACCAGAGAGTCAACACATGCTGAGGCGGGCATACCCATGCTCAGTCAAAAATACATCATATATATAGAAAGTACCGAATAGATCCAACATGTATACAAGTATAACTGAACTGAAAGTACATAGTGAATCATCTGAGCAGGGCCCGGAAAGACAAGTCTGTATCAATGTCCAAGTATCACATATAGAAAGCTGATCAAAGATAGTGCAACTGGATGTCTGATCAAGTAACTGAATCTCCAAGTACCGGATCATAAGAGGCGGATCAAACGGTACAATCACGCACCTCGGGGATCAACATATAAGATGCTGCTGTGCTGAACTGCAACATATAAGGGTGGACGGCAACACTGGCAGAAACTGAAAGAACTGTCAACAGTGATCCGAGAAATGCCGATGCAACCCAAGGTCTTCACCGATCACAACGGCACAATTCTACACACTGGGAATAAATGAGCTGAAGTCGACCATGTGAGAAATCGTTGGATTACCGGGCATTGATGTATCCCGTTAACCAACGCGAGACAACCCACCGATAATGATAATGAGAGTCAAGGTGCCCCAGTACAATCTGACAAGTGCGAATGAATGAGTTGAAGTCGAACACTTGAAAGAATCTACCAATCAGGAGGCAATGATGAATCCCCACCGTCGATAGCGAAGAGTCTGCCACTGATGACTGCAAACCCTAAGGTACTGACAAAAAGACTCTAGATCTTGTTCCCAGAGCAATGAGTCGGAGTCGATGGGAAAAGATCCGCTGGAAGGAAGGCATTAAGGCATCCCACATCAGTCCAGCGCGAGTGTAACCCGCAGGCCAAGATTTGGAAGGAATCGGACGAAGTAGAGTGATGGAACCAAAACCGAAGTACGTTTCCGACATGCACAAGATAAAGCTAGCGCACAAAAGAAACCTTCTGAACCAACCAATAATGAAAGCCGACACAGAGGCGAGAAATCCACCGATAGGGTCAAATGGAAATCAAGGTACTGCACGAATCCCAAGTGTGATAATGTGTGCTGACGTCGAACACAGGGGAAACCACTCAGTCAAAGACCCATGATGATGATCAAATGCCGAGCACGAGGTCACCTATCAATGATGGAAATAGGCCCAAGGTGCGGCTCTAGGTTTGCTCTCAGAGCAATGTGTCGTAGTCGATAAGAGACAAACCCGCCGGCAAGAAGTCAATGGGGACCTTCTCAAACCAGCACGAGCAGAAGACCAAAACATCTGATGTGATAGAACATGATACCGACAAGACCGGGAAGGCCGACTGAATAATGAGTCAAGAGACACCGCAGAATGGCCGACTCAGGCTAGACTTCCCTTGAACAAAAACACGACTCGTGATGACCATGGCAGTAAAAAGTGACATTGTATAAGTCTGTTATGCAGGAGGAAAAACAAACTCTCCATATGATTGGAAGAGATAACCAACCAGGGGAGAACTGACAAGTGAAACATGGTAAAGGCTGAACCTAGGTCAAAACTAAAACCATCCCAAATGAAGGAAATATATATAAGTATATGTGCTTTGTTCAAGGGCGACAAAACTGACTCTGTACTGCCATCAAAATAACGAAGATACATCCCGTTCCCGCTCTTTTTTGTTATATTTAATTTTTTTGTCTTTTTCATAATAAGCCTGAAAAAGAATAAAAGAATGCTATGGTACAATGGATAGAACGAGTATCAAGAAAGCAGATGCACTAGTTCCTGGGATTGGAACAATCCTATGCTCAATGCAAGGTGGCAAAAACTGGTCAGTGATACTCAGAGGAACGTTCCATCCATGGGTACAAAGGTGTCAAGTCGTGATAGCTAAGTGCATGCAATGGTTAACTTGTACATAAAGTCAAGGTCAAAAGTTGGCTTAAACATTGAGTCCAAATGAAGCCGGCTAAAGGCCAGGATAAACAAGTAGCCAATATGCAATGCAGTAATACAACTTAACGACACCAGGGAGCCTCTAGGGTATAAGCCAGAAGAATGATAAGTGATGAAGGAGAAGAAGGAAGCTTCAACACAAAAGACATGGCGGGACTAAAGAGGACTCCCGAGCCTACATAAAAAGCAGCATGGGCAACAAGTGATAGCGAGGAACTAACTAGGAAGCCCATGTAAAGGAAGGCTCTACCATCAAGTCATGATTAAAAATCGGCGAGTGAAATGGGTGTAATGCTCATGACCTGATGGGTTCGACCCTAAGGCAAGTGATCAGTATGGAGGCTAGAATGCAAGATGCAACGGAAAGTGATTCCCTAACCTATATGCCAGTGAAGATCATATACCTGCCGTGAAGAGTCGGAAATCATGGATCAAAAATCCGGAAAAACTCCAAAATCGTCAAAATGTACCTGAAATATACCAAACTGGGCACTTCCAAGCAATCGAGTTATACAGCATAAGACAGATCGAAAAAAAAATAAGCATAAGGAAATTTTTGCAAAAATTTTCAATTTAACTGACCTCTATCCGGAAAGTGAAAGCATTTAGGGTATGGTACGATTCTGATGACATCCTTCTCCGAGAAGATTCCTGAGCTTCGACCCCAAAGATTGCAATTTTTTAACTTATATGATTTTTTTAATTTTTTTTTTTGGAGTTTTTCAATATATGTGAAAAAAAATGAAAAACAAGCTATATACAAAAGCAAAATGCCAGGCCGAAGCCTAGGCATAATACTCTCTCAAATAGAGCCCATTTCGGGGCTCCGCCAACGGGGGAGGCAACCAAAGTATTGCCTCAACCTTAAAGGGATCTACCCCTATCCCTTCCGAAGGCACAATAAATCCCAATAACCGAGCGGATGTGATCGGACGAAGCTTTTGCCTGACCGGCTTAGCGTTTTCATATGTCTTGATCTCATGCTGGACGATAGATGGGTCTATGCCAGGCATTTCCTCATAAGACCAAGCAAAAACATCCCTATACTCTTTGAAGAGCTCGGTATAGATTTGAACTTCTTCATGGGAACATTTAGCTCCAATGAAAACGTTCTCGATAACGTTGGGATTCCTGGAGATGTTCACCGGGATAGTCGGAGAGATCACAGCCATGTTCCCTTCAGCATAAACCTGTGCTGGTGCTAAGGGGCTCAAGAATGGGTGAACAGGTCCAGGAGACTGAGGACTTGGAAAACTAGCTTCGACTTCGCTCAAGTCAGGTAGGAAGTAAGACCGATGATGCAAGTCATCCCACGGTCTCTCTATACCTGTCATTGCTTCCAGGATGGCCTCTTCAGATGGAAGAGTGGTATCTAGACAATCCTGGGCAGAAGAAGAAGTAAGCGTCCAAGCCGAAGCCACATCACCATCCAACTCTTCCGGCGAAAGAGGAGCTGGATCAGACTCTGCAGTGTCAACAACAGACTGATATGCAATCTCAGCTGCAGAAATCGGGAATGCCAGTCCACCCACTTGCCCTTCCTCCAAAGTGGCAGTTGGGGAAGGTAAGGTCCAAGGGTCCGAAAAATAATGAGTTCGAAAGAACTCTCTTCGAAGGGGAGCCTTGGAGGATGAAATAGCATCGATAGACACCTTAGGAGGAGGAAGATCAAAAGATCCCATCAGGGAAGAATACATTCCAACTCCCAGATTCTCGATAGGTGCCTTAGTATTGTCCAACTTAGGGACAGATGAGTCAGGAGGCGCATCCAGGTCTACAGGAGGACAGTCCAGTTGATCCACCGTAACTATCCTCCCTTCGTGGGGGAAACATACTATTCGAAATAGTGAGGATGCAATAGCATCCATATCATATATCCAGTTCCTCCCCAACAGAAGGTTGTAGTCCAAGGCTGCATCTACTACCTCAACCTCTATGTTTACGGTTTTGCCCCCAACACAGATGGGCAAAGCCGGGACAATACCATGGGGCCTATGAGAATGGCCATCGAATGCAGTAAGAATAGTGCTAGATGGAACAGCTTTGGGAGATCCTAGTGTCTTCCAGCATGCGAGAGACATCACGCAAGTAGAAGCACCCTCATCAACGACCGTGCGAAACATATTAGTCTTCCGATACGATGATTTAATATGGAAGGCCATATGATGAGGAAGTCTCTTCTTAAAATTCTTCATATCAAAGGTAATCAGAAGAGAATTTTTCAGATCAATAGCCCCAATGGCAGTGCGCAAAGCACTGCGCTGAGCCGGACAAGACTGGAGTACCTCTAAAGCTGACATAGCACAAGGACTCTGCGCCATATCTTCTACAATCGAGTAGTTCTGAGCAGCCCTTGCGTTCGGATTAATCGTTGACCGCTTAGAAGATGCTTTTGGCATCCGAGGCATAGACTCGACAGTTGGCTTCGTGATGTGAAGCGGCTCAGTAGCATCAGGAACTTCCTTAGCTTTCGAAGATTCCTCTCCGCCATAATCACGGGATCTCGTAGCGACATCTACGTGAGCACTCATCATAAAGATATTCGATGGAATTTCCCCTTCCTGAGGACCTCCAGAGGAAGCCCCAGGATTTTGATTCGCGCCAGCAATTAATTGCTGCTCTTGGGGAAAAGGGTTTGTTAGCACAGCCTGGGAACTAGAAGAACCCTGCTGAGATAACAGGCGCTGAGCATCCTGAATTTTCGGGCAAAGGTGTGTGAGATGGTCTCCAGTACAAAGCTTGCATGGAAACTTCACTTTCTTTTTCTCCTTCTTCCCTTCACCAACACGCTCGTTGGTTTTATTTGCATTTCCCTTCCCATTCTTGCCCTTCTTCTTGTTATTACATCCCTTCTTCTTCCCATCGGACTGTTGATTTCCTTTGGGTTCAGAAGATTGGACAGCATTAATGGACAAAGATTGGGAAGGTGATGAATCAGCAGGCACAGCCTGACCAGAAGAAGCAGATTGTAAAGACAACTGCTGCAATTGAGAAAGCAGGCTGGCTGCACTACTACCGACCGATCCGACAAGTCCGTCACCATGCGGACCAGGTTTGGGTTTCGATAGATCCAATTTGGAGCGAGGAGCATTGGGCAAATACTTGTAAAGCATGCCAGACTGAGAATAGATCAACTCTAACTGCTGGGCCCTAAAGATGGCCTGCTTCTCGGAATATACCCCTGACATGGATACATCCTTTGAAATATCTGACTGAAGCGATTTCAAAAACCACTCGAGAAGGAACTCACCTGGAATATGGGCTTTAATTAGCCTCTTCCTTCTCCTCCATTCCCGAATATGATCAGAAATGTGAGTTGCCTCATCCTGCTTAAAATTAGCCAGGAGTTCGGTCCCAGCCTCATATCTGACAGGCAACTGGAAATGGTTAAGAAAAGTGACAGCCAGTTCTCCAAATGTGGCGAAACTGCCCCCAGTGAGCTCTATATACCATTTGGCTGCATTCCCAGTTAAGGTGCGCTGAAATAATCTCAATCTAATCGAGTCATCGATCAGAGAGTTGGAAGAGCACCATAAGTGGAATGTGGTGACGTGGTCCGCCGGATCTTCACCATTCTTACCTTAAAACTTAGGAATGTCTGAAGGAAGTTTGGTTGGAACCGGAGGCCACCCCGGACTATACCGAATCGGGTCATTAGTTAACTTCGCCAAGTCTGGCAAGTTTAACGTTGCCAGAAATGGTAATCGCGGCGGAGCCTGAGAATTCCATCCTTGATGGGATGGATTTCCCACATTCTGAAAAGAATATCCTGGATTTGATGAGGCACCAGGCTGCCAGAAAGGACCCGTAGAAAACGGAGAAGAACCTCCTCCCCACGCCGAGTTACCATAACCCAGGCTAGTTCCCCCCGCTGAAGTATTGACTGAAGAGGAAAGCCCCTGATAGGGGTTCCACGCATTAGATAGAGGAAAAAAAGACTAATAAGCACTCGATGCAGGGAAAGAAGCATTCCCTGGATGACTCGCGATGAACTGATTCCCTGCCCCCGACGTTGCAAACATAGGATTCCACCCCATAAAAGCAGTCGAACTTGGCCCCGGAGCCCAAGGATTGAAACTTTGGGTCTGGGACGTGAAAGGAAACGACCCTAAAGAAGGATTGGGACTAGGAATATGCCCAGTCCCAAAGGGGAAACCCTGAAAAGAAGCTGATCCACTAGCCATGTTGGACATGGGCGTAGATCCAGCTGCACCGGCGGTAAAGGAAAAAGAGGGATTTCCAGCAATGGACATCCCCGAAACAAAGGGACCAGATTGAGAAGCATATGCTTGGGTGAACCCAGAGCCAAACATAGCAGTGCTAGAAGCACTCGAAGATAGAGCAAGAGTGCCCCCTGCCTCGACAGAAGCAGGGGTCTGAATGCCCGCAGCACTCACGGTAGAAGCCGCGTTCCCCGTCGTGGCCATCGAAAGATAAGAAAGATATGGAAGATCCGGCGGTCTCTCAGACTCCGGTCCGACGTACTGAATAACAAACGGATGATCAAGAGGAAGAGGAGATGGACCTGTAGCTGCAGGCTCAGGTATATCTTCTATCTGAAAATCTTCCTCCTGAGGAAACAATACTCTCGAGGTGAGCGGGACGCTCCTCTCGGAACCGACACCGGAATCAGCAATGAAACCTTCAGACCTTAGTGGAGGATCTCTCTCCACAACGTCAGACTCTACAGGGTGAAAACCACCTGCTAAATCGCTCCTACGCCTTCTCGAAGAAGGCTCTGCACTCTCGGGAGATAACCCCCGGATTCTCCTCGAACGTCGAGGCGCTTGATCATCCACTTTTACAGATTTATTATATTAGACTCAAGAAAAGTGAAAAGCTAGGCAAGCTAGGAGCAAAGAGCACACACTAAAATCAAATCCCTGAGAAACAGCAAGCAAACAGCCTCCAAGTATTTCCGCTCCGGGTGATGAGGACCGGACACCAAAATACAGGAAAGCGAAGTATAGGGCCTTCCGAAAGCAGTATGGGATGATTAGGGCCCAGAAAAACTAGCGAAGGTATCAGAAACAGTTACGCCGACCTCCTAACGACAGCCTTTGCCGGCTCAAGCACCCAAGCTTCGCAAGGGCACCCCCCAGAAGTACTGCTGAAAGTGATGCGACGTCTGCCTCAGGTACCACGGGTATTCCCCCCCCCGCAGTCACCTGTGTGGAACCTAGGAGTGGCAACTATGGACACCAATCCGTATCAGAAGCTGGGCGGAACGGTCTTGAGGTCAGATTCAGCTAATCGGAGGGGGGTATCCCTCTTCTCAACCTTCACTTCCCCTCGCGCTTGACTCTCGGATGAGAGCTTTCCCAGTCCACCTCACGGAGTTGGATTTCGCTCAATTAATAAACTTCTATGTTTGTTTGAGCGGCCTTGGAGAGTTAACTCCCCTCTCTCCTATTCCAAGGCCCTACAACCTAGCTAGTTGGTGATTGACACTAAATAAAACTTGCTAGTTGATTTTAGATTAAATCGCTTATTTTAAGGGCTTTTGTATTAAGTCACAAGGATATGGAGTTGAAACCAATGATGTTCTGACGCAAAAGAAATTAATAAAAAACCTGACTACATGCACATGCAGTTCTTTGTCTTTCGATGAAGAGCAATTTCTATGTAAGTTCTACGAGACTAAAAATGTATTTTTCTTTTCGAATTACAAACTCACACGCACAAAAATTAAGAAGCTAACTAAATGATTCAATGCACTTAATGCAAATGACTACAAGCATGTGAATTCTAAGATGCAAAAGTCCCTTGAAACAAGGTGAAATTTCCCAAAAAGGCTCCTTCAGTTTTAACTCATCTTTTGACGTCCAGAAAGCAAATTCTTGCAAACAAGAACTCTTAATATAAGACACCAAAATACTCAACAAGAAGAAGAAGAAATCAAAAGACAACCTCTCCTCAAAATCAAGCTAAAAACTACAAGCAAGAAACTTCACTAAAGTCCCAAAAGATGAAGCCAAACGAAAATGAAAAACGCAACAACAAAAACAAAAACAAGAAACAATGTTTTTTGAGTTTTTGATATGCAAAAAAAAAAAGCAAAACAAATGTTTTTGGGCTTTTCAGTTTTATAAAACAAGAGCTTCAAGAAAACCAAGAACAAATATCCCAATCCAAGCCAAAACGAGACCGAATTTCAAGCATAAACTTCGACTATGCCCCCAAACCTTATAAAGCTAATGATAGCAAGATCAATAAGAGCAACGGAAGACCAAAAACTCAATCAAACAGCCTAGATAAATAGTGCAAACTTGTTGCAACACAAAACTCCAAAGAAACAAGAAAAGATCTTCGAAAATTGCAACAAAACCCTAGCCTATGAAACTCAAGAAAACCAATCGAAAACAAAGCAAAGAACGCAATGCAAAGCACAACACAAAGATAGGAGCGAGTCAGTGAGCAGAAGCTCTCTGTTCTGGTAAAGCAGAACAGCCAAGAACGCTCAGAAAGCGATATTGGAACTCAATCCAGGAGTGCTAGCACCAACAAGAACACTTTGCCAAAAAGATCAGTTTTCGGACAAACGAAAGAGAAACAAGACTTGAAACCACTTCTGCCACACTCCAGTAAGTACAGAGACTCTGCAGACACAGGCCTCCACAGCCAGAAAAGACCAAAAACACCAGAATCTTAAAATTTCAAATTCAGCCTAGGTATACGCGACCTTGCAGTTATGCAACAAGCGTGTATACGCGTCTGTGTTGAGGGAAACCCGCGTATACGCGGTTCCTTCTACACAAACTCGCGGGTATACGCGACTGTGTGCAAACAAAACTGCGTATACAAAGAAAGATAATGAAAAATAAAAAGTACAAGCCTGGGAAAGATATCAAGACTTCAAACTGACTGCAAGAAAGCAAACTGGACTGTAAAAGACAGAAAAAACTGTTGGTAACCTACCAAACAGCTGAACAACCCAACATGAGAATCACAAAAATGTGATCCCCAGCGGAGTCGCCAGTTCTGTTTCGGGGATTTAACACCCTAGAGGTTGGTTGGGATTCAACCTCCACAGAGCAGGGGCGTACTACTTTAACAGAGACTCACACGATCATGCACAGTCATAAAACGAAATAGAGCAGAATGAGAGGTTTACCCGTTGGTCCTACGTTTGAAGTAGATCCACGTGGAGTTCAAACTCCCTGCAACCGTCCTTCCTCTTTCACCTGAAATATAAGAAGAAACCAGCACAAAGGACAAGTTGTACAGTATATTTCTACTCTATATGTTAGTGAGATTCATATAAAACATTAAATAAATCATCATGAATGCTTGTATAACAAATATTCTTCATACATTAAAGCATACACTAACACATTTACTTCGGGAACAGCATGATACTTCTGTATTATAAAAATAGTACGTACAAAAGTAAGTGGAGAGATCACCCGATCCTTCCAAGGCTCGGCATCACACCGTATCCGTCCACTCTTGCCTCACACTCCTTTCCAACAAAGCATTTAATAAATATATAAAAGGATGTATCTCAAGGAAACAAGGGCTTCGAAATGAACCGGGAAAGTGCAGGAGGCACGGGAATCGTACTTGATAGGAATACCTACCGTAGTATAATAATAAGAATTTCTCTCCCCTGAGTTGATACTACGAGGTCTTTTTTTATATTCCTCCAATAGTTTCGGCAGCTTGGAACAAGCACACGGCCGGTGGTTCAATCACCGAGCAACCACTTCCACCCGCCGCTAAATTAGGGATTTTTATATATTTTTTAATCATTAAAATGGCATACGCGGAAAAGTCTAGCTGTACTCGCGTATACACGCGGAAAAACACGGGCATAGTAGCGTATGAAGGATTTTCCACTGTTTTTAAGTGAATTTGTCCAAGTCTGTAGGAATGGGTGCCCATAAAGCCATGTAGCAATCATGAATCATGTCAGAGTGAGAAATGATGCTATAACAGGTAGACCCTGTTGGGTCAATTTACTAAGTAAACTAACATACTTGTTTTACTTTTCAATCCGGGTTTGTAGACTTAGAAGAAAACCAAAGTATATGGAATTTTACATTAAACTAGTGTAGGAAGTAGTTGTTTAGATGAAAATAATGGAAATGCATATTACAAATATAATATCTAACTAAAAAGTTTCTGAGTCAAGATGTTGTAAGTGAAGGAAGAAGCTCCTAACTTAGGAACTATTGGTTGTCCTTCCCCATAGTACTATCCTCAAGAGGAGAGAATAAAGAGCAGCAGTTTGTGATGTGTAGAAAGCAAGAGAAGAGGCTCCTAACTTAGGAGGTCTTGGTTGTCCTTCTTAACAGTTCTACTCCAACAACATTACCATTGCATTGAAACTGGAAATTCAAGAAACAATTCAAGAAATGAAACTAAAGAGCAGTAGTTTATGATGTGTAGAAAGCAAGAGAAGAGGCTCCTAACTTAGGAGGTCCTGGTTGTCATTCTTCATAGTTCTACTTGAACATCATTACCATTACATCAAATCATAAACTAGAATTCATGAAACAATTCAATATATGAAAAAGGATGATTTTTAGTTTTTAATCATAACTTGATAGAAAGAGAATTTAACTTAAGTCCTTGTTTTTCCTTTTGTACGTAAATTAGATTTAAATCAAAATCATCCCAAAATCATAAAGAAATCAAAACACATCTAAATAACTGAATCATAAATCTGAAACAAGAACTAATGAATCAAAACTATGCTAAGTTAACCAAAGAGTACTTATCTTGGTATGGGGGACATCCACCCTTGCCTCGTACACTTGAAGAAATCTTCAGCTACATAAAAATTAATAAAGCATCCAAAACATGAAGATAAAATAGAACAGTATAACTGGCTCTTCAAATTATCTTAAAGTTTCCAATAGTCTCAATACAAAATTACATACATTCTACATATTTGAATGGTCCATAAAATTTGTTTAAATAGGAAAATCATAAAAAAAAAATTCTATAATGGCTGTAACAATATTATCAATCCTAATCCATCCATTTAAGTTGAACTCATCCATTTTGGTTCACAAAATCAAGAAAAATCCCACAAAATAATAAATCTGCCCCTTTTTACTAGGGATTCTTGAATGGCAGGTCAATTTTGACCAACGTTGACCGGGCATGTTTTTACTCAATTTGACTAAACCAATAGGTGTTTCTCTATTTTTGGTTCCTAATATTTCCAAATATATGCTCATATCTCGCCCAGGTGTCCTGCACATATGACTTCAATGGAGCTATTTTCGGAATTTTTAATGTAGTCCAAAATTACTCTTAAAACCCAATTTTTACAAAAATTTCAAAAATTGAAAAACTTAATTTAGTTAAGTTTATATGAAAAATAATACTAAAATGAGGCATGTATGGGTGAAATAGGATGAAATATGGTGGTAAATAGATGGATTTAGGATAGGTAAAAATGACCAAAATGTAGGGCCAACATCTCCCCCTTGCTTACTCTCAAGCATGTCCTCATGCTTTCCTCTGTCTCCTTGACATTCTGCTTTTGTATGATGGTTGCCTTGCTGATGTACCTGTGAACCTGGCTCCTGATGTCGAAGATTTTTTATGAGCTTCCTGTAAAAGGATGTCAAGACCCTCATGTCATTTCTCTCTTCTTTTATAAATCTATGTTTTCACCTTTTGTTTCTCATACTTAAATTCTCATCATTTACAAATGATAGTAACAGTGAGGTTTGAAATTCTTGACCCTGTAGTATGGAATTCCAACAGTCAATATTAATTATGACCATGTGATGAAAACTATAAGCACAGTTTATACATGATGGGCACCTTGGAAATCAATAAGAGCATGTAGATTTTTCCAATGCCCAAAATCACATAGAATTAATATGAAATTATCAAGATGGTTATGTTCATAATCAATTATGAGTTTATTTATATGTAGGGTACCTTCATGTTTGAAACCTGTAACTCTGAAGTTCTCATTTTTAACAAATAAGTTATATTCTTCATGTACCCTCAACATCTTCTTGTGCAAATATTGCAATGTCACACAATCACATAGAAAACACCAATCAAACACATAAAAGCTTCTTTCACTTGTGTAGGGGGTTTTCTTCTTGCCATAAATACACTACAAAGTAAGTTGTGCCAATCCTTTTTCTGACTAGGCATTCACTTTCAATTTCGCCATTGTTTTACCCACACAATCTGCAAAACAAGGGTCGAGAGAACTAGGAAAATATCCCAAATAGAAATGAATTTGAGAAAAATGTCATTGAAGAGCCTAATTGGGCTTCTTCTGAAGAAAACCCATGTTTTTATTTTTCAAATTTTATTTTAATTTACTCAGAAAAAGCAATATAAAATAGAGGCTTCTTAAAAAATTCGAGTTTTTAGAACTGTAGTTGAATTCAATATTTTCTAGAAAATATGGTACCTGAATCCTTACCTCATTCTTCCATTTCCATTTGGTTTGGTTCCTTCTATTTTTTACTGCATAGGTTTTTGATTACCAAGACTCTGTAATGTATACCCAAAATTTTTGAACTGTTAGAAACTCTCTGAAATTTCACTTCTGAAATTTTAATGCTTGTAGAGAGAAGGGTTTTATTTTAAAAATTTAAAACACCCTTTCCAGAAAATAATCTGTCAAAATTCCTTTGAGAAATATCTTCTTATCATCACTCTTCTCTACCCTCGACTCTTAAAAACATCACCATACTTGTTTCAGGAATCCAATTATGGAAATCAATTAAAAATCATGGAAATTGAATTATGGAATCAATTAAAAATTCTGAAAATAAAATTTTGGAAATCAAATTAACTTTCTTTGTCTCCTTAGAAATAAATTTTCTAGAACTGAATTACCTATTTTGTCTTCTTGAAAATCGAATTTCTGGAAATTATTTCTATCCACCTATCCTTGAAATCCATTTTCTATACACTCTTCTTCTGTCCCAAAAAAATAATTTCTAACCTAGAGAAATCGAAATTGGAAATGCATGGTATGCAACAAAACCAATCATTTACTACCTTTGAGAAATCAATTTTGGATATAGGAATGAAAAACAACCAACAGGTCAATTACAATTTTTCTTTGTTGTCTAATCTTCCTCAAAGTCAAAATTGGAAAAATAATAATCAACCTTCTTTACCTTCTTTAAAAATAAAACAAAATTGAATTCTGGAAATAAATCTAAATAGTTTCTTTCAATTTTACCTTCTTTTCTTCCTTAGGAATTGAAATCAATTTTTCCTTTGTCTCCTCAAAATCATTCTTTGTTTTCATTTCAAAATCTGTTTCTATTTTTCCTCTCGGTAGCATTTCCTACATGAATCGTGTGCAAATTCTGTCATATTCTCTCTTTTCTTTGTTTTTAAGAGATCTCTATTGCATACAGGATGTGTTTACTCGTCACTCTCTTATTAAACATTTTACCTCTCAAGAAATTCATTTCCCAAGTTCACTTCTCCAGAAATTTCCTTCGTTCCCTCTTCTCTACATTTTTGAATAGTTTGACCGGAGTTTGAATCTGGTCCTTTGTGGCTTACTTCCCTGTGACTGGTACAACTCTTTTTTTATTCATGAGTGACCATATTTCCTCATTATGTACAAGTCTCAAATCAATTTTAAAATTGATTGCTACAAGTCGCCTTTTTGATATGCACTATTTTTTATTATATGCACCACCACATTTGAAATGCACCATTAATTTCCAAATCCATTTTAAAATTTATTTTTCAAAGGTTTCATATTTTCCAATTGGGTTTGTTTATGTGCCATCATATATGTGCCATCCATATAATCCACTTTCCCCATGCATTATTTCCTTATTTCCTTTATTAATGCAATGTCCTTCTCTTTAAATCTTTGTTGTCATTTTGTTTCTCCTCTTTAATGTATATTCTCTTTTCATGATGTTCTTTTGAAAGGCCCTTGGATTCTCATCATTTTATTTTTATGTTATGTTAGTGTCAGTCTAGTCATACTGGCATCAGTGATCAAAACTGCTCTTTTGCATTTGCATATTAGGTGTCTCATACTGAATAAATTTCACCATTCTGCTAGGTCATGGATTCATTGATGGTAGTAAATTTTATCAGTTGTCCCTCATGAGATACTTGCTGATTTTCCTTTCTATGGTCTTTAGTCATTGGTCACTTTTATTCTTTAAATCATATTAGTAGGTCATAGGATGGGTCTCATTAGTTTCTAGGGTCTCACCATGGTCAAATTAATGAGTCAAATATCAATAATATCAGCAAGGTCATGAGGAAGTCAATAAATTCAAAATCACAGCACCGGGAAGAAATCAAAGAGACTTTTTATTCATCTTAATGTAATTTTCACCTCAAAACCATGTTTTGAGGTGAAAACGTGATATTTTTCCTTTATTATAATTCATTATGTAATCTAATATCATCATATTTAATAAGTCACAATTCAGAAGCTGTCATCTCCACAAAAGTAATGTTCCTGCCTTCAGAGAAGTTTTCCACAGCATGTTCAGCACCAGATCATCTTCAAAGCAAATTCATTCAGAAAGAGCCCGAAAAGAGCTTTCCAACGGTATACTACATTCTAAAAACTGACTTCTGGATTGAATTTTATGCTTAAGTGAAGTAAAATTCCCTAAGCCCTACCCCCTATTTCCCCATTTTTCCCTTTAAATTTTGTGTTATTAAAGTCTAATATTCCTCTATAAATCCCCTTTTCCCCCCCTTCTGATTATAAAATCGCATTATAAATTACTTTTTAAAAATATATATGCGATTTTTTTATTAAACCATTTCCCCTCCATAACCCATTGGACTTTATAATAAAAAGTTCCATATTATAAAGCCCCCGCCCCTTTAATCACCTCTTTTTTTTTCCTTCCCCGCTAATCATATAATAAACTTTATAATATAAATTTTTCAAATTGCAATCGCAAAATTTTTCAAATCACAATCGCAAAAGTTTTCAAATTGCAATCGCAACTTTTATATGGTACGTTTCGATCGGTCCATCGCAAAACTTGCGATGCGATTGATCGCATCGACCTCCGATCGCACCATCGCAGATCACAAAGTTATTTTGTATGCCCCGATGAGCCAATCGCAAATATCTCCGATGCGATCAGCCGATCGCACAAAGCCCCGATCATCGCAATCGCAACTTAACTCCGATCCGCCCAATCGCAACTTTCCCCAATCCGATCGCATCGCAAATGTTACATATGTGACCCGATCGCACCCCCAATCTAATCTTTTCGATGTGATTGATCGCGGCCTCCTCTGATCGCAAGTATTTCCATCGCAACTCCCGATCACATCGCAAATTATATCCTCCCGATGCGATTACCCCTGCTCCCCTCCGATATTGCGATTGCGATCAACCCTTGGGACCCACCGTACGATACTTCGTCTGTTTATAATATAAAGGGTTCTCCCCTTTGTAAACTCGGAATTTTCATTAATTTCATTTTTATAAAGTTTTTCCCCATTCCCCTTCCCAATCGCATCGGAAATTATATATATTTCATTCCGCTCCACTCCTGAGCCCGATTTGCGATTGCGATTATACCCTGGTCCCACCATTAAAATCCTCCGCCATTCATCATAAAACCCATTTCTCCTTTGTAAAGGTAAAAATTCTACCTCTTTATTTATTACAAAGGCTTTCTCCCCATCGCATCACAATATTTGTAATGTAATACCCCGCTCTACCCCTGATTCCGATTGCGATTGCACTGTTTTTTAAATATGATATCCCTCCGCCGGTTCATTCTGATTGCAATTACTGTTATATGATATCTCTCTGCTCTTGCTCCGACTCCGATTGCGATTTATATGCGGGTCCTGCCTCCATCTCCCTTCCTTTTCCCCATTTAAAATTCATTTTACCCTTCACAAAGCATATAATTTCATTCGATTCTATTTCCACGGCATTTTATTAAAAAAAAAAAGGGTCAAAGAATAAAGAAATAAAGGAAAGCAAAGAACAGTCCAAGGGCTGAGAACTTAAAATAAAATGAAGATATCTACAACAGCGAAAAATAGGGAATCTGTTCATCGGATTGCCTATTTTCGTTTATACAGCCTAACAGCAAATCTCCAAAGCAGTCAATGTAATGTTGTCTCTCATTTTCAAGGGCAGATTGTTGTATTTCTTTACTATGATAGTATTTCAGTTCTTCAGCTGTTAGAACAGCTCCTCTTCTCATGGATCTGTGTTCCCACATTTCAAATTATTTATTGTATTGTAAAATCATTTGTAAGCAGATCTGAGTAGGAGAAAGTAGGGGAATAGTGTGGAAGAACATCTTTGCACTACATTGTACAGTTTGACAGGAATTAATAAGAGATTCAGCTATGATTTGTGGGATCCCTGTGGTATGAAATTTAGCATTTGTTCTCTCCTTTGTTTCATATGTGAATTGTTATGTGTTCCATCCATCCATAAACATTTCCTTTTGAATTCTTTCAAGATAGAAAGGTAGAATCCATTTTATATGCTCTGCCTTGGGGAATCATTCATACTCTGTATTTTTCTTCTGTTTGAAAAGGATCCATTTATTGTGCCCTTTTCTGCTCCTCACCTGTCTTTCCATCCCATCCTTATTAAATTTTATATGCGAATTTTCCTGCCTATCTTGCCCCATGAGATACCATGTGTCCTGATTTAATTCCCCGTTTCAACTGTCCCTTTATATCCCACACATCCCTGAAAATTCATTCATTCATTCTATTAAACATTTTCCATCATTTTATCTAGCCTAATATCAGTCCATTTATTGTGCTATATTGAATATTATTTTACGGAGAGAGCCCTCTCCTGTCCTTGTACGGCTAGCTACAAGGCTGAGCATGGTTTAGTTTGTTACCCTGTTTTTCCTTTGCAGCCTGAGGTCCAATTCAGGTGCTAACATGTTCTTCCATTGCATACCACTTAATGATTGTTAAAAAAAAAAAATGGTCATAATCTTTGTCCTTGCATGTTGCATTTGTTACTCTTTTCAGATGACTCTTGTTGAAATGACCATTTAAGGTCATTTCAAATCCATAAATATAGTAGAGAATATATATATATATATATATATATATATATATATATATATATATATCATGATAGATTAGATAAGTGCATCATTCACTTTTATTCTCCATACTAACCCATGTTTTATTGTTGTTTTGTAGGTAAAGAGACAAGAATTTGAATATGGTCATAGGGTTTATGTAGGATAATGTAGGATGATATGTGCATGGATAGGGGTACTACAATTCAAGTTTAAACTAGTTTATCAATCTTAGAAAAAAATTCAAAATCGAAGGCATTAAGAATACTTTAAACTTACAATAATTTCCTTTCATTTGATAGCTCATTGTCAATGCTTTTCTTTTGTTGATGATGACCTTAGCTCTTTTTTCAACACTTGAACTTTTTCTAATGATGACGATACTTTGACCTCAAAATGAATTTTGCTGAATGATTTTTCTAGATTGTAGATGCTTGTAGCTACTTCTCAGGTCCCTTTGATGTTGATTTTCTAGATGAATAATCAGGTCCCTTCTACAATAACATATGACATTGATCTTGTTGAAGTTGATTACTGATAAATATTTATTATGATGTCTCGAGTCCCTTCTGCAATATAGCTACTTAACATTGAACTAGCTGCATAGTTTGTTGGTTTATTATGAATCTTCCCCCTTGCTGATTTTGAGACTTGTCCACAAATATTTGAATTTTGGAGGATGACTCTGCAAAATAAAAACATAAAAGAGAATTCATATTGGCCACACAAGTTTTTTTTCCGATATGAATTCCAGTTTGTATTGTGCCAGTATCCTGGATTTTCACAACCAAACTCCTTTATTATTTTTTATATTTTTCTATTTTTTTTCTTTTCTGGATGGAGGTAGGGTATAATGGAGTCGAGAAGTATGGAATGCTTATGAACGTAAGAGTAGATGGATAGATAGTTAGATAATAGGTCTGTACTTCAAAATGCATGATTGTGGAACTTAATATAAAATATGGTAGAGGAATGAAATCATGAACAATATGGATTATGAAAGGCTTCTTTGGCAATTGATGTGACTTGAAATGGTACAAAACTTGACTTATTCTTCTGATTATTAGCTTCATGTCTTTTGCCTCGTTCTCAATCATATTGTAGGGTGGTTGGTGTTGTTGGTCAGTAACTAAAGACAAGCTTCAAGAGTTTGAGTTTCATTCGATGAACTGAACATAAGGTGAATTTTCACTTTGCTTTGATTTGAAAAATTGTATTCATATTCTAAAATGTGAATTTTTTAAAAATTGACTTTGAAAAGTCCTTTGTCCATGGAGTTCTCCTCTTAAATCTCCTTATGACCTACAAAAACATAGCATTTGACTACAATACAATATTAGATGATGGAGGAAGAGAGGTGTAAATTCTCTCTTCTTCCAAGAAAGATGTAAAATAATTATAATAAAAGCTTGAAAATAAGTGCAAAGATGATATACAAAGAAAATGCATTTGTTTACTCCTTGAGGAATGGTGGCCAACCTATACCACTTAACGGTATTTTGTTCACAAAATATTTGTTTTATGTCCAATTAGAGTGATTCCAATTCCAAGATGAAGTGAATTTATATGGATACCTCTAGTATAAATAGGTTTTTTAAATGGTTTAAAATGGTATGCTAAAAATGATGAGAAGTATCATGTTTGATAGAGCTTCTTATGAATGTTTGACTAGACCAACAGTTACTATTTGGAGTGTAACGTTTTCGTTAAAGATCAGATCAATGTGATTCCACTTAGATATTAAAGTAGATTCATTTTTTTTCTATCCAGTAGAAACAGGTTTTTAAAATCATTAGTTTTCATATCATAAAATTGGTGATGAACATACCTAGGAGGAAGAGTTTGACTATGCTAATTTTAAGACTTGCAGTCACTAAATGTGGAATAACGTTTTCACCTGGCCTTCAAATGAGATGATTAAAATTGCGTCATAAACTAGAATTGAATATTATTATATCTCTCTTAGAAACATGTTTTTAAAAGAAGATGATTTAGTATGTGAAATATGTCAATGAACTATGAAGACCTAGAATTGTCACCATGCAAATTTTTCGACAAGAAACTAGTATTTTGAGCATTGATTTTTCATATGATGTCAGATTGAGGTGATTCAAATAGATTTTGAAACTAGATTCAAAAGGATATATTTCCTATGAATATCATGTAAAAATGTTTCCATTATAATCCTCAAACCAATGTTGTACTAACCATGGAAAATTTTAGGGGCTAATATTCGCAAGTTGACTAATTTTCCATGGGTTTTCCAAAAAATGGATTCGTGAATTTCCATTTTTTTCTAAAAGTGATTTGCCCAAATTTTATAGTATAAAATTATGTTATCCTAAAAATTGCCAAAAAATTATAGGGACTATATAAAATCATTATAATTTTGATATTTTTACAAAAATATCACTAAACCTTTTACAGTTTTCATATTATGGCCTCTTATGATTCGCCAAGGTTTCTAAACCTTAAGATAAATTTCCATCATTAAAATTTTCCCTAGTACTAACTCTGTCCTCAAAAATTTCACTTGAGACTCCTTTAAAATGAGTATTGAACAATGATGTGAAGATTTATTCATGATATTTTAAACCAAAAGTCTTATTGTCAACTCATTCCACCCATTTATTTATTTTATTCTATTCTAACCTACTCTATTATATAAAAATTAGTCATTCTCTCAAGTATAAGAGAATTTCCAATGCATCCATTTGCGTAACAAGATCATAAGTAAACTAACATCCAAGTTTGAAAAATATATTTTAATGAATGTTTGGACATGAAAAATTATTTGATCATAAAGATTTGATGATAAACAATGTTGAAAAATGCAGTGGTGTTGTGGCCTGATGACTAGTTGAAACCATGTTTTGAAATGATCTTTGTTTTCTTGGCTTTCCTTAATTGTCATATCACAAAGTTCTTCTTGTGGAACTTGTTCAAAATCATGAATGCACAAGGGATCATATGATAGATATTCTTCAATTTTTAGCTATATTGTTTGAACTTCATTGCATGTGATCCATAACTAATTGATCTCATTACAAAGATAAGTAGAATAAATTTCTAGATTCTCTTCTTATGGATCCTCCTCATGGATGCTTTGTTCCTCTTCTATATTTTGAAATAAATATTCACCCCTAGTGACCATTCTAAATTATGGACAACGATTTAAGAAGATCCTTGTGGTGACATACCCTCCTTCTCTAAATGACTTCTTTAACATCATGTTTTGTAGATATTGATTTGCAAATGGATTTTGTAGTTATTTAGTTTTCCTTTTTTTTTGGGGGGGCGGAGGTTTTGTTTTGGGGATCTACCTTTCTAATTTCTATGTCTAAGCATGAATACCCATAATGAAAAGTGTTTATTTTATTTTATTTTATTTTTTGTTGTTGTTTTTTTATCTTTTATATATCTTATAAACAATCTTCTTAACTAGCTCTATCTAAGCATGCTTCCCCGACAATGACGCAAAAAATGTTGGGTAAATTTACTAAGTAAACTAACACAGGTTTTTACTTATCAATTTGGGTTTGTAGACTTAGAAGAAAACCAAAGTATATGGAATTTTAGATTAAACTAGTGTAGGAACTAATTTTTTGGATGAAAATAATGGAAATGCATATTACAAATATAAGATCTAACTAAAAAGCTCCTGATTCAAGATGCAATAAGTGAAGGAAGAGGCTCCTAACTTAGGAGGTCTTGGTTGTCCTTCCCCACGGTACTGTCCTCAAGAAGAGAGACTAAAGAGAAACATTTTGTTATGTGTAGAAAGCAATATAAGAGGCTCCTAACTTAGAAGGTCTTGGTTTTCCTTCTTCATAGTTCTACTCCAAAAAAATTACCATTGCATTGAAACTAGAAATTCAATAAACAATTCAAGAAAGGAAACTAAAGAGTAGCAGTTTATGATGTGTAGAAAGCAAGAGAAGAGGATCCTAACTTAGCAGGTCCTGGTTGTCTTTCTTCATAGTTCTATTCCAACATCATTACCATTTCATCAAATCATAAATTGAAATTCATGAAACAATTCAAGAAATGCAAAAGCATGATTTTTAGTTATTATTCATAACTTGATAGAAAGAAAATTTAACTTAAATCCTTGGTTTTCCTTTCGTATGAAAATTATATTTAAACCAAAATCATCCAGTAATCATAAAAAAATCATAACACATCTAAATAACTACATCATAAATCTAAAACAAGAACTAATGAATCAAAACTATGCTAATTTAACCAAAGTGTACTTAGCCTGGTATGGGGGTCCTCCACCCTTGCCTTGTACACTTGAAGAAACATTCAGCTAAAAAAAAATTAATAAAGAATCCACAACATGAACAACAAATGGAACAGTTGAATTGGTTCTTCAAATTATCTCAAAGTTTCCAATAGTCTCAATACAAAATTACATACATTCTACATATCTCAATGGCCCATAAACTTTGTTTAAATAGGAAAATCATAAAAAAACTTTGATATAATGGCTCTAACAACCTTATCAATCCTAATCTATCCATACAGGTCGAACCCATCCATTCTAGTTCTCAAAATCAGGAAAAATCCCACAAAATAATAAATCTGCTCCCTTTTACGAGGGATTCCTGAATGACACGTCAAGTTTGACTAGCGTTGACCATGCATGTTTTTTCTTAGTTTGACTGAACCAATAGGTGTTTCTCCATCCGTGGCTTCGAATATTTCCAAATATATGATTAGATCTCGCCTAAGTTTCCTACACATATGAATTCAATGGAGCTATTACGGGAATTTTTAATGCAATCCAAAATTACTCTTAAAACCTAATTTTTACAAAATTTTCCAAAAATTGAAAAAATTAATTTAGTTAAGTGAATATGAAAAATAAGACTAAAACGAGGCATATGTGGGTGAAATAGTATGAAATATGGTGGTAAATATATGGATTTAGGATAGGAAAAAATGACCAAAATTGAGGGCCAACAAACCCTAACAAAATTAAAGCCATAAAGGAATGGAAAATCCCCACAAAATTAAAGAATGTTTGAGGATTTCTCAGTTTAATAGGGTATTATTGCAATATTGTCAAGAAATATTGGAAAATAGGAGCACCACTAACAATGTTACTGAAGAAAGATGCATTTTTTTGGACTTTAGAAGAAACTAAGGCCTTTGAACATCTCAAAGAGGCAATGTGTCGATCTATGGTCTTAACTACACCAACGTTCAAAAAATATTTTATTGTGGAATGTGACTCCCGAGGAAATGACATTGGTGTTGTTTTAATGCAAGAAGGGATACCTATTTCTTTTGAAATTTGTACAATCAAGGGAAAGTATTTACACAAACCTATTTATGAGAAGGAAATGTTGAAAATACTACATGCTCTAAAGAAATGATTCCCTTACCTAATGGGAAGACACTTCAAGGTAAAAATAGATCATGATAGTCTTAAATAATTTTTCGAACAAATATTATCTTCAGAAGAGAAACAAAAATTATTCACAAAGATGTTGAGTTATTACTTTGCGACCATCTAGAAAAAATGGAAACAAAATGTTTTTCAGATGCACTCTCAAGAATGGATGAGGATGTGGAAGCATTGCTCTGTTCCATTTCTATTATCCAACCTGATTGGATAATTAACGCAGGGATGAATGGAAGAATGACGAAGAGGTTTGGACACTCATTCAAAAGTTACAGCAAGATCCCTTTGCATATGATACATTTATTTGGAAAAAAGATTCACTATGGGATAAAGATAACTTATATTTATGTAATAAATCCCAACTCAAAAAAAAAATTATTTTGGAATTGCACACCTCTCCTATAGTAGGGCGCTCAAGATTTTTAAAAATTTACCACAGGGTCAAGAAGGATTTTTTTTGGGATTTCCTTAAATATGATATTCAGAATTTTTTGGAAGATTTTTTTTTTTGCAAACAAAATAAAGTGGAGATAATTAATACCTCGTGTCTTTTACAACCATTATCCATTCGAAGTTATCATTGGAAGGAGGTCTAAATGGATTTTATCGCAATTTTACCCAAGTCCGAAGGAAATAGTATCATAATGGTAGTTATTGATAGACTTAACAAGTATGCACACTTTTGTGCACTATCTCATCCTTTCAAATCTAGCACAGTTGCTACCACATTTTTAGAAATATTTCAAAAGCTACATGGAAACCCAAATATTATTGAAAGTGACAGAGATCCCATTTTCATTGGAATTTTTTGAAAAAAAAAAAATCTTTCCTTGGTACTCGGTTAGCTGATAGTTCACCTTATCATCCTCAATGTCATGGGTAAAATGAGATAGTGAACAAATTTTTGGAATAATATCTTCGTTTCCCTATATAGGATAAATAAACACAATGGGTGAAGTGGTTACTTTTGGTACAATGGTAGTATAACACTTCCATGCTATAGCAAAAATGACCCCATTTATGTCACTTTATGATATAATCCACCATCAATCACATTGTCTTTTAGAGACAATTATAATGTTTAACTACTGGAAGATCACATCGAGCATAAAAAATAAGGTATCCAACTTTTAAAGGATAACCTAACTATAGCGCAAATCCCAATGAAACAATAGGAAGATCAAAATCACACTGCAAGAAGTTTTGATGTGGGTGACTGGGTATTTTTACGGCTACAATGATACAAACATATGTCTCTCAAGAAAGATAACAAGTATAATAAATTATCACCCAATTACTATGGCCCATGTAAGGTGTTGCAAAATATTTGGGGCTACCTGCATCTTTGCACGCACATCGATTTTTCCATGTTTCATATTAAAATAAGGTAATATGTGACAAGCTCCCATTTCAAACTATATTTCTAGAACTTGACGAGGAAGGAAAATTCGCATTGGATCCTGAAGCAATCACAAAAACAAGAATCCAAAAACTACAGAATCGATCAATTTTAGAGTATCTCATAAGGTGGAAAAACTTACTTGTTGAATATTCCACATGGGAGGATGAGAATTTCATACAAAACCATCTGGAACTACTCAAGTATTGAGGACAAAAATTTTTTGAAGGAGAAAGGAATTTTAGGTCCTTATAATACCAGTGTAGCTTGCATATTATGTCCCTATAATACTAGTGTAGCCCCCATATTTTTATTATTATGCCCCATAGAAGCCCACTATTGTTATTGTTGAGCGCTTACATTATTATTGTTATCAGTAGGCCCTAATTGTATTTTGGCCCGTTATACCAAGGAGGTATTTTCATTTGAATCATACAAGAATTGTTTATTTATGTGATGTAAAATGAGTTTTTCCCCTCGAAGAGGATTATTTCAAGTCGTTGATCTATCGTTTCTTCTGTTTTTATGATTTGTTACATAACAAGTTTTCTTTACTAACTGAGCTTTGTATTTTTCCACTTTTCCTTCTATATTCATCTTCTTCTTCAACACCCATTTGCTACTAATGACTTTCCTTCCAGCTGACAACTCCACGAAATCCAAACCCTCATTTTTTTTCTAAATTTTCCATTTCTTTAACTATGGCTTTCTTCCAGATTTTTCCATCTTATAAATCCATTACCTCCCTGACAGTTCTGGTATCATCATTAGTAATAGATTAAGAAAAGTATGAACAAAAATTATATGGAATATACCCCTCTAGCTTCATTCTCTCTTGAACTGATCTCCTCAAAATTGGAGTGTATGGCTCTTCCTCGTTTGATTCCTATTCTTCTGTAGAGTCTAATTCTTCCTCCTTCTGTTTAAACTCTATCTTTTCTGGTTCCTTTTCCTTTTGTAGGACTTCATGTTTAATGACATCTTTCACTTCTTTAAACATGAAATTTTGATTATACACAATATTCCTTTTTTATGGGTTTGAATGCTTATAACTTTATAAACCATCCTTATACCCAATTAAGATGAACCTTTTAGATTTACTATCCAACTTGGTTCTTCTCTCCTTTAGAACATGTACACATGAATCATGCCCAAATAAACAGAGATATGAGAGAGATGGTTTCTTACAAGTCCATACCTTATGTGAAGTATTATCCTCCAGTGATGATGAAAGTGATCAATCAAATAGATAACATGCAATACTCATTGCATCTACCCATAATTCCTGCCTTAATCCAGGGAAACTGAGCATGATTTTTTCATTTTCCATGAGCGTCCTATTCATTCTTTCTGCAACTCCATTTTGATGAGGTGTGTATGGAGTAGTATTTTTCCATGCTATACCAAACTTCTTACAAAAATATTCAAATTCCTTCTTGCAAAAATCTTCACCATTACCTGTCATCAACACTTTATTCTTCTTCTCTATATGATTTTCCACCAAAAAATTAAATCCATTAAACCTGTCAAAGACTTCATATTTCTTCTTGAGGGAATATATCCATGTATTCCTTGAGAATTCATATATAAACGGTACATAATACAAAAATTTACCCAACAATGGAACCGAAAGAGATCCAAACACATCACCATGCACAATCTCTAATATCCCTTTTTCCCTCTTAGCATGAGAGGAGAAACTCACCTTATTCTACTTCCCATATACACAATGTTCAAAAAAATCAAAATCCAAAGAGAAATTAGACATACCTTCTACCATACCAATACCATGTAGTATTCAAAAGCCCTTCTCTCTAATGTATCCTAGTATTTTATGCCACAACAAAGTATTTTCACTAGACACTAGAAGATTCCTACTCCACTTTCAGGAACCACAATTGTGTTTCACTCATCAATAACAATACTTCACAAGAACTTGTATAGAGTTTCATTCTGAACTCCACTCTTTAATACTAGTGCTCCTCAAACCATCTTACAGGTACCTTTATGAAACACTATTTTTACAACTGCATCATCCATCTTTCTTTTAAAAATTATATTACTGATCAATCCTAGAATGCACATAACACCACAAAATGTTCTAGTCCTTACACCTTGTAACATTAGCTTGAATTTTGAATGTCTTATGATTTTGTTCTTCTTTTCTTCGCCGAGGATGATATCACTACCATCATATTTCGCATACTCACAGAACCACTCCCTATCGGGATTCATGTGAAAGGATGCACCTAATTCAATCAACCATGTCTCATAATATACATGTGTACTCGAAGAAGAAGCCTAGTAAACATCCCCACCTTCATCTTAAGTGGTTTTTCGCGTCTATAAAAGGAGCATCATCGAATCTATTTTCTTTCTTAGGAGTTTTAGATCCAATATCCTCTTTATAGTTCCCTTCTTTTCTGCATTTCCCGCATATCTTTACATATTTTCCTAGAGATATAGACATCCCTCTAAATTTAGATCTCATAGTTGAGGATTTATCTCTATTTTCATTCTCATACTGTCTTCTTACAGACAAGGCATCTCCATTCTGGCTCTCCATATTTTTCGACTCTCAACTCCTTTGACAACAAGGATGAGACTATTTCATCAAATTTCAAGGTAGTTTCATTGCTACCTATAACAACAACAATACTATCCCACGAGTCTAGTAGAGAAAACAAAAATTTGATGCACTTATATTTTTCGGAAATTTAAATATAAATAAATTACAACCGACTTACCACAATATTGAAGGCATTCAAATACTTTGTTACCAAGTCTCCATCTCTCGTCCTTGGGCTATATATATTTTTTCGTTCTCTTTTCGCATGAATAATTTGTTTACTAGGGACATAGATTGATACAAATCCCCTAACTTGTCCTCCAAAACCTTTGTTGTAGCTCCTCTTGAAACATTCAATGATATTGAATCTGAGACACATATTCATATCACATTCTTTTCCTTCTGATCTAACTTTGCCTACTCTTTTGTTGACATTTTTGTTGGTTTAGTACATATATCTACCAAATTCCATTAGTCTTTATCCACCAATAGATCCTTCATTTTAAGTATCCACAACTCAAAGCTATGTCCATTGAATTTCTTGATCTCTATCTTTCCATTGTTAGCCATCACCTTTCACCACAAGAATCGATCCCACAGATCTTCCACTATAACACGGTATACCACACTCCCAAGAAAAACCCCTCATCCGCAAATGCATCCCCTTGAAGTTGAAATTGATCTTAAACCAATTGTACATTTCTACCCTGTACAAAAATTACTTTCAAATGAATTCTTAAAAAACATAAAATATAGAATAACAAGAACAAGAAATATACATAGAAATATTTCTACTAGAACCCAAAACTTGGAAAACCATATTGATTTTTCATTATATTCCTTTCAATGTTACAATAAATTATATGCATGTTGAAGAATTCATAAACCCCATTCCATTAACCCTGGATTAGAACATAATCAAAGTTTTCTTGACCAAATCTACAAAATACCATGGGAAAAACCATCATGCCCAAAACCATGTACAAAACCATGGGTGGGTCTACACACCATTCTTAGGTCTACCCAACTAAAAAAATCTAAGGCTTTTTTATGGACCCCATGAAGGGGTCTACTACCCCCTGCAAACCCCTAGGCAAGGGGGGTTGTCACCTCCCCTGTGCCACCCCACTGCGCCCCACACAACATAACATTACATGAGACTAGTCGTGGAAAGGATTTAACACATACCCAACATAAGTTGAAGATAAGAATATTGGAGGTATTGGTGATTTCAGATTATTTTCCAAATCTACAATAAAATTAAGTTTAATTTATTTTTAAAATCATTTTCTAAAAAATAACAAAATTGAATATCTTAAAAAATCAAATTTGATTTTATTGTAATTGATATTTAAAGATATTGTTGCGCTTCTACTATGATTATAGCCAGAGACGCTTATTTCACTCTCCCACACATTCACTATGAAGTCGGAATATAATAACAAGAAAATTTTGTAGCTAACTATGCACAGTGCTTTTCTTTTCATCTTCATCTAGGATAATTTGACTTGCGAGACCGTAAGTATTTTCTAGAAAATGCGAGAAACAAAATTTATACTTAAGTTTCTAAATAAATAGAAATTTTCTAAGATTTATATTTATGAATTATAAGTAGATTAACATAATCATAAAATTGAAAAGGATTGATACAATTAATAAATATTCTTAAGAAGCATAAAATTGAAATGGATGGATGCAATTAATAAATATTCTTAATTGCCAAAGGTATAAAATATATTAGTGTAAATAGAGTAGAAAATAAAGAAAAAAATAAATTAGTAAATAATTAATAAATAAGTTAGTGTGTATTTTTAATTGGATTTATTTTAGGTAATTGGAAATAATGATTAAGATTTTCCCTTCTCAAATTTAATTTTCTCAAATGATATGATCAAATTTGATTTAGTGGCTTGGAACCTAAAGTTATTTCAATGTGGAGAAAAATAATGCGATGATGATGATGGTTAACGTCCACTGAGACCAAACTTTGGTCTCTCGGACCTAAAGAAACAAATTATTTAGTTTGTTTTAAAATTGTACTCCTATGTTCAAAGAGCTTGGAGAGAACCGTCTCGCGCTCACTATAATTTTGACATGTTAAAAGGCTAGGAAGGTCGGTATTGCAGCAAAGATTAGGAAACTAAGATCTAATGTGGGTGTATGCAGGGCACTCTAAGAGGAAGTGATTTTCATCCTCAATGTTCATATTCTCACAGAGATGGCAAATTATTTCCACCCATGGAGTTTTAGGAACTGTCCAACTACTTGTTTCACTATGGAGCTCATGAGAGTTCGTTCTTATCTTGGCTATATTAATTTTTTTCTTTGAGATAGTTAAAACAGAGAGATATTTTTGATCTTCTAGAGTATGGTTGATGACCTCCTTATAATATCTTAATTTTATTTTAGCCCTTAAATATTTCCCAAGCCACATTTCCTCTTTAAACTTAGAAGTAAAAATATTTTTAATGTTATTAATATTATGTAATGCAACATTTTCGTCGATCTCGAAATGGTTTAACCAAGCCCTGATATATTTATACCAACCTTGTTTGAGCGTTAGGTGGTTTTGGCTGGAATTTAAAGCTAGCTTAGGAAGTCTATGGTCTTCCATGTTATTGATTTTGTGCTTGTACAACAGCAGCCTAGTCATAGCTAGGCTCTCGATAGGGGAAAGACCCACTTTTATAAGGAGAATATGATAGGGTGTAATGCTTTTAATTTTGAGGTTATACGTTATAAAACGCTTCTGGATTTGCTCAATATTTCACCACAATTCTGTAGAGATGCTGCAACCACAAACCTCACATCCATACAAGATAACAGGAGTGTCACTAAAGTTGCAAAGAGGAACTTCTTTTTATCCCACATCACAAGGTTTGTTGTGATTAAGCTGTACATTCATTACTATATTTAATTATATGATTGTATTACTATTTCATAAATATAAGTAGATGAACACAATCCACATGATTAAAACTAATTGATATAGTTCATAGACATCATTAGAAAATGGTTGACAACAACCATTTTTATAGTTGTGATAGTTATTATCATGTTATCAATGTGTTTTATTATTATTAGTATTATTCAATTTTAAGGTCACAACCAAGTCATATAAGAGGAAATACATGCTCTTAACCCTTAAGACTACTCGAATTATATGTACATTAATTTAGTTAAGAGACATATTAGTTGCAAATAGTAAAAAAATGTTGATTATTTGATCAGGTGATCATGTCCAAGTGAAGAAAATGCTAAAAAATGGGAATGCTCAGAAATGGTTACAGTGTGAATGACCGGAAAGGTTTCGTCGGTGCGATTCTGGTGTCGTGAACATGATTCAAAACCAACGTCGTATGTGAAAGTTATGAAGGTTTGAAGTCTCCAGTAAACTCCATTTTTCAGTTGACCAAAGTCGACTTTTGAATTTGAAAAAAAAAATTAAAAAACAATATTCCAAGGAATATCCCAGGAATATTCCTCAAAATATTCCCTGGAATATTCCATAGGGATGAATGATCTGTTGACAAGTGGAAATTGTGGATTGGTCAATGGTTTGACGTGTTTTGCTTCTAGCCAATTAACGGGTTCCACGTGGCGAGCCTGGAGGCCGCCACGTGGCCCCAAGTTGAAGAGAAATTGGCGTTACAAAATTTTTTTAAGCGCTGCAGGAATCGAACGGTGGTCTCATGGCTACCATCATAATGGCCCAACCATCCAGCCTACTTAGTAGTTCTTAACTACTATGGGTCATAACCTATATTTGAAGTTTAATTAAACTATGGTTGGGCGGCAAAGGGGGCTAGCCCCCATACTCCACTTGATCGAGACTTATAACTCTGGTGGAAGACGTAACCGTGGGGAGTTTATGGTTAAAAAAACTACGTCATGTGCTGAGGTTGAATGCCGATAGTAAATGTTACGGTTTGGCGGACAGATAACCCACAGCTTACCCGGCGGTTAATCTGCGGAGGCCACATGTGAACGCGCCCTAACCAACATTTATTGCCACTTCTAACATTTCCACCAGTTTTGGCGCCTGGCTGTTAAATTCGGAGTTTTTCCATTTTCGGTCGGGCTAACAGCAGTTACTCCACATTTAGTGGAGGAATTGGGGGGACACTGGGCAAAAAAAAAAAATTTCCATAACTTTGTCAATTTTCCACCAAACAAGATGAAATTTTAGTCAATTTTGGCTTTCTTCAACCTTATGGATTGTTTAGGATAGGTTTCAAAGAAAACATAGGTGTTCTTTAGCCATTTTTACTTCATAGAAGAGGAAAGAGTGACTAGGGCCATCAAGGAGATGGAGTTGTATTGGGTTGTACTTCACTGTTTGAGGTGAAACAAAAGCCATTTTTATCTCATTTATGTCTTCTGAAGTCAAATTCACAACTTTTTTTTCCCGTTTAGGCATATTTTTCACTGTGTAACCATTTTGAGCAAATTAATAGAGCAAGGACATACCATTGGGGAGCCTTGGACCGACAGATGTAGCCCAAGAGGGGTGAACTGCCTCATCAGTTTTTTGTGTTATTCTATGGTGAATTTTTCTTGCTGCGTATTTCTGTTGTGATGTATTAAACAGTAAATTTAAATAAAAAAACATTACACATAAAACTCAGAAATATTACCCAAAATACGTTGTTTAACTTGCCAATCATGGAGAACACTTTTCACATTAAATTAAATGGAAATGGATACTTTTCATAACAGTAAAAATAGTTTCATTTTCAAATCAGTTGGTGTCAGAGATAGAGATATACTCTACATTTGTTCTTGTGCAAAGATATAGTTGATTGTTTGCAAGTTTTCATGCTTACTAGGCTTAAACTCAAGAGAGGTGAAGGACACTTGGTTAGTGCACAAAGTAATCCTCAACCAAGAAGGGTCAGAGAGCCACCTCCAAGATCCATTGAAGAAGCCTCAAGAATGTCTTCTAGAGAAGGAGAAACTCTTGAAGACATTGATCCCAAAGAAGAGGAACGAGTGTTTTGAAAGGCTTTCTTGGACATGGTAGATGGTGAAGATACTCTACCAAGAAAGGAATGATAGGCTTGTTGGAGAAGGGTCTAAACGCCAGAAAGAAGGGGAGGGTTCTTCAAGAGCAAAGAAAAGTGATGACAAGTCAAAGAAAGGACATGCAGGTAATGGTGATCCACCATCCCCATCTTCATCCTCTTTCTCTACATCGTCATCCTCTACTTCGGTGACTCAATCTCACAAGTCTAAAACCACTGGTAAAAGTCCATTTTTAAAGCTTGATGTTAAATTTGAGTTGCCTATGTTTAATGGTGAGGTAAATGTAGAGAAAATTGACAATTGGATAAGACAGTTGGAAGTGTACTTGAGGATATAGAACCTTCATGATGATGACACTAAGATACAGTTAGCCTCTTTGAGAATGGATGGAGCAGCATTGGTATGGTGGGAAGTCAATACCAAGGATGAAATTAAAAAACATGGTAAGATCACTTTATCATGGGCTGAATTTATTACTGCAATTAAAAAGAAATTTTATCCATTAGCTCATTTACAAAAGGCTATCATGAATTGGAAAAACTTCAGACAACTTAAGGGACAAAATGTACAAGACTACACCCAAGAGTTTCGGAGAAGAGAACTCTTATTAGGGGTAGACTTATGAATTCAAGATACTTTGCTGAAATATATAGGTGGTTTGCACAGCTACCTTAGACATACTATCCTTATGTTCAATCCTACGAGTCTAGATGAAGTTTGTGTACAAGCTAAGCATTTAGAGGTTAGAGGGAAAAACACTTTTGATGAGGGTAGAAACAAGCCTTTTAAGGGGAAAAACAAAGATAAAACCTCTAAGGGAAAAGACAAAAAGAATGCATCTGTCAAACAGGAGGGTGAGAAAGTGATATGTAAACACAGCTCAAGAGAAGGCCATGAAGAGAAAAACTGTTGGAAACTTCATCCTGAAAAAAGAACTTAGTTTAACAAAAACAAAGGAAAGAAGAAAACTGCAGCTACTACAACTACACCACAAGACTTAGGTGATGATTTAGGTGAAAAAATAAAAATTTCAGCCATGGGTTTGAAGAGTATGAAGGGAAAGGAAACTGAAACTAAGCCAAGCACTAGTACTTCAAAATTTCGTGTACAAACTCCAAAAGAGGAAGAAAGAATTGAGTTGTTTCACGTGAGGATAATTTCCAAGCACACAAAGATAGACACACTATTTGACAATGGGTCTCAAGTAAACCTCATCTCAAAAGACTTAGTCAAGAAGCTGAAACTTGAAACCATTCCACATCCAAAGCCATATCCACTTGGAAGGATTTGCAAGGATGCTAATTTACAAGGTTCAAGGAAGTGCATGTTGTGCTTCGCCATAACAACTCATTATGTTGACTTGGTTGAATTAGATGTGGTGCCGCTTGACATTACAGGTGTGTTGTTGGGTAGTCTGTACTTATATGAAAGAAAAGTGATCTTCCATCGCCATGAGAATAAGTATCACCTATTCAATGACGGCAAGGAGTTTATTGTGAGATCACATCTGAAGAAGCTAGAATCTTCTTTAGTGAATGCAGGGTAATTGAAAAGGCTTGTCAATGGAAGTCAAAATTTGACTTTGTTGATTATTAAGAAAAAATATTTTGTACATAATCCTTTTCATGTTATTTCTGATGTAAATGATGAAATGTTTCAATCTGAAAGCAGGTCGTCTTTGGAAGGATATGACAAGATGTTGCACAAGGTGTCTTTGGTGTCGATCGGTGAAGAGAAAAAAGTGTCGGTGCAAAGTGGTGCAAGAATCCAAGAAAGGGAAAAGCATGCAAGCAAAGAGGACACAAATTTCAGCATGGATCAATGCTGGTTTCAAAATGGCAGGTTGATATGGTGAGAAAACTTGGTATGGAATCGACACAAGTACATGGGTCATTTGGAAAAAAATTTCCATAAGGACATTTGGCAAGGTTAATCTTATTTCCAGTTTCCTTGGAAGGTAGACCATTGTAGGAACAATATGATTTCTGCAAATTTTAGTTGCTTTTCTGCAAATTTCAAAAAAAATCGTCATGACACAGTCAAGGTTAGCAACAGTTGGTCAGCAGATTCAAGGAAGAATTTATATTTTTATGAGAAGCACAATTTGATGAAGTCAGGGAGATTTCAGTGGTTCAAGGTTGGAAGAGTGGAGAATTAGTCTCCTCATCCTCAAATTTTGTAATTCAGAGAGATTTTGGGGTCCAAAAGCTTCCCATTGGGGAGGTGTGATAATGTCCAAGTGAAGAAAATGCTTGAAAATGGAAATGCTCAAAAATGGTTGAGTGTGAACGACCGGAAAGCCCTCGTCGTTGCGATTCTGGCGCCATGAACGAGACTCAAAATTGACGTCATATGTGAAGGTTATGAAGGTTTGAAGTCTCCAGTGAACTCCATTTTTCAGTTGACCAAAGTTGACTTTAGAATTTGAAAAAAAAATTAAAAAAGGAATATTCCCTAGAATATTCCACAGGGATGAATGATCTGCTGACAAGTGGAAACTGTGGATTGGTCAATGGTTTGACGTGTTTTGTTTCTGGCCAATTAACGGGTGCCACATGGTAAGCCCGGAGGCCACCACGTGGCCCCAGGCCGAAGAGAAATTGGCGTTACAAAAAAAATTTAAGCGCTGCAGGAATCGAACGGTGGTCTCGTGGCTACTAGCGCAATGGCCTGACCATCCAACCTACTTATTAGTTCTTAACTACTATGGGTCATAACCTATATTTGAAGTTTAATTAAACTATGGTTCGGCGGCAAAGGGGGCTAGCCCCTAGGGGCCAACCCCCATACTCCACTTGACTGAGACTTATAACTCAGGTGGAAGACATAACCGCGGGGAGTTGACAGTTGAACAAATAGCTTCATGTGCTGAGGTTGAATGGCGATAGTAAAGGTTATGGTTTGGCAGAAAGATAACCCACGGCCTATCCGACGGTTAATTCGCGGAGGCCACATGTGAACGTGGCCTAACCAACATTTATTGCCACTTCTAACGGTTCCACCAGTTCTGGCACCTACCCGTTAAATTCAGAGTTTGGCCATTTTTGTTCAGGCTAACTACAATTACTCCACATTTAGTGGAGGAATTTTGGGGACACTAGGAAAAAAAAAAAATCCATAACTTTCTCAATTTTCGACCAAACAAGATGAAAGTTTAGTCAATTTTGGATTTCTTCGACCTTCTAGAGTGTTTGGGACAGGTTGCAGAGCAAACAGAGGTGTTATTTAGCCATTTTTTCTTCAGAGAAGAAGAAAGAGCCATTAGGGCCATCAGGGAGATGGAGCTGTATTGGGTTGTACTTCACTGTTTGAGGTGAAAAAAAATCCATTTTTAGCTTATTTATGTCTTATGAAGTAAAATTCACATCTTTGTTTTCCTGTCTAGCCATATTTTTCACTTTGTAACCATTTTGAGCAAATTAATAGAGCAAGGACATACCATTGGGGAGCCTTGGACCGACAGATGTAGCCCAAGAGGGGTGAACTGCCTCATCATTTTTTTGTGTTATTCTATGGTGAATTTTTCTTGCTGTGTATTTCTGTTGTGATGTATTAAACAATAAATTTAAATAAAAAAACATCACACATAAAACTTAGAAACATTACCCAAAATACATTGTTTAAGTTGCCAATCATGGAGAACACTTTTCACATTAAATTAAATGGAAATGGATACTTTTCATAGCAGTAAAAATAGTTTCATTTTCAAATCAGTTGGTATCAGAGCTAGAGTTTTACTCTGCATTTTTTCTTGTGCAAAGATATAGTTGATTGTTTGCAAGATTTTATGCTTACTAGGCTTAAACTCAAGAGAGGTGAAGGACACTTGGTTACTGCACAAAGTAATCCTCAACCAAGAAGGGCCAAAGAGCCACCTCCAAGAGCCATTGAAGAAGCCTCAAGAATGTCTTCTAGAGAAGGAGAAGCTCATGAAGACATTGATCCCAAAGAAGAGGAACGGGTGTTTCGAAAGGATTTCTTGGACATGACAGAGATGGTGAAGATACTCTACCAATTAAGGAATGATAGGCCTGTTGGAGAAGGGTCTAAACACCAGAAAGAAGGAGAGGGTTCTTCAGGACGAAAGAAAAGTGATGACAAGTCAAAGAATGGACATGACTCTTTCTCTACATCGTCATCCTTTACTTCGGTGAATCAATCTCACAAGTCTAAAACCACTGGTAAAAGTCCATTTTTAAAGCTTGATGTTAAATTTGAGTTGCCTATGTTTAATGGTGAGGTCAATGTAGAGAAACTTGACAATTGGATAAGACAATTGGAATTTTACTTGAGGATACAGAACCTTCATGATGATGACACCAAGATACAATTAGCCTCTTTGAGAATGGATGGAGCAGAATTGGTATGGTGGGAAGCCAATACGAAGGATGAAATTAAAAAACATGGTAAGATCACTTTATCATGGGCTAACTTTATTACTGCAATTAAAAAGAAATTTTATCCATTAGCTCATTTACAAAAGGCTATCATGAATTGGAAAAACTTCAGACAACTTAAGGGACAAAATGTACAAGACTACACCCAAGAGTTTCGGAGAAGAGCACTCTTATTAGGGGTAGAATTACGAATTCAAGATACTTTTCTGAAATATATAGGTGGTTTTCACAGCTACCTTAGACATACTATCCTTATGTTCAATCCTACTAGTCTAGACGAAGTTTGTGTACAAGCTACGCATTTAGAGGTTAGAGGGAAAAACAATTTTGATGAGGGTAGAAACAAGCCTTTTAAGGGGAGAAAAAAAAGATAAAACCTCTAAGGGAAAAGGAAAAAAGAATGCATCTATCAAATAGGAGGGTGAGAAAGTGATATGTAAACACTGCTCAAGAGAAGGCCATGAAAAGAAAAATTGTTGGAAACTTCATCCTAAAAAAAGAACTTAGTTTAACAAAAACAAAGCAAAGAAGAAAACTGCAGCTACTACAACTCCACCACAAGACTTAGGTGATGATTTAGGTGACGAAACCAAAATTGCAGCCATGGGTTTGAAGAGTATGAAGGGAAAGGAAACTGAAACTAAGCCAAGCACTAGTACTTCAAACTGTCATGTAAAAACTCCAAATGAGGAAGAAAGAATTGAGTTGTTTCATGTGAGGATAATTTCCAAGCACACAAAGATAGACACACTATTTTACAATGGGTCTCAAGTAAACCTCATCTCAAAAGACTTAGTCAAGAAGCTGAAACTTGAAACCATTCCACATCCAAATCCATATCCACTTGGATGGATTTGCAAGGATGCTAATTTACAAGGTTCAAGGAAGTGCATGTTGCGCTTCGCCATAACAACTCATTATGTTGACTTGGTTGAATTAGATGTGGTACCGCTCGACATTACAGGTGTGGTGTTGGGTAGTCCATATTATATGAAAGAAAAGCGATCTTTCATCGCCATGAGAATAAATATCACCTATTCAATGATGGAAAGGAGTTTATTGTGAGATCACATCTGAAGAAGCTAGAATCTTCTTTAGTGAATGCAAGGTAATTGAAAAGGCTTGTCAATGCAAGTCAAAATTTGACTTTGTTGATGATTAAGAAAAACGATTTTGTACATAATCCTTTTCATGTTATTTCTGATGTAAATGATGAAATTTTTCAATCTGAAAGCAAGTCATATTTGGAAGAAGATGACAAGATGTTGCACAAGGTGTCTTTGGTGTCGATCGGTGCAGAGAAAAAAGTGTTGGTGCAAAGTGGTGCAAGAATCCAAGAAAGGGAAAAGCATGCAAGAAAAGAGGACACAAAGTTCAGCATGGATCAATGCTGGTTTCAGAATGGCAGGTTGATATGGTGAGAAAACTTGGTAGGGAATCGACACAAGTACATGGCTCATTTGGAAAAAATTCACCATAAGGACATTTGGTAAGGTTAATCTTATTTCCAGTTTCCTTGGAAGGTAGACCATTGTAGGAACAATATGAAATCTGCAAATTTTAGTTGCTTTTCTGCAAATTTTAAAAAATTTCATCATGACACAGTCAAGGTTAGGAACAGTTGGTCAGCAGATTCAAGGAAGAATTTATCTTTTTATGAGAAGCTCTATTTGATGAATTCAGGGTCCAAAAGCTTCCCATTGGGGAGGTGTGATCATGTCCAAGTGAAGAAAATTCTCAAAATGGAAATGCTCAGAAATGGTTGCAGTGTGAATGACCGGAAAGGTCTCATCGTTCCGATTCTGGCGCCATGAACGGGACTCAAAACTGACGTCGTATGTGAAGGTTATGAAGGTTTGAAGTCTCCAGTAAACTCCATTTTTCAGTTGACCAAAGTTGACTTTATAATTTGAAAAAGTAAATTAAAAAAGGAATATTCCCTAGAATATTCCACAGAGATGAATGATCTGCTAACAAATGGAAACTGTGGATTGGTCAATGGTTTGACATGTTTTTTTTTTTGGCCAATTAACGGGTGCCACATGGTAAGCCTGGAGGCCGCCACGTGTCCCTAGGCCGAAGAGAAATTGGCGTTACAATTTTTTTTTAAGCGCTGCAGGAATCGAACGGTTGTCTCGTGGCTACCAGTGCAATGGCCCGACCATCCAACGTACTTAGTAGTTCTTAACTACTATGGGGCATAACCTATATTTGAAGTTTAATTAAACTATGGTTGGGCGGCAAAGGGGGCCAGCCCCTAGGGGCCAACCCCCATACTCCACTTGACCAAGACTTATAACTCTGGTGGAAGACGTAACCGCGGGGAGTTCACAGTTGAACAAATCACGTCATGTGCTGAGGTTGAATGGCGATAGTAAATGTTACGGTTTCGCAGATAGATAACCCACGACTTATCCGGTGGTTAATCTGCAGAGGCCACATGTGAACATGGTCTAACCAACATTGATTGCCACTTCTAACGGTTCCGCCAGTTCTAGCACCTACCTGTTAATTCATAGTTTGGCCATTTTTGGTCAGGCTAACTGCAGTTACTCCACATTTAGTGGAGGAATTTGGGGGACAGTGGGCAAAAAATTGTTTTTTCCATAACTTTCTCAATTTTCGACCAAACAAGATGAAATTTTAGTCAATTTTGGATTTCTTCGACCTTCTAGAGTGTTTGGGATAGGTTGCAAATCAAACAGAGGTGTTATTTAGCCATTTTTTCTTCAGAGAAGAGGAAAGATCCACTAGGGCCATCAGGGAGATGGAGCTATATTGGGTTGTACTTCACTGTTTGAGGTGAAACAAAATCCATTTTTAGCTTATTTCTATCTTATGAAGTCAAATTCACAGCTTTGTTTCCTGTTTAGGCGTATTTTTCACTGTGTAACAATTTTGAGCAAATTAATAGAGAAAGGACAGACCATTGGGGAGCCTTGGACCGACAGATGTAGCCCAAGAGTGGTGAACTGCCTCATCAGTTTTTTGTGTTATTCTATGGTGAATTTTTCTTGCTGTTTATTTCTGTTGTGATGTATTAAACAATAAATTTAAATAAAAAAACATCACACATAAAACTCAAAAACATTGCCCAAAATACTTTGTTTAACTTGCCAATCATGGAGAACACTTTTCACATTAAATTAAATGGAAATGGATACTTTTCATAGCAGTAAAAATAGTTTCATTTTCAGATCATTATTATACATCAACCATCACTTCTAATTATATAATTGTATTTGTATTTACTATAAGGAGATAAACACTATCACATAGTTAAAATATTAGAATTAATCAATATACATTATTATTAAAACATTGAAAATTATCTCATTAATTTTGAATGGCAGAAAATGATAATTGGTATATATATATATATATAGATATAAGTGGGACTATGATCTATTATTTATACAAAAATACTGTACAAAAATTTGTGGGAGAGGGATGGCTGGAGGAGCTTAGTCGATCCCTACCCTAATCTATCTCCAAAATATCGAAGTTGGGGATTTCCCCTGACGGGGAAACCAACCCTTAAAGAGTCCAAGATAATCATGTTTAACTAGATAATCTGAAATGCTAATGAAAGCTGGAAAGACAACATAAAGTAGATATCTCAAAAAAAAAAAACCATGAACCTTGAGGAGGAACTGTCAAATCTTGTTGCCAAATTCATTCTCAGCAGGGTCTTCTTCCACAATCTAGCAGCCATACTCGCAGATGATCTCTTCTTCTTCTGCAGAGAGGATATGCGAGGCCCTCAGAGGAGAAAGAGGAGGGGAGGTCACGACCGGAACCTCTATGTCTTCATCCTTACGTCATGTTCCATCCGCAGACATAATCCAAACACATGTCTCTTCCGTAGTGGGCGTGTTCACGGGGAGACTATTTGTCTTTCACAGCGAACGTTGTGAGTGAGGAATGGTGGATTTCATGTATCTTATTTTGCTAGCAGACAGGCCTGCAGCACAGGGCACAGGGCTCATGCCAGGGGAGTCTTCAATACCAGGGAAGTAGAAAGGGTGAGCTAGGGTGAAGGAGTTGGAGTCTGCTGAGGACACAACAGCCACCCCCAAGGACCGAGGGGCGTTTCCATAGTGCATGCGTACAAAGAGAATGCCTTGCACATTACCCCGGATGGGCTTCTGATGCTAGCGAGGGGGCATAGTGCAGCTGACGATAGAGGAGACAGGAGGCACAACTAGGACACAGTGAGGGTGGAGGTAGTGGCGGGAAGTTTAGACTCTGAGGTCATAGAGGATGCAGAAAGCGTGGAGAGAAGAAAAATGAGCGAGGCAGAGGGAGTGGTAATTTAATCTCCAAGGAACATTAAAGGCTGGTGTTGAATTCTCCAGATGGTGTTGGGAGGAGTTAGTGCCAATCCCCTGACAGACATTAATGACAGATGTCTTTGCCTTCCATTGATTTGAAACATGCCAAAGAAACTTGCCCATCCATCGTCCATAGGGCGATTAATAGTGGAGTTTGGCCTTCCACACATCATGTCAGAAACGTTGGCATGTGGAGGCCTCGAGTTGGATTCCCAACTAATAACACCCGCATCCAGGGGTTCAAGGTCCTTATGTATGAGATTGATGCAACTCATCTGAAGAGACTCATCCATGACATACTAGAAGCTAGAGGTATAGAGCGGATGGTTGTATTCAACACCTTTGTTGGCCAGGAAATCAGCTACATAGTTTGCTTTTCTCCATACATGGAGGAAAGTAATGGCTTTGTGATGTTGCAGCCAATGTTCCAAATTCTTGAAGCGAGTTGCCAATCTCCAACTGTTGGTAACTTTTGCAGATGGTGCTCCGAATAAGAGGCGAGTGGCCCCTTGAATGATGATATGTGATTCCCCTTCAGCTTCCAGTGGGAAGAGATTCAACTCGATGGCGATGAATATGCCTTGGATGAGGCCCTCAAACTCCGTAGAGTTGTTTCTATCCCATCCTATTGACCCATAGAAGATGTGCAGAGGATTACCTTTAGAGTCTTTGAAGATTCCTCCAAAGCCCGCATCCCATGGATTTCCTTTGGAGGCTCCGTCTAAGTTGAGTTTGAAGAGACCATCAAGAGGAGGCGACCAAGCTTCTCGAGAGGTGGAGGGAGTGTTGAGATGAGAGGAGATATCATTGGGGTGGGTGAGACCCAGGCTCCAATTGTTCCAAATGAGGCATTCTGTGGTGGTTATCGGTAAGTCAGAATTTGCCCAATGTGTGAGCACAAGAGTTTCCTTCAGGTAGCTGCAAAATTTGTTCCAAATCATTTCTTGAGGAGCCGAAGTGTCCTTGAATATTCTGTTTTTCCTTTCCTTCCAGAGAGTCCATATTAGAAGGCCAGGAATGAGCTGTGAGAGGTGATTTAGGAGATTGCATGAGAAAGGATCCTCTTGTCAGTGATTAAGTGTTTGGATGATGTTGCCCCAAGCTCTATTGCTTCCTTTGCATAAAATTGCAATCATATCCCAAAAGGTGTTAGATAGGGGGCATAGGTCCATACGATGATCGATTGATTCGGTATCATTTTGACAGAGTGGCATCGAGAAGGTCCCACAAATTCATGTTTCAAGAGCTTGTCCCATGTAAGGATATCTCTTTTGCTAAGAAGCCAAAGGAATGTAGCAACTTTGGGCTAGAGTTTGGCTTCCCAGATCTTCATCCATAAATTGTTCTATTGACCAGGATCCGGAGGCTGAAGCATGTGGTACGCCTCCTTGGTGGAGAAGTTACCACTAAGAGTGTGGCCCTAACGAAGAATATTTGGTCCCTCTTGGATTCTGATTTTCCTTTTTTCTAATTTAGTCCAAATTTCAAGGTGTTGTTCATTGTGCCATTATGCCTGCCAATAGTCCGTCGGAAGCCAATTCCGAAATCCTTGAGTTACCTCTTGAGCCCAGAAGTGCTTGACATTGTTCTTCTCTCTCGCCTGCAAAGTGGTGCTCTAGAGGGGGTGATGGAAGAGAGAGGAGAGGCTTGGAAATTGTTGCCATGAATCTTCCCAGAATCTGGATTGCATTCCTGATCGAATTTTCCATAAGCTATGAGCTTGGATGAGGTGTTTATGTTGACTCGCGGCCTTCCAAATCAAGGAGCCTTTGGGCTCTTTATTGAATCTGATTAAATCCTCTCGGGGCCAATTTGCAGCATATTTGGTGGCCCATAATTGAGCCCAAGGCGTGTGATTGCTGGAAACCCACTTCCAAAAATTACGAGCGCCCATGATAATATTGTTGTGCTCAGGGTCTCTCAGCCCGAGGCCGCCTTGGACTTTTGGATTGTAGACGTCCTTCCATTTTTTTAGCACCCATTTTTTATTGTCCTTGTTACGACCCTAGAGAAAGAACCTCTGGAGATTGCAAATGGATTTGAGGACCCACTTAGGAGCAACAAGAGCATAGAAGAGATATAAGGGCATAGATTGTAAGACATATTTGATGAGGACAAGGCATCCCGCGATGTTGTGTGTGAAAGGTCCAGGAGGTGAGTCTCGCTTCCATATTGTCCAGCAGCTCTTTCTAGGAGGTGTGCTTGATGGAAGAATCCTCTGAGGTGTGCTTGATGGCAGAATCCGTGAGAGGAGCGTCCAGATATTTGGAAGGGAGAGTGGCAATAGTGAGCCCAAGGATTCTCGCGAGTAATGAGCAATGATGTGCTTGTTGAAGAAGAAAATTTGGGATAATTAGTCAATATATGCTAACCGTCTTTGATTTTGATTATATATTATAGGCGGAGAAAACCAATTTTGGAAAATAAATATTATTACCTAATTTTGAAATTTAAAAAATTATTGATGGAATGTCTCTCAACCATTCTTTTAGTTATGTGTTTTTATTATTGAAACGTGTATCAACTATCTTTAGTTATGTCGTTGTACTGGTTATTATCAATATGTACTGGGGTTAGTTGTTAGTGGTTGTAGTTTTAATAAATTTTGTTTGGAGTATTCATCCATTCATTGATCGTTTTCAATTAGTCCGATATGATCGATTTATATTCACCCACGGAATGTGAGTTGCTTAGGATGTCAATCTGTCATCTGTTGTGGACAAAGTCTGAAAATAAGTGGCTCGCTAAGTCTGCGGGGTTGTTATTAGCCCACTATCGGATTTTGGATTTTGGCAGGGCAGTCAATGGAAACCGTCATATACAGTGCTGCTCATTTATTGCACATTGGCAAGTTGGTTATATTCGATTGGTCCTAGGATGTTTGGAAAAGCATTAACATAGATTCAGTCCTTTTTTAAGAATTTATGGCTTGATATGGCTTTATAGCCTTATAAATATTTTTCGTTTCATGTACATCACCCACCAAACCTTGTCTCCACCCAACCTTGATAGTCATGTACTTTTCTGGACGTTCCTCTGGAGGATATAATTATTCATTTGACAATTTTAGATGACATGTTTGACAGACCTAAATCCATTTATTTTTTTTTTCCTTGGTAAACCATGGTTAATGTTAATCCCAATATATTTTCTAACCAATATTAAAATAAACCATTTTAAATTCAGATTAAATCTATTTTTGTATAATTATTCAAAGTATTTTTAAATATGATTAAAATTTAATAAATGCAAAAAATGAAAGGTAGATTATGAAGCCAAACCCAAGTTAGCAATATTTGTATAGACTTAGTGGTAAGATCAAAATCAAGGAAGAGTGTGAAAGCAATAAAAATTTCATAGAGCATAAATAAATAATCCTTTTGTCAAACAAATTCACTCGTTATAAGAACGTGAAATAAACAATTAGAAATAATTGAATTTGCATATTACTAAAGAAATTTGTAAAAAAAAAATAAGTTTGTAACATAAGTATGGATACATCCATCTTTGGAACATCTTTTCACTTTTCCACATTACAGGTTAGACATAGGAGGGTTCAAACTAGCTCAATTAGATGTTTTGATCTGGTCCACATCCTTAAAAGAAATAGGTTTAGGAATACAGGTCCTCTATTACCCACCACTCCTTGTAAGTGGAAAACCAAAGTGAGAGATGCATCTTTTCTATAGTTATATTATGAATCCATATACAATTATAAACTCCAAAAGCATATAGATACGAGTTGTAAGTCTTATCTTTGATGATGTAATTTCATAATGCATTGATGAAATTTCAATAAGATCTTAGATCTAGAATAGTCCAATTCATATAGTATAAATCCATATCTTGGGATCAATACAATGTGAGTTGAAGATGACAAAAAGTTTTCCACCATATAACAACAAATAGTTGTCAAAAGTCATTTCACCTTAAAAAAAAAATATTACTCATTTACCATGAAGCCGTACGTGAGTGCAAATTTGTGTTTTATATCTACTAGATAAATAAAATATTAAACCCAAAACATTGATATTTTTCTATAATAAAGTGGACCATGATTTACAAACTTACAAGAATATCATAACAATCTCTAGCTCACTTCACCCCATCACAATGATTCATATCAAGTATTACATGAAACAATTTTCTTTCAAATATTTCAAGAAAGACTTGACCATATTAAAGACTACACCGACAAATTTAGGCAGACGAGGCCTTTCATCACACATATTTTATGTAGTAAATTTAGTGGAACAAAATGCAGTAACATCTTATCACATGTATACCTTTCATGGGACATTTATCTTCCCTTGATATTTTCTTCCCACGATTTTATTTTTTTCAATCTAGGTTAGTTTAACGTTCTCAAGTGTAGCTATGATATCTTCAATATATCATATAAGTTGGTTAAAACCCAGAGTCAAAATATGAAATGAAATACTCTATGAAAATCTTCTCAAATTTGCTAATAGAACATAACTAGTCCAACTATTGTTGCTTTAAAGATAATCTTATTCAATTATTTCCACGTATTGATTTTATAAAAGAGATTCATGATGTTGTCATCTTGTGTGAGTAGTATAACATTGGGGATCTTTAACCTTTATGAAAGATATTAGCTCCACATGAGAGAAAACACTTTCTATCATATTGTAGAATTTGTCACTTTCTTTCATGCGGGACGGAAGGTTTCCATGTTTCATATCGCTAGATCTCTTTATTTTATATTTTAAAGGGATAACTACTCATCATCTAACAATTTCATTCACTTTTTGATACAATTTTTTTTTTAATAAATACTAGTTTTTGAATAGTTTCAAGCTAGCCCAATATTGGATAGAAGAATAGTAACCCAAAAAATGTAATAAGGATTTATTAATTTTATAAGATTTAAAATATTAAAATTTTTATATAAGAAAACTTATAATTATTTTAATATATTATGAAATAGGTATACTTGTCACTAAATTTTATAATTATTGATTTGTATGTAGTATTTTTTAATTAAAACAAAATAAATGGAGAAAAATAATTAAGAGAGTTATTTGTTTTTTTAATTAATTGAATTTCTTTAAATTAAGAAAAAAATAAAAAATTATTTTTATATCAAAGTTTTGAATTAAATATGTTTATATATTTATTTAGCATATTTATAGATATATTTATTTTAGAATAAGACTTTTAGAATATTAATTAATTATTAATAATTATGAGGTGGATGGTAGAGATTTAACCTCCACTAAATATGTTGGAATATTCCTAGTTATAGATAAAGAGTTAAGATTTATGTCCAAGTTACATATGTTTTTCGCATGAATAATTTGTCTACTAGGGACATAGATTGATACAAATCCCCTAACTTGTCCTCCAAAGCCTTTGTTGTAGCTCCTCTTGAAACATTCAATGATATTGAATCTGAGACACATATTCATATTACGTTATTTTCCTTCTGATCTAACTTTGCCTACTCTTTTGTTGACATTGTTGTTGGTTTAGTACATATATCTACCAAATTTCATTAATCTTTATCCACCAATAGATTCTTCATTTTAAGTATCCACAACTCAACGCTATGTCCATTGATTTTCTTGATCTCTATCTTTCCATTGTTAGCCATCACCTTTCACCACAAGAATCGATCCCATAGATCTTCCACTATAACAGGGTATACCACACGCCCAAGAAAAACCCCTCATCCGCAAAGGCATCCCCTTGAAGTTGAAATTGATCTTAAACCAATTGTACGTTTCTACCTTGTACAAAAATTACTTTCAAATGAATTCTTAAAAAACATAAAATATAGAATAACAAGAACAAGAAATATACGTAGAAATATTTCTACTAGAACCCAAAACTTGGAAAACCATATTGATTTTTCATTATATTCCTTTCAATGTTACAATAAATTATATGCATGTGGAAGAATTCATAAACCCCATTCCATTAACCTTGGATTAGAACATAATCAAAGTTTTCTTGAACAAATCTACAAAATACCATAGGAAAAACCATCATGCCCAAAACCATGTACAAAACCATGGGTGGGTCTATGCACCATCCTTAGGTCTGCCCAACTAAAAAATTCTAGGGCGTTTTTATGGACCCCATGAAGGGGTCTACCACCCCCTGCAAAACCCTAGGCAAGGGGGGTTGTCACCTCCCCTGTGCCACCCCACTGCGCCCCACACAACATAACATTACATGAGACTAGTCGTGGAAAGGATTTAACACATACGCAACATAAGTTGAAGATAAGAGCATTGGAGGTATTGGTGATTTCAGAGTATTTTCCAAATCTACAATAAAATTAAGTTTAATTTCTTTTAAAATCATTTTCTAAAAAATAACAAAATTGAATATCTTAAAAAATTAAATTTGATTTTATTGTAATTGATATTTAAAGATATTGTTGCGCTTCTACTGTGATTATACCCAGAGATGCTTATTGCACTCTCCCACACATTCACTATGAAGTTGGAATATAATAACAAGAAAATTTTGTAGCTAACTATGCATAGTGCTTTTCTTTTCATCTTCATCTAGGATAATTTGACTTGCGAGACCGTAATTATTTTCTAGAAAATGCGAGAAACAAAATTTATACTTAAGTTTCTAAATAAATAGAACTTTTCTAAGATTTATATTTATGAATTATAAGTAGATTAACATAAATAGAAATTTTCGAAGTTTTATATTTATGAATTATAAGTAGATTAACATAATCATAAAATTGAAAAGGATTGATACAATTAATAAATATTCTTAATAAGCATAAAATTGAAAATGATGGATACAATTAATAAATATTCTTAATTGCCAAAGGTATAAAATATATTAGTGTAAATAGAGTAGAAAATGAAGAAAACAAATAAATTAGTAAATAAATAATAAATAAGTTAGTGTGTATTGTTAATTAGATTTATTTTAGGTAATTAGAAATAATGATTAAGATTTTCTCTTCTCAAATTTAATTTTCTCAAATGATATGATCAAATTTGATGTAGTGGCTTGGAACCTAAAGTTATTTCAATGTGGAGAAAAATAATGCGATGATGATGATGGTTAACGTCCACTGAGACCAAACTTTGGTCTCTCGGATCTAAAGAAACAAATTATTTAGTTTGTTTTAAAATTGTACTCCTATGTTCAAAGAGCTTGGAGAGAAGCGTCTCGTGCTCACTATAATTTTGACATGTTAAAAGGCTAGGAAGGTCAGTATTGCAGCAAAGATTAGGAAATTGAGATCTAATGTGGGTGTATGCAGGGCACTCTAAGAGGAAGTGATTTTCATCCTCAATGTTCATATTCTCACAGAGATGGCAGATTCTTTCCACCCATGGAGTTTTAGGAACTTTCCGACTACTTGTTTCACTATGGAGCTCATGAGAGTTCGTTCTTATCTTGGCTATATTAATTTTTTTCTTTGAGATAGTTAAAACAGAGAGATACTTTTGATCTTCTAGAGTAGGGTTGATGACCTCCTTATAATATCTTAATTTTCTTTTAGCCCTTAAATCTTTCCCACGCCACATTTCCTCTTTAAACTTAGAAGTAACAATATTTTTAATGTTATTAATATTATGTAATGCAACATTTTCGTCGATCTCGAAATGATTTAACCAGGCTCTGATATATTTATACCAACCTCGTTTGAGCCTTAGGTGGTTTTGGCTGGAATTTAAAGCTAGCTTAGGAAGTCTATGGTCTTCCATGTTATTGATTTTGTGCTTGTACAACAGCAGCCTAGTCATAGCTAGGCTCTCAATAGGGGAAAGACCCACTTTTATAAGGAGAATATGATAGGGTGTAATGCTTTTAATTTTGAGGTTATACGTTATAAAATGCTTCTAGATTTGCTCAATATTTCTCCACAATTCTGTAGAGATGTTGCAACCACAAACCTCACATCCATACAAGATAACAGGAGTGCCACTAAAGTTGCAAAGAGGAACTTCTTTTTATCCCACATCACAAGGTTTGTAGTGATTAAGTTGTACATTCATCACTATCTTTAATTATATGATTGTATTACTATTTCATAAATATAAGTAGATGAACACAATCCACATGATTAAAACTAATTGATATAGTTCATAGACATCATTAGAAAATGGTTGACAACAACCATTTTTATAGTTGTGATAGTTATTATCATGTTATCAATGTGTTTTATTATTAGTAGTATTATTCAATTTTAAGGTCACAACCACGTCATATAAGAGGAAATACATGCTCTTAACCCCTAAGACTACTCGAATTGTATGTACATTAATTTAGTTAAGAGACATATTAGTTGTAATTAGTAAAAAAATGTTGATTATTTGATCAAGTGATCATGTCCAAGTGAAGAAAATGCTAAAAAATGGATATGCTCAGAAATGGTTGCAGTGTGAACGACCGGAAAGGTCTCGTTGGTGCGATTCTGGCGCCGTGAACATGATTCAAAACCAACGTCGTATGTGAAAGTTATGAAGGTTTGAAGTCTCCAATAAACTCCATTTTTCAGTTGACCAAAGTCGACTTTTGAATTTGAAAAAAAAAATTAAAAAAGAATATTCCAAGGAATATCCCAAGAATATTCCATCAAATATTCCATAGGGATGAATGATCTGTTGACAAGTGGCAATTGTGGATTGGTCAATGGTTAGACGTGTTTTGCTTCTAGCCAATTAATGGGTGCCACGTGGCAAGCCCAGAAGCCACCACGTGGCCCCAGGCCAAAGAGAAATTGGAGTTACAAAAATTTTTTAAGCACTGCAGGAATCGAACGGTGGTCTCATGGCTACCAGCGTAATGGACCAACCATCCAACCTACTTAGTAGTTCTTAACTACTATGGGTCATAACCTATATTTGAAGTTTAATTAAACTATGGTTGGGCGACAAAGGGGGCCAGCCCCCCTACTCCACTTGTTCGAGACTTATAACTCTGGTCGAAGACATAAACGCGGGGATTTTATGGTTTAAAAAACTGCGTCATGTGCTGAGGTTGAATGCCGATAGTAAATGTTATGGTTTGGCGGACAGATAACCCACAGCTTACCCGTCGATTAATCCACGGAAGCCACATGTGAATGCTCCCTAACCAACATTTATTGCCACTTTTAACGTTTCCACCAGTTCTGGCGCCTGTCTGTTAAATTCGAAGTTTTTCCATTTTTTGTCGGGCTAACTGCAGTTACTCCACATTTAGTGGAGGAATTGGGGGGACACTAGGCAAAAAAAATTTTTTGCCATAACTTTCTCAATTTTCGACCAAACAAGATGAAATTTTAGTCAATTTTGGCTTTCTTCGACCTTATCGAGTGTTTGGGACAGGTTGTAGAGCAAACATAAGTGTTCTTTAGCCATTTTTGCTTCATAGAAGAGGAAAGAGCCACTAGGGCCATCAGGGAGATGGAGTTGTATTGGGTTGTACTTCAGTATTTGAGGTGAAACAAAAGCCATTTTTAGCTTATTTATGTCTTCTGAAGTCAAATTCTCAACTTTTCTTGCTTATTTAGGCATATTTTCCATTGTGTAACCATTTTGATCAAATTAATAGAGCGAAGACATACCATTGGGGAGCCTTGGACCGACAGATGTAGCCCAAGAGGGGTGAACTGCCTCATCAGTTTTTTGTGTTATTTTATCGTGAATTTTTCTTGCTGTGTATTTCTGTTGTGATGTATTAAACAGTAAATTTAAATAAAAAAACATCACACATAAAACTCAGAAACATTACCCAAAATACTTTGTTTAACTTGACAATCATGGAGAACACTTTTCACATTAAATTAAATGGAAATGGATACTTTTCATAGTAGTAAAAATAGTTTCATTTTCAAATCAGTTGGTATCAGAGCTAGAGTTTTACTCTGCATTTGTTCTTGTGCAAAGATATAGTTGATTTTTTGCAAGTTTTGATGCTTACTAGGCTTAAACTCGAGAGGTGAAGGACACTTGGTTAGTGCACAAAGTAATCCTCAACCAAGAAGGGCCAGAGAGCCACCTCCAAGAGCCATTGCAGAAGCCTCAAGAATATCTTCTAGAGAAGGAGAATCTCCTGAATACATTGATCACAAAGAAGAGGAACGGGTGTTTCGAAAGGCTTTCTTGGACATGACGGAGATGGTGAAGATACTCTACCAAGAAAGGAATGATAGGCCTGTTGGAGAAGGGTCTAAACACCAGAAAGAAGGAGAGGGTTCTTCAGGAGGAAAGAAAAGTGATGACAAGTCAAAGAAAGGACATGAAGGTAATGCTGATCCACCATCCCCATCTTCATCCTCTTTCTCTACATCGTCATCCTCTACTTCGGTGGATCAATCTCACAAGTCTAAAACCACTAGTAAAAGTCCATTTTTAAAGCTTGATGTTAAATTTGAGTTGCCTATGTTTAATGGTGAGGTCAATGTAGAGAAACTTGAAAATTGGATAAGACAATTGGAAGTTTACTTGAGGATACAAAACCATCATGATGATGACACCAAGATATAGTTAGCCTCTTTGAGAATGGATGGAGTAGCATTGGTATGGTGGGAAGCCAATACCAAGGATGAAATTAAAAAACATGGTAAGATCACTTTATCATGGGCTGAATTTCTTACTACAATTAAAAAGAAATTTGATCCATTAGCTCATTTACAAAAGGCTATCATGAATTAGAAAAACTTCAAACAACTTAAGGGACAAAATGTACAAGACTACACCCAAGAGTTTCGGAGAAGAGCACTCTTATTAGGGGTAGACTTACAAATTCAAGATACTTTTCTAAAATATATAGGTGGTTTGCACAGCTACCGTAGACATACTATCCTTATGTTCAATCCTTCTAGTCTAGACGAAGTTTTTGTACAACCTACGCATTTAGAGGTTAGAGGGAAAAACACTATTGATGAGGGTAGAAACAAGCCTTTTAAGGGGAAAAACAAAGATAAAACCTCTAAGGGAAAAGGAAAAAAGAATGCATATGTCAAACAGGAGGGTGAGAAAGTGATATCTAAACACTGCTCAAGAGAAGGCCATGAAGAGAAAAACTGTTGGAAACTTCATCCTGAAAAAAGAACTTAGTTTAACAAAAACAAAGGAAAGAAGAAAATTGTAGCTACTACAACTACACCACAAGACTTAGGTGATGATTCAAGTGACGAAATAAAAATTGCAGCCATGAGTTTGAAGAGTATGAAGGGAAAGGAAATTGAAACTAAGCCAAGCACTAGTACTTCAAACTGTCATGTACAAACTCCAAATGAGGAAGAAAGAATTGAGCTGTTTCATGTGAGGATAATTTCCAAGCACACAAAGATAGACACACTATTTGACAGTGGGTCTCAAGTAAACCTCATCTCAAAAGACTTAGTCAAGAAGCTGAAACTTGAAACCATTTCACATCCAAAGCCATATCCACTTGGATGGATTTGCAAGGATGCTAATTTACAAGGTTCAAGGAAGTGCATGTTGCACTTCGTCATAACAACTCATTATGTTGACTTGGTTGAATTAGATGTGGTACCGCTTGACATTACAGATGTGGTGTTTGGTATTCTATACTTATATGACAGAAAAGCGATCTTCCATCGCCATGAGAATAAGTATCACCTATTCAATGATGGCAAGGAGTTTATTGTGAGATCACATCTGAAGAAGCTAGAATCTTCTTTAGTGAATGTAGGGTAATTGAAAAGGCTTTTCAATGCAAGTCAAAATTTGACTTTGTTGATGATTAATAAAAAAAGATTTTGTACATAATCCTTTTCATGTTATTTCTGATGTAAATGATGAAATGTTTCAATCTGAAAGTAGGCCATCTTTGGAAGAAGATGACAAGATGTTGCACAAGGTGTCTTTGGTGTCGTTCGGTGCAGAGAAAAAAGTGTTGGTGCAAAGTGGTGCAAGAATCCAAGAAAGGGAAAAGCATGCAAGCAAAGAGGACACAAAGTTCAGCATGGATAAATGTTGGTTTCAGAATGGCAGGTTGATATGGTGAGAAAACTTGGTAGGGAATCGACACAAGTACATGGCTCATTTGGAAAAAATTCGCCATAAGGACATTTCGCAAGGTTAATATTATTTCCAGTTTCCTTGGAAGGTAGACCATTGTAGGAACAATATGATTTCTGCAAATTTATTTTCTTTTCTACAAATTTCAAAAAAATTCATCATGACACAGTCAAGGTTAGCAACATTTGGCCAGTAGATTCAAGGAAGAATTTATCTTTTTATGAGAAGCTCAATTTGATGAAGTCAGGGAGATTTCAGTGGTTCAAGGTTGGAAGAGTGGAGAATCAGTCTCCTCATCCTCAAATTTTGTAATTCATAGAGCTTTTGGGGTCTAAAAGCTTCCCATTTGGGAGGTGTGATCATGTCCAAGTGAAGAAAATGCTCAAAAATGGAAATGCTCAGAAATGGTTGCAGTGTGAACGACTAGAAAGGTCTCATCGTTGAGATTCTGGCGCCATGAACGAGACTCAAAACTGACGTCGTATGTGAAGGTTATGAAGGTTTGAAGTCTCCAGTAAACTCCATTTTTCAGTTGACCAAAGTTGACTTTAGAATTTGAAAAAAAAAATTAAAAAGGAATATTCCCTAGAATATTCCACACGGATGAATGGTCTGTTGACAAGTGGAAACTGTGGATTGGTCAATGGTTTGACGTGTTTTGTTTCTGGCCAATTAACGGGTGCCACGTGGTAAGCCCGAAGGCCGCCACATGGCCCTAGGCCAAAGAGAAATTGGCGTTACAAAATTTTTTTAAGCGCTACAAGAATTGAACAGTGTTCTCGTGGCTACCAGCGCAATGGCCCGACCATCCAGCCTACTTAGTAGTTCTTAACTACTATGGGTCATAACCTATATTTGAAATTTAATTAAACTATTGTTGGGCGACAAAGGGGGCCAACCCCCATACTCCACTTGACGGAGACTTATAACTATGGTGGAAGACGTAACTGCGGGGAGTTGACAGTTGAACAAACCGCATCATGTGATGAGGTTGAATGGCAATAGTAAATGTTACGGTTTGGTGGATAGATAACCCACAGCTTATCTGGCAGTTAATCCGCAGAGGCCACATGTGAACGTGGCCTAACCAACATTGATTGCCACTTCTAACGATTCTGCTAGTTCTAGCACCTACTCATTAAATTCAAAGTTTGGCCGTTTTTTGTCACGCTAACTGCAGTTACTCCATATTTAGTGGAGGAATTTGGGGACAGTGGGCAAAAATTTGTTTTTTCCATAACTTTCTCAATTTTCGACCAAACAAGATGAAATTTTAGTCAATTTTGGATTTCTTCGACCTTCTAGAGTGTTTGGGACAGGTTCCAGAGCAAACAGAGGTGTTATTTAGCCATTTTTCACAGGAAAGAGACACTAGGGCCATCAAGGAGATGGAGTTGTATTGGGTTGTACTTCACTGTTTGAGGTGAAACAAAATCCATTTTTAGCTTATTTCTGTCTTATGAAGTCAAATTCACAACTTTGTTTTCCTATTTAGGCATATTTTTCACTGTGTAACAATTTTGAGCAAATTAATAGAGCAAGGACATACCATTGGGGAGCCTTGGACCGACAGATGTAGCCCAAGAGGGGTGAACTGCCTCATCATTTTTTTGTGTTATTCTATGGTGAATTTTTCTTGCTGTGTATTTCTGTTGTGATGTATTAAACAGTAAATTTAAATAATAAAAAAATCACACATAAAACTCAGAAAAATTACCCAAAATACTTTGTTTAACTTGCCAATCATGGAGAACACTTTTCACAGGAAATGGATACTTTTCATAGCAGTAAAAATAGTTTCATTTTCAAATCAGTTGGTATCAGAGCTAGTGTTTTACTCTGCATTTGTTCTTGTGCAAATATATAGTTGATTGTTTGCAAGATTTGATGCTTACTAGGCTTAAACTCAAGAGAGGTGAAGGACACTTGGTTAGTGCACAAAGTAATCCTCAACCAAGAAGGGCCAAAGAGCCACCTCCAAGAGCCATTGAAGAAGCCTCAAGAATGTCTTCTAGAGAAGGAGAATCTCCTGAAGACATTGATCCCAAAGAAGAGGAATGGGTGCTTCGAAAGGCTTTCTTGGACATGACGGAGATGGTGAAGATACTCTACCAAGAAAGGAATGATAGGCTTGTTGGAGAAGGGTCTAAACACCAGAAATAAGGAGAGGGTTCTTCAGGAGGAAATAAAAGTGATGACAAGTCAAAGAAAGGACATGGAGGTAATGGTGATCCACCATCCCCATCTTCATCCTCTTCCTCTACATCGTCATCCTCTACTTCGGTGAATCAATCTCACAAGTCTAAAACCACTGGTAAAAGTCCATTTTTAAAGCTTGATGTTAAATTTGAGTTGCCTATGTTTAATGGTGAAGTCAATGCAGAGAAACTTGAAAATTGGATAAGACAGTTGGAAGTTTACTTGAGGATACATAACCTTCATGATGACGACACCAAGATACAGTTAGTCTCTTTGAGAATGGATGGAGCAGCATTGGTATGGTGGGAAGCCAAGACCAAGGATGAAATTAAAAAACATGGTAAGATCACTTTATCATGGGCTGAATTTATTACTGCAATTAAAAATAAATTTTATCCATTAGCTCATTTACAAAAGGCTATCATGAATTGGAAAAACTTCAGACAAATTAAGGGACAAAATGTACAAGACTACACCCAAGAGTTTCAGAGAAGAGCACTCTTATTAGGGGTAGACTTACAAATTCAAGATACTTTGCTGAAATATATAGGTGGTTTTCATAGCTACCTTAGACATACTATCCTTATGTTCAATCCCACTAGTCTAGATGAATTTTGTGTACAAGCTACGCATTTAGAGGTTAGAGGGAAAAACACCTTTGATGAGGGTAGAAACAAGCCTTTTAAGGGGAAAAACAAAGATCAAACCTCTAAGGGAAAAGGAAAAAAGAATGCATCTGTCTAAAAGGAGGGTGAGAAAGTGATATGTAAACACTGCTCAAGAGAAGGCCAAAAAGAGAAAAACTGTTGGAAACTTCATCCTGAAAAAAAAACTTAGTTTAACAAAAAAAAGGAAAGAAGAAAACTGCAGCTAATACAACTACACCACAAGAATTAGGTGATGATTTAGGTGACGAAACCAAAATTGCAGCCATGGGTTTGAAGAGTATGAAGGGATAGGAAACTGAAACTAAGCCAAGCACTAGTACTTCAAACTGTCATGTACAAACTCCAAAATGAGGAAGAAAGAATTGAGTTGTTTCATGTGAGGATAATTTCCAAGCACATAAAGATAGACACACTATTTGACAGTGGGTCTCAAGTAAACCTCATCTCAAAAGACTTAGTCAAGAAGATTAAACTTGAAACCATTCCACATCCAAAGCCATATCCACTTGGATGGATTTGCAAGGATGCTAATTTACAAGGTTCAAGGAAGTGCATGTTGCGTTTCGCCATAAAAACTCATTATGTTGACTTGGTTGAATTAGATGTGGTACCGCTCGACATTACATGTGTGGTGTTGGGTAGTCCGTACTTATATGACAGAAAAAGGATCTTCCATTGCCATGAGAATAAATATCACCTATTTAATGATGGCAAGGAGTTTATTGTGAGATCACATCTGAAGAAGCTAGAATCTTCTTTAGTGAATGCAGGGTAATTGAAAAGGCTTGTCAATGCAAGTCAAAATTTGACTTTGTTGATGATTAAGAAAAAGATTTTGTACATAATCCTTTTCATGTTATTTCTGATGTAAATGATGAAATGTTTCAATTTGAAAGTAGGTCGTCTTTGGAAGAAGATGACAAGATGTTGCACAAGGTGTCTTTGGTGTCGATCAGTGCAGAGAAAAAAGTGTCAGTGCAAAGTGGTGCAAGAATCCAAGAAAGGGAAAAGCATGCAAGCAAAGAGGACACAAAATTCAGCATGGATCAATGCTGGTTTCAGAATGGCAGGTTGATATGGTGAGAAAACTTGGTAGGGAATTGACACAAGTACATGGCTCATTTGGCAAAAATTCTCCATAAGGACATTTGGGAAGGTTAATCTTATTTCCAGTTTCCTTGGAATGTAGACCATTGTAGGAACAATATGATTTCTGCAAATTTTAGTTGCTTTTTTGCAAATTTCAAAAATTTTCATCATGACACAGTTAAGGTTAGCAACATTTTGTCAGCAGATTCAAGGAAGAATTTATCTTTTGATGAGAAGCTCAATTTGATGAAGTTAGGGAGATTTCAGTGGTTCAAGGTTGGAAGAGTGGAGAATCAGTCTCCTCATCCTCAAATTTTTTAATTCAAAGAGCTTTTAGGGTCCAAAAGCTTCCCATTGGGGAGGTGTGATCATGTCCAAGTGAAGAAAATGCTCAAAAATTGAAATGCTCAGAAATGGTTGCAGTGTGAACGAATGAAAAGGTCTCATCGTTCCGATTCTAGCACCATGAATGGGACTCAAAATTGACGTCGTATGTGAAGGTTATGAAGGTTTGAAGTCTCCAGTAAACTCCATTTTTCAGTTGACCAAATTTGACTTTAGAATTTGAAAAAAAAAATTAAAAAGGAATAATGCCTAGAATATTCCACAGGGATGAATGATCTGCTGACAAGTGGAAACTATGGATTGGTCAATGGTTTGACGTGTTTTGTTTCTGGCCAATTTACGGGTGCGACGTGGTAAACCTGGAGGCCGCCACATGGCCCCAGGCTGAAGAGAAATTGGTGTTACAAAAAAATTTTAAGCGCTTCAGGAATCGAGCGATGGTCTCGGGGCTACCAGCGCAATGGGCCGACCATCCAGCCTTCTTATTAGTTCTTAAATACTATGGGTCATAAACTATATTTGAATTTTAATTAAACTATGGTTGGGAGGCAAAGGGGGCCAACCCCCATACTCCACTTGACTGAGACTTATAACTCTGGTGGAAGACGTAACCACGGGGAGTTGGCAATTGAACAAACCGCGTCATGTGTTGAGGTTGAATGGCGATAGTAAATGTTATGGTTTGGCAGATAGATAACCCACGGCTTATGCAGCGGTTAATCCGCGGAGGCCACATGTGAATGTGGCCTAACCAACATTTATCGCCACTTCTAACGGTTCCGCCAATTCTGGCACCTACCCGTTAAATTCAGAGTTTGGCCATTTTTGGTTAGGCTAACTACAATTACTCCACATTTAGTGGAGGAATTTGGGGGACAGTGGGCAAAAAATTGTTTTTTCCATAACTTTCTCAATATTCGACCAAACAAGATGAAAGTTTAGTCAATTTTGGATTTCTTCGACCTTCTAGAGTGTTTGGGACAGGTTGCAAAGCAAACAGAGGTGTTATTTAGCCATTTTTTCTTCAGAGAAGAGGAAAGAGCCACTAGGGCCATCAGGGAGATGGAGCTGTATTGGATTGTACTTCACTGTTTCAGGTGAAACAAAATCCATTTTTAGCTTATTTCTGTCTTATGAAGTGAAATCACAGCTTTGTTTTCCTGTTTAGGCATATTTTTCACTGTGTAACCATTTTGAGCAAATTAATAGAGCAAGGACATACCATTGGGGAGCCCTGGACCGGCAGATGTAGCCCAGGAGGGGTGAACTGCATCATCAGTTTGATGTGTTATTCTATGGTGAATTTTTCTTGCTATGTATTTCTACTGTGATGTATTAAAAAAAAAATTAAATAACAAAACATCACACATAAAACTTAGAAACATTACCCAAAATACTTTGTTTAACTTGCTTGTCATGGAGAACACTTTGCACATTAAATTAAATGGAAATGGATACTTTGCATAGTAGTACAAATAGTTTCATTTTCAGATCATTATTATACATCAACCATCACTTCTAATTATATGATTGTATTTTTATTTATCAATTATAAGGAGATAAACACTATCACATAGTTAAAAATATTAGAATTAATCAATATACATTATTAATATTAAAACATTGAAAATTATGTCATTAATTTTGAATGGTAGAAAATGATAATATATATATATATATATATAAGTTGGACTATGATCTATTATTTATACAAAAATACTGTACAAAAAGTTGTGGGAGAGGGATGGCTGGAGGAGCTTAATCGATCCCTACCCTAATCTGTCTCCAAAATATCAAAGTTGGGGATTTCCCCTGACGGGGAAACCAACCCTTAAAGAGTCTGAGATAGTCATGTTTAACTAGATAATCTGAAATGCTAATGTAAGCTAGAAAGACAACATAAAGTAGATATATATAAATAAAAAAGACCACGAACCTTGACGAGGAACTGTCAAATCTTGTTGCCAAGTTCATTCTCAGCAGGGTCTTCTTCCACAATCTGGCAGCCATACTCTCGGATGATCTCTTCTTCTTTTGCAGAGAGGATATGCAGGGCCCTCAGAGGAGCAAGAGGAGGGGAGGTCATGACCGGAACCTCTGTGTCTTCATCCTTACGTCATGTGCCATCCGCAGACATAATCCAAACACTTGTATCTTCCGTAGTGGGCGTATTCACGAGGAGACTGTTGGTCTTTCGCAGTGAACGTTGTGAGTGAGGAATGGTGGATTTCATGTATCTTCTTTTGCCAGCAGACGGGCCTGCAGCACAGGGCACGGGGCTCATGCTAGGGGAGTCTTCAGTACCAGGGAAGTAGAAAGGGTGAGCTAGGGCGAAGGAGTTGGAGTCTGCTGAGGACACAGGAGCCACCCCCAAGGACCGAGGGGCGTTGCCGCGGTGCATGCATACAAAGAGAATGACTTGCACATTACCCCGGATGGGCTTCTGATGCTAGCGAGGGGGCATAGTCCAGCTGACGAGAGAGGAGACATGAGACACAACTAGGACACAGTGGGGGTGGAGGTAGTGGCGGGAAGTTTAGACTCTGAGGTCATAGAGGATGCAGAAAGCGTGGAGAGAAGAAAAATGAGCGAGGCGGAGGGAGTGGTAATCAAATCTCCAAGGAACATTAAAGGCTAGTGTTGAATTCCCTAGATGGTGTTGGGAGGAGTTGGTGCCAATCCCCTGACAGACATTAATGACATATGTCTTTGCCTGCCATTGATTTGAAACATGCCAAAGAAACTTGCCCATTCATCGTCCATAGAGCGATTAATAGTGGAGTTTGGCCTTCCACACACCATGTCAGAAACATTGGCATGTGGAGGCCTCGTGTCGGGTTCCCAACTAATAACACCCGCATCTAGGGGTTCAAGGTCCTTATGCATGAGATCGATGCAACTCATCTGAAGAGACTCATCCATGACAGACTAGAAGTTAGAGGTATAGCGTGGATGGTTGTATTCAACACCTTTGTTGGCTAGGAAATCAGCTACAGAGTTTGCTTTTCTCCGTACATGGAGGAAAGTAATGGCTTTGTGATGTTGCAGCCAATGTTCCAAATTCTTGAAGCGAGTTGCCACTCTCCAACTGTTGGTAACTTTTGTAGATGGTGCTCCGAATAAGAGGCAAGTGGCCCCTTGAATGATGATATGTGATTCCCCTTCAGCTTCCAGTGGGAAGAGATTCAACTTGATGGCGATGAATATGCCTTGGATGAGGCCCTCAAACTCCGTAGAGTTGTTTCTATCCCATCCTATTGACCCATAGAAGATGTGCAGAGGATTACCTTTAGAGTCTTTGAAGATTCCTCCAAAGCCCGCATCCCCTGGATCGCCTTTGGAGGCTCCGTCGAAGTTGAGTTTGAAGAGACCATCAAGGGGAGGCGACCAAGCTTCTCGAGAGGTGGAGGGAGTGTTGAGACGAGAGGAGATATCATTGGGGTGGGCGAGACCCAGGCTCCAATTGTTCCAAATGAGGCATTCTGCGGTGGTTATTGGTAAGTCAGAATTTTCCCAATGTGTGAGCACAAGAGTTTCCTTCAGGTAGCTGCAAAATTTGGTCCAAATCATTTCTTGAGGAGCCGAAGTGTCCTTGAATATTCTATTTTTCCTTTCCTTCAAGAGAGTCCATATTAAGAGGCCAGGAATGAGCTGCCAGAGGTGATTTATGAGGTTGCACGAAAAAGGATCCTCTTGTCAGTGATTGAGTGTTTGGATGATGTTTCCCCAAGCTCTATTGCTTCCTTTACATAAAATTGCAATCGTATCCCAAAAGGTGTTAGATAGGGGGCATAGGTCCATACGATGATCGATTGATTCGGTATCATTTTGACAGAGTGCCATCGAGAAGGTCCCACAAATTCATGTTTCAATAGATTGTCCCATGTAAGGATACATCTTTTGCTAAGAATCCAAAGGAATGTAGCAACTTTGGGCCAGAGTTTGGCTTTCCAGATCTTCATCCATAAATTGTTCTGTTGACCAGGATCCAGAGGCTGAAGCATGTGGTATGCCTCCTTGGTGGAGAAGTTACCACTAAGAGTGTGGCCCCAACGAAGAATATCTAGTCCCTCTTGGATTCTGATTTTCCTTTTTTCTAATTCAGTCCAGATATCAAGGTGTTGTTCATTGTGCCATTGTGCCTACCAATAGTCCGTCGGAAGCCAATTCCGAAATCCTTGAGTTACCTCTTGAGCCCAGAAGTGCTTGACATTGTTCTTCTCTCTCGCCTGCAAAGTGGTGCTCCAGAGGGGGTGATGGAAGAGAGAGGAGAGGCTTGGAAATTGTTGCCATGAATCTTCCCAGAATCTGGCCTGCATTCCCGATCGAATTTTCCAGAAGCTATGAGCTTGGATGACGTGTTTACGTTGACTCGCGGCCTTCCAAATCAAGGAGCCTTCAGGTTATTTATTGAATCTGATTAAATCCTCTCGGCGCCAATTTGCAGCATATTTGGTGGCCCATAATTGAGCCCAAGGCGTGTGAGTGCTAGAAATCCACTTCCACCAAATACGAGCACCCATGATAATATTGTTGTGCTCAGGGTCTCTCAGCCCGAGGTTGCCTTGGACTTTTGGATTGCAGACGTAGTTCCATTTTTTTAGCGCCCATTTTTATTGTCCTTGTTACCACCCTAGAGAAAGGACCTCTGGAGATTGCAAATGGATTTGAGGACCCACTTAGGAGCAACAAGAGCATAGAAGAGATATAAGGGCATAGATTGTAAGACAAGGCATCCCGCGATGTTGAGTGTGTGAAAGGTCCGGGAGGTGAGTCTCGCTTCCATATTGTCCAGCAGCTCTTTCTAGGAGGTGTGCTTGATGGAAGAATCCTCTGAGGTGTGCTTGATGGCAGAATCCGTGAGAGGAGCGTCCAGATATTTGGAAGGGAGAGTGGCAATAGTGAGCCCAAGGATCCTCGCGAGTAATGAACAATGATGTGCTTGTTGAAGAAGAAAATTTGAGATAATTAGTCCATATATGCTAACCGTCTTTGATTTTGATTATATATTATAGGTGGAGAAAACCAATTTTGAAAAATAAAGATTATTACATAATTTTGAAATTTAAAAAATTATTGATGGAATGTCTCTCAACCATTCTTTTAGTTATGTGTTTTTATTATTGAAACGTGTATCAACTATCTTTAATTATGTCGTTGTACTGGTTATTATCAATATGTACTGGAGTTAGTTGTTAGTGGTTGTAGTTTTAATAAATTTTGTTTGGAGTATTCATCCATTCATTGATCGTTTTCAATTAGTCCGATATGATCGATTTATATTCAACCACGGAATGTGAGTTGCTTAGGATGACAGACTATGATCGATTTATATTCACCCACGGAATGTGAGTTGCTTAGGATGTCAGCCTGTCATCTGCTGTGGACAAAGTCTGAAAATAAGTGGCTCGCTAAGTCTGCGGGGTTGTTATTAGCCCACTCTCGGATTTTGGATTTTGGCAGGGCAGTCAACGGAAACCGTCATATACAGTGCTGCTCATTTATTGCACATTGGTTAGTTGGTTATATTCGATTGGTCCTAGGATGTTTGGAAAAGCATTAACATAGATTCAGTCCTTTTTTTAAGAATTTATGGCTTGATAGCCTTCTAAATAAGCTTTTTCGTTTCATGTACATCACCCACCAAACCTTGTCTCCACCCAACCTTGATAGTCATGTATTTTTCTGGACGTTCCTCTAGAGGATATAATTATTCATTTGACAATTTTAGATGACAGGTTTGACAGACCTAAATCCATTTAAATTTTTTTTCCTTGGTAAACCGTGGTTAATATTAATCCCAATATATTTTCTAATCAATGTTAAAATAAACCATTTTAAATTCAGATTAAATCTATTTTTATATAATTATGTAAAGTATTTTTAAATATGATTAAAATTTAATAAATGCAAAAAATGAAAGGTAGATTATGAAGCCAAACCCAAGTTAGCAATATTTGTATAGACTTAGTGGTAAGATTAAAATAAAAAAAGAGTGTGAAACCAATAAAAAATTTATAGAGCATAAATAAATAATCCTTTGGTCAAACAAATTCACTCATTATAAGAATGTGAAATAAACAATTAGAAATAATTGAATTTGCATATTACTAAAGAAATTTGTAAAAAAAAAAAAAGTATGTAACATAAGTATGGATACATCCATCTTTGGAACTTCTTTTCACTTTTCCACATTACAGGTTAGACATAGGAGGGTTCAAACTAGCTCAATTAGATATTTTGATCTGGTCCACATCCTTAAAAGAAATAGGTTTAGGAATAGAGGTCCTCTATTACCCACCACTCCTTGTAAGTGGAAAACCAAAGTGAGAGTTGCATCTTTTCTATAGTTATATTATGAATCCATATACAATTACAAACTCCAAAAGCATATATATATGAGTTGTAAGCCTTATCTTTGATGATGTAATTTCATAATGCATTGATGAAATTTCAATAAGATCTTAGATCTAGAATAGTCCAATTCATATAGTATAAATTCATATCTTGGAATCAATACAATGTGAGTTGAAGGTGACATAAAAATTTTTCCACCATATAACAACAAATAGTTGTCAAAAGTCATTTCACCTAAAAAAAAATATTACTCATTTACCATGAAGCCGTACATGAGTGCAAATTTGTGTTTTATATCTACTAGATAAATAAAATATTGAACCCAAAACATTGATATTTTTCTATAATAGAGTGGACCATGATTTACAAACTTACAAGAATATCATAACAATCTCTAGCTCACTTCACCCCATCACAATGATTCATATCAAGTATTACATGAAACAATTTTCTTTCAAATATTTCACGAATGACTTCACCATATTAAAGACTACACCGGCAAATTTAGGCAGACAAGGCCTTTCATCATACATATTTTATGTAGTGAATTTAGTGGAACAAAATGCAGTAACATCTTATCACATGTATACCTTTCATGGGACATTTATCTTCCCTTGATATTTTCTTCCCACGATTTTATTTTTTTCAATCTGGGTTAGTTTAACGTTCTCAAGTGTAGCTATGATATCTTCAATATATCATATAAGTTGATTAAAACCCAGAGTCAAAATATGAAATAAAATACTCTATGAAAATCTTCTCAAATTTGCTAATAGAACATAACTAGTCCAACTATTGTTTCTTTAAAGATAATCTCATTCAATTTTTTCCACGTATTGATTTTATAAAAGAGATTCATGATGTTTCCATCTTGTGTGAGTAGTATAACATTGGGGATCTTTAACCTTTATGAAAGATATTAGCTCCACATGAGAGAAAACACTTTCTATCATATTGTAGAATTTGTCACTTTCTTTCATGCGGGACGGAAGGTTTCCATGTTTCATATCGCTAGATCTCTTTATTTTATATTTTAAAGGGATAACTACTCATCATCTAACAATTTCATTCACTTTTTGATACAATTTTTTTTTTAATAAATACTAGTTTTTGAATAGTTTCGAGCTAGCCCAATATTGGATAGAAGAATAGTAACCCAAAAAATGTAATAAGGATTTATTAATTTTATAAGATTTAAAATATTAAAATTTTTATATAAGAAAACTTATAATTATTTTAATATATTATGAAATAGGTATACTTGTCACTAAATTTTATAATTATTGATTTGTATGTAGTATTTTTTAATTAAAACAAAATAAATGGAGAAAAATAATTAAGAGAGTTATTTGTTTTTTAAATTAATTGAATTTCTTTAAATTAAGAAAAAAATAAAAAATTATTTTTATATCAAAATTTTCAATTAAATATGTTTATATATTTATTTAGCATATTTATAGATATATTTATTTTAGAATAAGACTTTTAGAATATTAATTAATTATTAGTAATTATGAGGTGGATGGTAGAGATTTAACCTCGACTAAATATGTTGGAATATTCCTAGTCATAGATAAAGAGTTAAGATTTATATCCAAGTTACATATGTTTTTCGCATGAATAGTTTGTTTACTAGGGACATAGATTGATACAAATCCCCTAACCTGTCCTCCAAAGCCTTTGTTGTAGCTCCTCTTGAAACATTCAATGATATTGAATTTGAGACACATATTCATATCACGTTCTTTTCCTTCTGATCTAACTTTGCCTACTCTTTTGTTGACATTGTTGTTGGTTTAGTACATATATCTACCAAATTCCATTAATCTGTATCCACCAATAGATCCTTCATTTTAAGTATCCACAACTCAAAGCTATGTCCATTGAGTTTCTTGATCTCTATCTTTCAATTGTTAGCCATCACCTTTCACCACAAGAATCGATCCCATAGATCTTCCACTATAACAGGGTATACCACACGCCCAAGAAAAACCCCTCATCCGCAAAGGCATCCCCTTGAAGTTGAAATTGAGCTTAAACCAATTGTATGTTTCTACCTTGTACAAAAATTACTTTCAAATGAATTCTTAAAAAACATAAAATATAGAATAACAAGAACAAGAAATATACGTAGAAATATTTCTACTAGAACCCAAAACTTGGAAAACCATATTGATTTTTCATTATATTCCTTTCAATGTTACAATAAATTATATGCATGTTGAAGAATTCATAAACCCCATTCCATTAACCCTGGATTAGAACATAATCAAAGTTTTCTTGAACAAATCTACAAAATACCATGGGAAAAACCATCATGCCCAAAACCATGTACAAAACCATGGGTGGGTCTACGCACCATCCTTAGGTCTGCCCAACTAAAAAAATCTAGGGCGTTTTTATGGACCCCATGAAGGGGTCTACTATCCCCTGCAAACCCCTAGGCAAGGGGGGTTGTCACCTCCCCTGTGCCACCCCACTGCGCCCCACACAACATAACATTACATGACACTAGTCGTGGAAAGGATTTAACACATACCCATTACATAAGTTGAAGATAAAAGTATTGGAGGTATTGGTGATTTTAGATTATTTTCCAAATCTACAATAAAATTAAGTTTAATTTATTTTTAAAATCATTTTCTAAAAAATGACAAAATTGAATAACTTAAAAAATTAAATTTGCTTTTATTGTAATTGATATTTAAAGATATTAGAAGGCCAGGAATGAGCTGCCAGAGGCCCCAAGCTCATTTTTATTGTAATTGATATTGTAAGTGATTGAGTGTTTGGATGATGTTGCCCCAAGCTCTATTGCTTCCTTTGCGTAAAATTGCAGTCGTATCCCAAAAGGTGTTAGATAGGGGGCATAGGTCCATACGATGATCGATTGATTCAGTATCATTTTGACAGAGTGGCATCGAGAAGATCCCACAAAGTCATGTTTCAAGAGATTGTCCCATGTAAGGATACGTCTTTTGCTAAGCAGCGAAAAGAATGTAGCAACTTTGGGCCAGAGTTTGGCTTTCCAGATCTTCATCCATAAATTGTTCTGTTGACCAGGATCCGGAGGCTGAAGCATGTGGTATGCCTCCTTGGTGGAGAAGTTACCACTAAGAGTGTGGCCCCAACAAAGAATATTTGGTCCCTCTTGGATTCTGATTTTCCCTTTTCCTAATTCAGTCCAGATATCAAGGTGTTGTTCATTGTGCCATTATGCCTGCCAATAGTCCGTCAGAAGCCAATTCCGAAATCCTTGAGTTACCTCTTGAGCCCAGAAGTGCTTGACATTGTTCTTCTCTCTCGCCTGCAAAGTGGTGCTCCAGAGGGGGTGATGGAAGAGAGAGGAGAGGCTTGGAAATTGTTGCCATGAATCTTTCCAGAATCTGGCTTGCATTCCTGATCGAATTTTCCAGAAGCCATGAGCTTGGATGAGGTGTTTATGTTGACTCGCGGCCTTCCAAATCAAGGAGCCTTCGGGCTCTTTATTGAATCTAATTAAATTCTCTCGGGGCCAATTTGCAGCATATTTGGTGGCCCATAATTGATCCCAGGGCGTGTGAGTGCTGGAAATCCACTTCCACCAAATACGAGTGTGCATGATAATATTGTTGTGCTCAGGGTCTCTCAGTCGGAGGCCGCCTTGGACTTTTGGATTGCAGACGTCCTTCCATTTTTTTAGGGCCCATTTTTTATTGTCCTTGTTACCACCCTAGAGAAAGGACCTCTGGAGATTGCAAATGGATTTGAGGACCCACTTAGGAGAAACAAGAGCATAGAAGAGATATAAGGGCATAGATTGTAAGACAGATTTGATGAGGACAAGGCGTCTCGCGATGTTGAGTGTGTGAAAGGTCCAGGAGGTGAGTCTCGCTTCCATATTGTCCAGCAGCTCTTTCTAGGAGGTGTGCTTGATGGAAGAATCCTCTGAGGTGTGCTTGATGGCAGAATCCGTGAGAGGAGCGTCCAAATATTTGGAAGGGAGAGTGGCAATAGTGAGCCCAAGGATCCTCGCGAGTAATGAGCAATGATGTGCTTGTTGAAGAAGAAATTTGAGATAATTAGTCAATATATGCTAACCGTCTTTGATTTTGATTATATATTATAAGTGGAGAAAACCAATTTTGGAAAATAAAGATTATTACATAATTTTGAAATTCAAAAAAATTATTGATGGAATGTCTCTCAACCATTCTTTTAGTTCTGTGTTTTTATTATTGAAACGTGTATCAACTATCTTTAATTATGTCGTTGTACTGGTTATTATCAATATGTATATGTACTGCAGTTAGTTGTTAGTGGTTGTAGTTTTAATAAATTTTGTTTGGAGTATTCATCCATTTATTGATCGTTTTCAATTAGTCCGATATGATCGATTTATATTCACCCACGGAATGTGAGTTGCTTAGGATGTCAGTCTGTCATCTGCTGTGGACAAAGTCTGAAAATAAGTGGCTCGCTAAGTCTTCTCGTAGTAAATGAGCGGGGTTGTTATTAGCCCGCTATCGGATTTTGGATTTTGGCAGGGCAGTTAACGGAAACCGTCATATACGGTGCTGCTCATTTATTGCACATTGGCAAGTTCGTTATCTGTTTCCTATATATATTCGATTGGTCCTAGGATGTTTGGAAAAGCATTAACATAGATTCAGTCCTTTTTTTAAGATTGTGTTAATTTGTTTGTAAAATTCTGTCGGTCTACAATGGCTCTATCACAAACATTTCTGCACCCCAAGCTCAATTCAGGCTTTTTGTCTAAGAGCTATTTGGATAATAAATCAGAAGTACTCCTCCCAGTCAATAAGACTATCATGTGCTCTGCACTAGTAAATCATCGGGGAGGCAATAAATCGAGAACTCTTCATCGATTTTGCTGCCCAGAGATGAACTCAGACACTTTATTTTCATTGAACAAAAGAAGAGACGTATTACGGGAGGCAGCAGTTGCTGAGAAGAATATGGAGAGCCCCGATACAACTCCTGCATGCACGGGTCTTGGAATTGTAGATTTTCTGAGGGACAAGAACTTGCTCATCACAGGTGCCACTGGTTTTCTGGCAAAAGGTATGTGACACCTTCTTGAAGTTATACTTTAAGCTTGCTCAGTACTTGATCACCGCGGTTGTTTTATTTATATGTGCAGTGTTGATTGAAAAAATACTGAGGATGCAACCAGACGTGGGAAAGCTGTATTTGATAATCAGGGCTGACGACTCCATTAGTTCTGCGTTAAAGAGATTGATGAATGAAGTAAGATAAGTATCGTATTAAGTTTAACTGAGATTAGTGGTTTCGCAATCTATTTATTGGGTTGATAATGCAGACTTATGTGATGCTGAGTTCACGTGTAATGATTTGTGAAAATTAGGTTCTGAATACCGAGTTATTCAACGGGTTGCGTGAAATTCATGGCAACGAATTCCATGAATTCATGCTGAAAAGAGTGGTCCCTGTGGCTGGAGACATGACGAAACAAAATCTTGGAATTGAAAAAGATATGGTCCATGTGCTCACCAAGGAAGTGGACATTATCGTCAGCTCCGCAGCGACCACAACATTTGATGAAAGGTTTTGTATTTTACCCACAAGCATAAGCATATATTTAATTAGTATATTTTTTATTATATATGTTTGATAGATTTTTTTATTTTTTTATATATTTATAAATGGATTTGAGTCATGTTTATATAGGTTGAAATATATTTTAAATAATAAAAATTATTAATTTTAAGGCTATTATTATAGTATATTTTCATTTAATTTTGGTGAAAGTGAGTTTTTAAAAAAATAATATCCTTGTACTTATATATTTTTATTAGGTTCAAAAGGGTATTCCATAACCTAGGTGGTTGGTGCTTGATTTTAATCCATCATATATTATATAGGTAGGTTATATTATTAATGAATGATATTATTTGGGTATGTGGTATCTATAGTATTGATAATCTATAGTGTGTAACCATGATATTGTAACAAGGTATGTTGACAAATTATTTATAAGATTTGTTTGTTTGTAATAAAGTATGTTTACACATTATTATTTGTAAGATTTGTTTGTTTGTATTCTTTTTATTTAATTGTAGTGACTCCCATGGAAAGAGTATTCACTTGAAAAGATAGACATTCAATTTTCAAAGCTCTAATGATAAATAGAGTGTAGAGTGTTCACTGAAAAAGACACATAATTAAAATCCTCACACAATTAAATTAAATTGAAAAATTCTCTCACCCCCAATTAAATTGAGAATTCTCTCACCCCCAATTTGTGTTATCTTTAAAATAAAAAAATACAATTAAATTAAAAGTATTCTTTGTTACAGATATGATGTCGCCTTGGAAACCAACACAAAAGCAATTGCTCGCCTTCTGGAATTTGGCAAATGCTGCGAGAAATCCCAACTTTTCTTGCACATCTCTACCGGTAACCCATCGATTTCATTCTCGGTTTATAACGTTAGTAACTCATCCATCTCATCATCCATTGTGCTTACCTGTAATGCTTCATTTCATTACAGCTTATGTGAACGGGCAGTTACAAGGTCGATCAGTGGAGGAGCCTTTTCAGATGGGGTACACTATAGCCGGAGAGAAATCAGCCTCTGTTCCAATTCTGGACGTCCAAGCTGAATTTCATTTAGCAAAGAAAGCTCTGGAAGATTTTGAAAATGAATTTTCAAATCTCCAAGACTGCAAGTTGAAGAAAGCGAAAGTCGCTCAAAGGATGAAAGATTTGGGAATGGAAAGGTAACCTTATAAATATAAATATGGTTTGTGTTCATTAGAATTAAATTAAATGGAGAAGTATTAGAATTAAATTAAATGGTTCAATTTGAAAGTTCAAGAAAGTGATGACAATGTTGTTTTACAGGGCAAGATCATACGGATGGCAGGATACATACGCGTTCAGCAAGGCAATGGGCGAGATGATAATAGCTAATGGGAGGGGAGATTTACCAGTAGTTATTGTTCGTCCCACTGTTATTGAAAGTACAAGCAGTCAACCTTTTCCTGGATGGATTGAAGGCCATCGGTAAGTGGTTTAATCATTTGTGGATTGAATCTAAGCGAATATGAATGTTATGTATCACACCAGCTACTTAGTCTACTATTCCTGGAAATTGCAGAATGATTGATCCAGTCATCACGCACCATGGCAAAGGTCAGCTATCTTGCTTGTTGGGCGATCCAGACACTGTGATAGATCTGGTCAGTATCCATATAAACACATGAATCTGCACAACCGTTTGAGATTCTCTTCTCTTTTTTTCATTGATGTGTTATTGTTCGTTGAATTCAAATTACAGATACCCGCAGACATGGTTGTAAATGCAACTTTAGCAGCCATGGCAAAACACGCAGGAAAGGCAGGCCTAAAGGTTTATCAGGTTGCTTCTTCGGTGGCAAATCCATTAACATTACGACATGTTTTTAAAATAATATTTGAACATTTTAAATGCAATCCATACATTGATCACAATGGAAAGCCAGTCAGATTGCTAAAGGAAATGACGTGGATTAATACTATGGAGAACTACTGGCAGGCTTTGGATACAGCATTTGATTCTCCTACCCCTGTAAGTTGTCACATTAGTTTTTTGTATTCACCCACTGAGCAGTACTGTGTTTAATGAACATAATTCTAGTGCACATTTTTAAAATATTTCGAAATATTCATCTTTAAGAAAATCACGGTTTACTCATTATATTACATCTTGCAGATAAATGGGTTATCAACAGAACATATCGTGCAGAAGTTGAAATACATGGCCAAAATTCACGAGCCATACTCATTCTGTAAAGCAAGGTCAGTTGTTTGCAAAAAGAGCAAAGATTTCATGCCGAAAATTATTATAACTAATTAACAGCTAATTATTTCTGTGGATACGTACATAAACTATTGTTTGTATATATTTGTGCAGATTCGATATCTCAAATTCTGAAAAGTTGTCTCAGGAGCTCTCTCCAGAGGAAAGAGAGACTTTCGGATTTGATGTTAAGGATATCGAGTGGAGAAATTACATTGGAAATATTCATATTCCTGGACTCAGGAAACATGTCTGGAAAGGACGCGGTACGGGAAAAAAGATTATAAGTATCTAGCACCTGCATTAACATAGAAAGTGGAGCAAACTCTGGAAAATACATTTGTTTTTGGCCGTTGTGTAGCAATAGTGCAGTTACAGGGTATTTCAGTTATGTTCAGTGTGATGTTTCAGTTATGTTAGAGGATATTTGTGTTGTTCAGAATTTGACGCAACGTTGGGTTAAAATAAAAAATCCGACACGACGTTGTATTAAAATAAAATTTGAGGGAGATTTCTATTGAATATAACATTGGCAAGTAATTTTTTTTCATCTGGGTTCGGTTTTGAGTTGTGATTGAGTGTATATGCATTTAATGTTGCATTTATATGAATTTTTTTTAATTGATTAATTTAATTAAAAGAAAAATAAATATATAATTATATTGTAGATAATTTTGAATATTTGATTTTTCTATATTATCATGAATATATTATAATATTTTAAAAAAGCTAAATCTCAATCATTTACTTAATAATTATGTATTATGGAATTAAATTTTAGAAAACCATTTTCAAAATAAGGAAGTCTATTAATGTCACATTATTATTATTATTATTATTATTAATAAAAAAATAAATATGAGTCAAACATTACATTTAAAAAAACATATTCCAAAATTCTGAACCATAGAGATTTACTACACTTCACTATTAAAAATTTTAACATTTTAACATGTTTTGTTAGGATAAAATAGGTCAATATAATGGTTATCAATACCAAATGCCCAAAATATCCATAATTCATTTTATATAATATATGTTTCTATGATAATTTGTTTACAACTATAAAAAAAAAGCCTCATTATTTTTAATTGAAATCTCAATTTTTAATATGTATAATTATTTTAAAGGATATTCTAAATTATTTCAAGAAATTTATTAAATAATTTTCAACCAAATCTTTTTAATAAAAAAATAAAATTTAAAAAGCAATTTTTAATATTTTTAAATTTTAATAAACCATTTTTAATTTTAATAAATTTTAATTATAATTTTATAAATATTATGTAATTATATATATAATTTTTTATATTTATATTAAAATAAATTATTATATTTATTTAATTAAATATATAAATATAATTTAAAATATAAGACTTAATATTTAAAATAAAATTCATTTTAAATTAATTAATATTTTATTTATTATTTTAAAAATTATTATTAGCATTTGAAGAGAAGTATACAAGGTTTCAATCTCTTAAAAGTACATGTTTTACCATCTCTTTTTCCACATTTGGAATACTTGTATTCTACACCAAATGTGAAGTATACAAGGTTTCAATCTCTTAAAAATATGTGTTTTACCATCTCTTTTTCCACATTTGGAATTCTTGTATTCTTCACTAAATGTTATGTTCCCATGGATGCATTAGATTGTGATTAGGTGGTTTTTGAAATATTATTTGATAAAAAAAACATTTGCATATTATTTATCATTTTAACTAGAGTTTTATTTTTGTTTTTATTTTTTTTTAGATTTTCATTGTAGTTCATTAAATTTAAAGTTTAAGATTCATAAAAACAGTATTGAAATTCATAAAGAGAATCGATTTCTTAAAAATTAGAAATGTCTCATGCATAAAGTGTTTCGTCATTCCTTTGAAAGAAGTTTCATGTGGCAAAGCTTATTTCCCAGGCTATCCAGCCATAAATGCGCTTGGGAAGTAAATTCCCACAATTAGATGGCGTACTTGCTTTAATCCTATGGTGGCCATTTACTATTAGGCGCATTTATGACTGGATAGTCTTAGAAGAATTTATGGCTTGATAGCCTTACAAATAAGCTTTGTCGTTTCATGTACATCACCCACCAAACCTTGTCTCCAGCCAACCTTGATAGTCATATACTTTTCTGGACGTTCCTCTAGAGGATATAATTACTCATTTGACAATTTTAGATGACATGTTTGACAGACCTAAACCCATTTAATTTTTTTCTCCTTGGTAAACCATGGTTAATGTTAATCCTAATATATTTTCTAACCAATGTTAAAATAAACCATTTTAAATTCAGATTAAATCTATTTTTATATAATTATTTAAAGTATTTTTAAATATGATTAAAATTTAATAAATGCATAAAATGAAAGGTAGATTATGAAGCCAAACCCAAGTTAGCAATATTTTTATAGACTTAGTGGTAAGCTCAAAATCAAGGAAGAGTGTGAAACCAATAAAAAATCCATAGAGCATAAATAAATAATCCTTTGGTCAAACAAATTCACTCGTTATAAGAATGTGAAATAAACAACTATAAATAATTGAATTTGCATATTACTAAAGAAATTTGTAAAAATAAAATAAGTTTGTAACATAAGTATGGATACATCCATCTTTGGCGCTTCTTTTCACTTTTCCACATTACAGGTTAGACATAGGACGGTTCTAACTAGCTCAATTAGATATTAACCTAGGAGGGTTCAAACTAGCTCAATTAGATATTTTGATGTGGTCCACATCCTTAAAAGAAATAGGTTTAAGAATAGAGGTCCTTTGTTACCCACCACTCCTTGTAAGTGGAAAACCAAAGTGAGAATTGCATCTTATGTATAGTTATACAATTACAAAATCCAAGAGCATATAAATATGAGTTGTAAGCCTCATCTTTGATAATGTAATTTCATAATGCATTGATGAAATTTCAATAAGATCTTAGATCTAGAATAGTCCAATTCATATAGTATAAATTCATATCTTGGGATCAATACAATATGAGTTGAAGATGACATAAAAAAATTTCCACCATATAACAACAAATAGTTGTCAAAAATCATTTCACCTTTAAAAAAATATTACTCATTTACCATGAAGCCGTACATGAATGCAAATTTGTGTTTTATATCTACTAGATAAATAAAATATTGAACCCAAAACATTGATATTTTTTTATAATAGAGTGGACCATGATTTACAAACTTACAAGAATATCATAACAATCTCTACCTCACTTCGCCCCATCACAATGATTCATATCAAGTATCACATGAAACAATTTTCTTTCAAATATTTCACGAAAGACTTGACAATATTAAAGAATACACCGACAAATTTATGCAGACGAGGCCTTTCATCATACATATTTTATGTAGTAAATTTAGTGGAACAAAATGCAGTAACATCTTATCACATGTATACCTTTCATGGGACATTTATCTTCCCTCCTTGATATTTTCTTCCCACGTTTTTTTTTCCTTTTCAATCTGGGTTAGTTTAACGTTCTCAAGTGTAGCTATGATATTTTCAATATATCATATAAGTTGGTTAAAACCCAGAGTCAAAATATGAAATAAAACACTCTATGAAAATCTTCTCAAATTTGCTAATAGAATATAACTAGTCCAACTATTGTTGCTTTACAGACACTCTCATTTAATTATTTCCACGTATTGATTTATAAAAGAGATTCATGATTTAATTATTTCCACGTATTGATTTATAAAAGAGATTCATGATGTTGCCATCTTGTGTGAGTAGTATAACATTGGGGATCTTTAACCTTTATGAAAGATATTAGCTCCAAATCAGCGAAAACACTTTCTATCATATTGTAGAATTTGTCACTTTCTTTCATGCGGGACGGAAGGTTTCCATGTTTCATATGGCTAGATCTCTTTATTTTATATTTTAATGAGATAACTACTCATCATCTAACAATTTCATTCACTTTTTTTTATAAATACTAGCCTTTGAATAGTTTGGAGTACCTCAATATTGGATAGAAGAATAGTAACCCAAAAAAATAAATGATGTAATAAGGATTTATTAATTTTATAAGATTTAAAATATTATAATTTTTACATAAGCAAATTTATATGACATAAGTATACTTGTCACTAAATCTTATAATTATTGATTTGCATGTAGTATTTTTTAAATAAAACAAAATAGGTAGGAGAAAAATAATTAAGAGGGTTATTTGTTTTTTAAATTAATTGAATTTGTTTATATATATATATATATATATATATATATATATATATATATTTATATATATATATATATATATATATATATATATATATATTTCAAAATTTTCAATTAAATATATTTATTTAACACATTTATAAATATGTTTATTTTAGAATAAGACTTTTAGAATATTAATTAGTTATTAGTAATTATGAGGTTGATGGTAGAGATTTAACCTCCACTAAATATGTTGGAATATTCCTAGTCATAAATGAAGGGTTAAGATTTATGTCCAAGTTACTTATGCTTTTTTTAATAATTCATCTCAAATTAATTAATTAATGAAATGTCATATTGGGCATGTGGTATTGATAAGCTATAGTATTGACCCATGATATTGTAACAAAGGCTTTTTACAAGTTAATAATTTCCATGGTAAAGTGCGGGTGAATCTCCATGGTTTAAAATGTATGTATTTAACTCAATACTAATTCTTTTATAAGAAAAAATTGGAAGTTGTGTGAGTCTTGAGATGATTGCACATTTAACCTTTAACTTGAGAAAACATGACCCATGGGCATCTAAGCCCACAAAATGACCAGGGGATCATACCCTACCTAGGCCACACTAACTCTTAACATTGTTGGACTTTTTCCCACGAAGTTTCAAACTTGTGAACTTCACATCATAGGGTGCCTTAAAACTACACCCCATCACCATCTATTCTCTTCTCTATGTGATCCAGGTGTATATTGGTGGCCACCTGCCTATTCCACGTGGACTCCCACCATAGTTTCTTTTAGTTTCCTTAATTGTAGCATTATGCATAGTTTACTATTTTTGACAGTTTTTCGGTTCCCGAACTTATGGAGCCATTTTGAGGCTCTAAATGATGTTTTTTTGGAAAACTGGCAAACTTGTAGATATAGTCGAAAGTTGTAGTCATCAGATAGACATTTCTAATGAGGTATCATACTGTATGTCAAATAAAGATCATATATCAAAGCTACGACCCCTATAATTTGATGTACCAATTTACCCCAATGGGGCCCACAAAATTTTGGTGCTTCATCTCCTAGGGTTAGGTTTTTAGCATGCTTATGGTTTTTCGTTGTTTCTAAATAATTAAATGGCCTTTGAGCATCATTGTAACACGGTTCAGAAGACAGGTAGCTACCACATGTGACTATTATTTTTAGTATTTAAATAAACAAAAAATAAATATTCTTTTATTAACCAAACCAACCCTAAAAATGAAGATAATGCCACCAAACAACTTAGCAAGTGAAGAAAATGCTCGTAGAAATGAGCAAGCCCAAAACTTCAAAAAGGTGGGTGGAGAAATAATGTCACCTAGATTAATATTCCGTTGAACTTTTCCAAATTATAATTATAATGATGTTGAACACTTTTAACATAGCATCACTGACTTAACCACCAAAAAATTATGTTGAGAAGTAACACATAGCTTTGGATACATCATTTGATTCTCCTACCCGTGTAAGTTGTGACATTATTTTTTGGATACAACATTTGATTCTCCTACATGTGTAAGTTGTGACATTATTTTTTTGTATTGATCCAGCAGTGTGTTTACTAACATAATAGAACTTAAGATAATTCTAGTGAAGATTTTTAAAATATTTCGAAATATTACATGTTTAAGAAAATCACAGCTTACTCATTATAAACTCAAGGTTTTCTTGCAGATAAATTGGTTATCAACAAAACATATCGTGCAACAGTTGAAATACATGGCCAAAATTCAGCCATACTCATTCTGTAAAGCAAGGTGAGTTGTTTGCAAAAAGAACAAAGATTTCATGCCAAAAATTATTGTAATGAACAACTAATTATTTCTATGGATACATACATAAACTATTGTTTGTATATATTTGTGTAGATTCGATATCTCAAATTCTGAAAAGTTGTCTCAGGAGCTCTCTCCAGAGGAAAGAGAGACTTTCGGATTTGATGTTAAGAATATCGAGTGGAAAATTTACATTGGAAATATTCATATTCCTGGACTCGGGAAACATGTCTGGAAAGGACTCCCCGATCGGGGTGCTTGAGGACATCTGCCACCGGGAAAACCGTAGGACAGGTGTAGGCAAGGTACCATGCATATACGAGCGTGATACTCAAGAATGATAAGCATGACATCAATTAACCGAATGAGGAGGTACGCAAGGGATATGGGTATGATTGGGCATTTAGTAAGACAACCTGTGCTGTCAGAAGGGCAGTGTAAAAGGTAGAATAGGGTAAGCCTCAAAAGGTCTAGTTTGGCACTGCAAAAACCATTTTCCTCCAGAAGAAATTGTGATTTGAGGCGACAGACAGAAGCTGGTGCAACCATCGTTGAGAGGGTTCACGCTCTAGTTCAAGTTCAGAGGGTTCATGCTTTGGTTCAGGGGTATGTTCTTCTTAATTTCAACCTCATGCTTTTAGATATTAATTATTCCATGAAGCAGGATAGTGAAGGGTCTGAAAGGATAGGAATGTTTTTACCCATTTGCTACTCTGTGGCCAGGAATGGAAAATTCATACTGCCAGAGGCTATTCAGCCTTGTTTTCGTGACACTTGTAAGGTCGGGAGGTCTAATCATAGCTCTGTGTTTTATTTTTATGAGCATTGCAGTCTGTTTGATAGATGTCATAATTCCTTCATGCATGGTGGTCAATTCGCTTCGATTGGGTTTTTCCTGTGCTTGTTATATTTTGAAAATAGAAGGGTTAAATGGAGGAACCATTGTTGTCTGTGGCCTTGCCTTACTGAGTTATGGCAAAGGAAATTCCGTAATCTCGGCGTTGGACATTTTAAAAGTAATGGTTTTTATGTCGACCTCGATAGGTATAAGCATGGTATTATGTTGCAAATCTGTCATTTACATGCTCTCTGTTCTAGTTTTAACATTTATGTTTCAAATCCATCATTTAAATGCTCTCTATTCTAGTTTTAACATTAATCCTTGTAATTATGGGAGTCTACCCTGTTTGGTTAGAGTCTTTATAGCTATGATAGAGATTCAATATTGGGTATGTCTCTATGTCCAGTATAAAACTTGTTTCATCAATTTTCTCAGTCTATGGCATTATCTCTATCATGAGGAGTATCATGAGCCTCGAGAAGATTTTTTTTAGAAGAAAATATGTTTAATTGTTATACCTCTATTCTTCCATCATACAGGATCACAAAATGTCATTACAGGTTTAATTCAGTGAAATATCCAGAACAAAACAATGGTTAAGAGGCAAACGAGGTAGAGTGTGGCTCAAAATCAAGATATAGGAAAACAAAAGATGGTAAAATATATAGCTGAGACTAGTAAGCGAGGTAGAAATAAAAATAAAGAGGTGTTAGAGAATCTCTCGACAAATTACTCTCTTGGAAATCCTCCATAAGTCAGGAATGTGATTCACGGCTGGGAAAAATAAAGCTATAGTAATGAGGAAGATAATGAATCAGAAGCGGAAATTATGGATTTTATCACTGATCCTGGAAATACCAGAGGTCGTATTTCATTTTTTAACCAAACTGTTCATACATACTGGATCATGAAATGTGTTCTGGCCAAAGCTATGCAAAGTCTTCATCCAGGTAAAGAGACTCAAATATCAACATTGATGGAATTGCTTTAGGATATCAAAATTCAACTCCAGCATATCAAGGTGACACAGTATCAAGCGACGGATCGAATCTGACGAATTGAAAGGAATATTCAACAACTGTAGCAAGTGGACATGTCTAGTTCCACTGCAAAGGATCCAACACCAATAGACTCTTCAAATGGATAGTAACCCAGCTTAAGTTTTTATGATTTTTGTGGATAGTGCTTTAGTTCATAGTGGGTACTTAGTTAATGTTTTAAACAGTGAACTGGCCAGTGCAGCAAGTAGAAGAATGAAACATTATCAATTTTGGATGGCTTTCAATGCGTTAATGTGGCCAACAGACCTGGTTTCCTTTGGGTGGGTTGAGGCCACTAACTTAATATCTAATGTAACCTGATTTTTTATGATAAATAGAAAATAGTAAGGTCGTACCAAATTGACAAAAAAAAAAAACATGTCTAGAAAGGACGCGGTACCGGAAAAAAAATTATAAGTATCTAGCTCCTGCTTTAACTAATTAGTGTGCAGGGTTTGAGGTTCATTCTCTTCGGTGATTATAGAAAGTGGAGCAGATTCTAGATAATAGATTTTTTTTTTGTCGTTGTGTAGCAATAGTGAAGTAATTTGTTGAATATAAGGTGCAGTTACAGGGTATGATTAAGGTCTGCAGTGTGATGTTTCAGTTATGTAAGAGGAGATTTGTGTTGTTTAGAATCTGACACAATGTTGGGTTAAAATAAAATTTCTTTCATAATTCTGAGGAAAAATCCGACGCTACGTTGTATTAAAATAAAACTTCAAATAAAATTTGAGGGAGAATTCTATGGAACATAACATCCGGTAATTTATTTTTGTAAGTAGTGATTGAGTGTTAAAATAGAGATTATGTTCATAGATGCACCCAATATTATATATGGGTGTTAATATTTTTTTGGCTCAAGTAAAAGCCAAAGAGTTGGTTTATACAACTATGTTCTTCCAGGTTCACTCTTATTGGATTTAAACTAGTGAGAAGAACAACACAAAAAATGTATGCAAAATGTTGAAACTTCATAATATTGAGAACTTGAAAGACCAATATGACCAAAATACCCCTAAGATATACACATACCATACAACCATGAGTGCACTTCACGACGACCAAGGTTGTTACCTAGAAGATCTGGACACCCAAGATCTCCATGAATGTGGAACTCTAAATGTGTCAAGTGTCCCTCAAGTTGCTACATGTGCTCAGCTAGCCTATGTTGACCTCTGCCCAGTGACACATGTCTATCTAACATTCTCCATCGATTATGTTGAAAATCGATAATAAAATTGATTATTTCATTTTGATCCTCATATTTGTCATGACTCAATTGCTCCTAGAGCACAATGATTTTTCTAAGTTGTGGTTCCAGTCTGTGGAAATAGGAAGTATGTGAAGGGAAGTAGGAAGGAGAACCTCACCAGGTGAATAATGAGGATTATTGATCATTACCTTGTCAAGGTCAAACTCCTATACATCTCCTCCCTCCGTTTCTTTAGTTACTCTTTTGTGCTTCACCCCTTGGCTATGCAAACCTATCCTTTTCAGTGCTCTACCCCGTGCCTCATCATTTTTACCGTAACTCCAATTCGGTGTTTCTAGCACTATGCATCTGTTTTTGCACCCCACGCCCCTAATTCTACTAACAAATAACTACCTCAAGCCTATGCTTCGAGGGCCTCTCTACTTTAGTGGGAAGTCGATTCCAGCCAAGCCTGTTCCCACCAGAACCCACAAGTTGGCTTCTATGCCAATGATTAAGTATGAAAAACCCATGATACACCTCTTGAGCCTAAATTGGTTGCCACCAGAGTGAGATACAATATTTACCAGTCCAATTTAGTATCAATATTCTCCCCCTATCCACGAAGGAATTAAGGACACCATACTAATTTTCGCACCCCTTGCTACTACTTGAATGTATCAAGTTATATTTGAGACTTAGAGTAACTCTCAACACGAGAGTCACTAACTTTCAATTCCAAATGAAGAGAAATAACCCACAAACTTCATGACTATGTGTCTGGTATGCTAGAAATCCCAAGCTTTATTAAGCCAAAAAATGTGACGTCCAAAGACCAACCCAACTCACACAATGAGTTATCACAATATAAAGACAATGGGGATTGTTTTGGGGGCTTACCTATTTTAAACAAAAAAAAATGATCCTTTTCATTAATAAAAGTACATTACATAGCTCATTTTTTATATAATTGTTATTTCTATACTTGAATATCTACTTTGTTCTCCATTTCCAAGGAGGATTTTACACCAAAATTAAAAACAATTCCCCTGTCAAAATTCCATCAGTGGCTTACATATTATCTCTTACAAAGCTAAAAAAACATATATTGATTACCTAAGATAATCCTACATTAATATAAAAAGGAAATAAGATAGCTAGTTCGATATACATGCATTCCCATTCCGATGTAACCGCATTGCCTAATTTGTATCCAACATTTCCTATCAACCTGAGTCTTGTCAAAAATACAAAAAACAAAATTGATAACCTAAATAGATTCGATACTTCCCGAGTACATATGGTAGTTTCATTGATAGGCTGCATAGAAGATCTTTCCCTGCCTCGATTTGTTTCCTCTTTTAGACAATAGGTCAGTCATCTGGTTTTGTTCCATATAAATTTGGTTGAAATTGATTGACCTGAAATATGAATACAAAAGATGAATACACTCCATCCACTTGGAGAGGATAGGTGGCCGGAAATTAGTATAAGTCCTGACCGAATCAATAATGCATTTAAAATCTCCATTTATGGCTATACTGTCCAAACCCAGCTAGGAAGCAAAGGATAATATACCCGAGAGGGAAATCACCTTAGCTTTGTTGTTGGTACTTGTTCCCTCATTCCACCAAATGTTATAGAATTGATTTGGCTCCAATGAAATGATAACACCACATCTGCAACATCTATTCTGACATGCACCATCAAATGAGCCCCATGGATAGCCCTCCTTGATGTTCCTGTAAATATCTTCCTCGATTTAGTTCTAGTATTCTTATGTCCTATCTCATTGAAATAAGAAATAATTTTCTTGATATCCCTCCACATCGAGGGAACATTATTTTCAAACAACCATTCATTCCTGCTTCTCCAAATCACCTAGTAAATAAAGAGAGGGAGAGTCTGATACTCCTTATGTTCATTTATCCATTTGCAGGTGAAGGTGGTCAGAGTGTGGCACAAAAATGGACAATCTAAATTAAGTAGTTTTGATACCTCGTGCCATACCTCTGATACAAATGAGAATCTAATAAATAGGGGTGTGATGTTATCCTCCTGTTGGTGGCAGAAAACACATATACCAGGACCATAAGACCATTTTATTTAGCATGTCCCAGGTCATTATTCTGTGATTTATTATCATCCATGTGAAGCAGATGATCTTGCAAGGGGTTGTCCATGACCATACCTAATTGAACCAATTATGAACATGAATATTAGAAACATGAAGGGGCAGGGTTGAGTATATACCTCTCATGGATGGTAAGCCATTTTTCCATGTGTTCACCCATTGAAGAGTGTCCTCCCCAGCCCCAATCACTGCTTTTGAGTTATATAGATTGGTTATGTACACATCCAATTCTAGTGCCAATATTTTCTAAAGTCCCAATGTAGTTGCCCGCTTCCATCTAGCACTATAAGGCAAGTTGATAGGGTTCATGGAAAGTTGTGTAAAGCATGTGATCCCCTTTTTTCTAAGAGTGTAAATGAGATCTTCTTATAGTGGGTGATTGCCCTGAAACTTAGATACCACATCCAGTCCAACAACTGCCAAATTTCCTTATCTAATTTTCCATTTCATAGAACTTAGCATCCAATGTATGTTCATATTAATGTTGTGCCATGAAAAGGAGGAATTTCCTATTCTAAAAAATCCCCTAGAAATCCTTGTCGAGAAAGAGTATCCCTTCATATAATTATCCTTTATAATGTTTCTCCAGATCGTGGCTTCGTTAGTAGCCCATCAAAGGCTTTTAACAAGCAACACATTGTTGAAATTGCGGGTATTAAGAATACCACATCTTTCCAAAGTGGTCAGTCTCACTACCATGTTCCATTAGGCAAGATGGATCTTCCCGTGCTTAGATACCCTCAACCAGATGAAACAAGGCATACGAGTGTCAATTTTGTTGCATATTTCAGTTGGGATAGAGAAAAGGTACATCCAGTATACCGCAATGCTCTTGAGAGCCGCTCATACCAATACCAATCTTCCAACCAAATTCAACCATTTATTTTCCCATCTGGTTATTCTCCTATTGTACCTGTTCAGTAGCAAGTCCCAATCTTCCCTCCTATAATTTTTTTCTTTGAGGTGGAGGCCTAAATATAGCAGTCCCTCACTCAACAGTCTCCTTTTGATCCCAAATAGTTCTCCAATTAACCTGCAACGTTCTTCCTTAATTTCCTCTGAAATCAAACCAAATTTAACCTTTCTCATATTCATACCTGAGGCCTTACTAAAGGTAAAAATAATATTATGAATATACCACCAGTAATCTTTGTAGAGCATGACCCCAAACAATAATTCATTTACGAACATCATTAGGGGAGTTTTGAGGTCTAAAATGGGCCTCCTAAGACAAATAAACGACCAAAATAAACTTTATAAGAACCAATAGGATTCAAGATGATGATGTCAACCATGGGGGATAATTCACTAGTTTTTAATTAAAAGGGTAAAAAGATTTAAAAAAATAATAAAATAATAAAACTACATTTTCAACTCGTATTTTCAACCTATATCCCAAAGTTTTTACTCAAATGTCGAGCGGGAGTACTCGTTGGATGAAAAATTTAATTCCTCATCCAAGGAGTACCTATGTTGCATACTTTTGATCGACCTTGGTACACGAAAAATGAGAAATACATGAAAAAACGTGATTGCAATCATGTTTTTCATGTATTTCTCATTTTTTGTGTAGTAGGATCCCTCAAAAGTATGCAACATGGGTACTCCTTGGATGATGAATTAAATTTTGCATCCAACGAGTACTCCCGCTCAAAATTTGAGTAAACAATTTGGGAGATAAGTTGAAAATAGGAGTTAAAAAAGTAGTTTTTTCTTTTTTCCCTCCAAAACTTGATGATGTAATCAAATCTTATTTTATTATTTCCACTATTATTTTATAATTTCCTTAGGAGGCCCATATTAGACCTCAAAATTCCCCTAATGAACATGATATGGGACACCCTGACCCTATTGGAAGCCTTGATGCCACATATCAACCCAGACTTCTTGACCTCTTTAATTGAATAGCTCAGGCGATCCATTGCTAGGATAAAGAGAAGTGGGGATAATGCACATCCCTGTCTAAGGCCATGGTGTGCTTTGTAAAAACTAGTCAGTATCCCATTGATTAAAACAAAAATGTTTGTGGATGTGATGCAATCAAGTATCCATATTGTGCACTGAGAGACCAATTTTATGCAGGATTAGTCGAAGGAAACCCCAATCTAGACAACCAAATGATTTAATCAGATCAATTTTGAGCATACTCGCCTTATCCGGTCGATTCTTCATATAATGGAGGCATTCTTGCACCACCCCAATAACATCTTGGATTTGCCTTCCTTATACAAAAGCTAACTATTCAGGAGGGATGTAATTAGTGATGATCGTTTTGAGCCTCATAACCATTAATTTATAAAACATATTATACAGTGCATTTGATAAAGATATGGTTCTAAAGTCCAAGAAAGAGGTAGGGTTTTCCATATTCAAAATTAAGGCAATAAAGGTGGCATTCAGACCCCCATCAATGGCCAGAGGCTTTTTTCTTTACTGTTATGCTTGATTACCTCTAGGATCTTCTCCATTCCTATAGTCTTGCCCATGTACTCATTAGTTTCCAATGTAATCATATGAGGGAGGTGTCTGATCACAATCTTCTGTGTTCCAGCTCAGGATTAATGGTGAAGAACTTATTTTAGAAATATAACAGTGTTGCCTGCATAAGTGCTCCTTGTTCGTTGATAATGTGCCCCTTATCATCCATAATGTTTTTGATCTCATTCCTCTATTTTCTAGCGTTGGAAAAATCATGATAAAACTTAGTATTCTTGTCACCTTCCTGCACCTAGACGACCCTGCTTTGAGGTCTCCTATCAGATTCCATTCTCATAAATATGTTTTTTTATTCCCAATCAACTTGATGATCTTTTGTTTTTATGTATCCAAGAAAAAAGTGGATAGAGGGGGTCATTGTAATACTTTAGTGTTGTGTGTATATCTTTTATTTTATGTGTTTCCATTATTTTCTTGTTCACTAACCATGCTTTGGTAGCCTATTTGAGAGTTCTCAGTTTGTCCATGATCTGAGCCATAGCACCCTCCACCCTCCTTTTATGATAATTTTCCCCAATTTTCAGTCACCAATGTCTGATATTCCTCATCCTTAATCCATATTGGATTAAATTTAGATGGAATGGATCCCTTTCTTGCCACCCCTTCCCAATGTAATTTAATTGCACAGTGATTCGAAATGAAGAAAGATAGGATAGATAATGAAACCCCCTTGTGCATATTCATTATAGATGAAATGATAATAAATCTATCCAACCTTTTTTCAATGCTCACATTTCCCGATCTCCTGTTGTGCCAAGTCGGTACCAAGATATCAAGTTTTACATCCGTGAGATCATGCGCCGTAAATAGAGCCCCAAAATAATTCACAAGTGGATCTGATTGTGCACTATGTCCCCATATTTTTTTTCCACCTATCATCAGGTTTAGGTCGCCTGCGATAATCATAGATGGGAGAGAGAGAATCCCATAATTGATAATTCTATCCCAAAATACCCTTCTCCCCATATACAATGCATATATGTTCAGGAGTTGAATCCTCTGAAGAGAGCAATTGTAGTATCCTGTGACCATAATACCCACATCAGAAACATATTCAAGTGCCTTAAAGAGTGTTCGATCCCACATTACTCCTAGTCCCCCCAAGTGTCGAATAACTCCTTTCACGCATACCAGCCAGTGAGGATAGACTGATAACACAAATGACCTTGCACAGTTAACATCACACTTGTATTCTTGAAAGAAAATAATAGATGGTTTGAGATAGATAACCAGGTCTTTGAGTGCTCTAATTGTTGGGTTGATGGGGCCTAGACCCATGTTCAAAGTGACTACGTAGTCCAACAAAACCCACTATGACTGTCCCTTTCGACAATGATCTCCTTTCGTAGACCGAAGTCTCACCTAAGTCAATATAGGGGGATGCTAGAACCAAAATGCATCCAGAGGGATACTGACTATGGATTTAGGGCTTTTCCTTCTTAACAGAGCTTCGCAGGCAATATTTGTGAGTAATAATAGTGAGGTTCAACACATCTATTGAAATTACTCACAGGTTGTGTGATCTTACTTATTCTTCCATTAAACAAAGTAAATAATCATACACAGGAATATGCTACTCAATTATATATCAAACACTTTTTTAGCATAAATATTCAGATATAGTAAGTAAAAGCACAACACATCAATATAAATAAGATCATTCTTAATAATTCTTTCATTAACATCAAGATCCTTCTCATACATCCACTTTCCACCCTACGCACACCACTGCATACTTCCTAAGGTATCCACGCACACATCTTCAAGAGCCTTTTCCTCTAACCCAAAAACAGACTCTGACTCAAAGAAATATTACATTTAAATGCATCATTCAACTTCTACTTGCCTGCCTATGACTTCTATCTAGAATCCTTATATAGGTTTGAAATTTACAATACCATGGTCCAAAACCATGGGCAGAGTCCAACATTCACAAAATATCCCATCCCATTACATAATAATGGGATTTGACCCACCCCAAAGCCCCTATGACTCAAAATAGACTATGTATTGCATGCTCTGCTCCTCGATCTGAAAATTCCTTCCTCGCTTCTTACTTCACGGGGATCCCAACTCCAACAGGCCCCCAACACAAAATTGTGACTCGTCCTAAGACACAAAGTTGGTGTGCCATCAATATTTTTCTTTGATGCCACTCAAGGCATCCTTCAAATGGGGAACTGCTTTGGTGCACTACTTTTCAAATTCCTTAACTTTGTCGAGTAACGTCTCTAAAACCTTTGTAGCTGCCTTCTACTTGAATCGTCACTGCGTTGTGCGAAGTGCCTTCAAATTATTTTCTACTATTTTAGATAGCTGGTTGGTCTCAGCTTCCCATGGTTTCAACCTATCGGTAAGTAGATAATCCTTCTTGCGTAGCTCATCAACCTTTTCCTATAAGAATTTATCCTCCTGGAGACGGGTAAGTCACTACATTGGCGTTAAGGTCTTAGCAGTGACCTTAATCTGGTCTAGTTGTTCCTGCTTGTTGCGCACTTCAGCCTATAAATTTTGCGTCGGATGATCCTCCTATAGTGAGGTCTATACACCGAGTAATTCTCCAAAGATATGTGCACATTCATGTATGCGGGACTCAACCTGTTGTATAGCCAATTTCAGCTTCATGGAGCGCTGCTCTCTAACATCTGGCGGAGTGGCAAGCTACAATTGTAGCTGCAACTCGACGATTTTCATTTCCATTTCTAGAAGGACTTCAACAATGTTGTCCTTCGAGTCCCTGATAGCAGTGGCCAACTTAGCTACTTTTTCCTGAGGCGATGATGCAACCTGAATTTCGAGCTCTGGTAGCTCTCTGCACACGTTGGAGATAGCCTCCTCTAGCTCTTGATGTTGTGTTGCCTTAGCCTCGTGCTCTTGGACAACGAGTTGTTTCTCCACAACCATGCTCAAGTGTTCCTCCTAGACATCTTGAATAACCAGAAGATCACGTTGTTCCCTTATCTTTAATTCCTTAGCAATGCCCTGATGGAACTCATGTAGGGTTTGTAATGGCATTGCAACAAGATTTAGCATTATGTTATGCCATTAGACCACCTACTTAATTTTCTCGGTTGTATCGAAATGCAACCTGCCTACAGGAATAGGCGTTATGCGAGTATCAGAAGTCAGTGACAACTCCTATGCAGTTGTACTTGTTCCAGTTGGTGCCTTGCTTGGGGGAACTAATGCGCTCGCCTCCACCGACAAATCCTACAATCCTTTGTGGACATATTCGAGCACTTTCATGCATTTCTCTTCGATGTTGCCCCAAAAATCCTAAGTGACCTGGTGCAAAACATCCCCTATTTCATCAATGTCCCCCTCAGTGAGGACCATGTTTTTTAGACTAGCGGATCTGTCAAACTTGACCTTATTTCGTGCACCAGTCTTTTGTGGTTGCCTTCTCTTGGTGGTAAAATGGGAGGAGGGGTCCAATGGATCTGTGCCCAGATCATCACCAAGAATATCATCCACTCTAGTCTCCAGAGTCACTTCTTTAGTATCCTTCTGCCCTGTTGGCATAATGGGCTCCACCCCACCTATTCCTGTCATCTCTGTATGCCCATGTAGCAGTGTTAACCAATCACTCGGCCATAGACTGTTGATGGCTTCTACATCTTCCTCTTCGAACATGTACATGAGATCGTACCAAACGCCCGCAAGGTCCTTCTTTGCCTAAATGTGGATATGATGGAAGTCCAATTTGAACTTTGAAACCTATTAATATTACTCAAAAATTCTTGGTGACAACAAGGCATTTTGGTTTATCACTGTTCGTAAGCTTATCTCAGCTACGACCCAAAACAATTTATTGGACATAACTTTGGCAGGCTCTATCGAATTCCATAGTGAAGCATATCTCGCTTCTTCGCATAGATCGGGGTTCTCAATATTGAACTGTGACCCTTCAGGTTCCCTCCATTCCATTAAAGCAATAAGAAGCAAGAGCCATGCGTAGTGGAACTGTCTACCTTCTTCCTATGCTGCTTTGTAATCTACGAGGAATTCCATACATAAGTAGCCAACCCAGTTGTATAAAATTCCCTGGTGGATTTTGTGGCTAAAGCTATGACAGAGGAAGAATCCTCCTCATCCCGACTCTTCCGCATTATCTTACTCGCATGGGTGTGCATGGTGAAGTGCATGGTTATGTCAAAAATGGAGTTAATGAGATAACCCCTGGTCCCCTTCATTAGATCATACTCATTCATCATCTTGTCTACCAACTGCTTGTCCTGGCTCTTACCCAAAAAATCCCCTGCGGGGACCGCCCCAAGACAAGTAAGGGTCATAACTCTTCTAATGAGCATCTTAGTAATGGGAATCTTCATCCCCATCCATATATAGTTGTCATGCACCAGGGCTAGAAATTGGCACACACAAATGGTATTGATGGTACATCACCCAAAGTGTGGCACATAAAGCATGTTCAGTATCCCTCACTATTGGATACCCTTCACCCATTTCATTGGCTCTAATCGGGTAACTCCATCTTGGTACACATGTGGGTGCAGATACCTACTGGCCTCGAATTGGGGGTATTTTGTATGGTCATTAAAATCTCAATCCTCCATTCTGAGATATGACACCTTGACCATTAACTCTCCTTCCACCGACACCTCATCTAGAATCAATGGTGTAAACACCTTGTAATTTACTGTGTCAGGATCTTTCACTAACTTCTTGGCCTCTGGCTTCCAGGGCGAAATATAGGGAGGTGACTCAAAGAGAGGCACAACCTTCTCAATATCATTTTCCTCTGGTGCTGCTTCTTCTTCTACTTATTCTTCATCTAATTCGACCTCCATGGCATTTCCCTCTTGCTGCTCATGAGCCCCCTTACACCGTTGTTCCTCCGTGAGTTTCTTCCAGGCTGAGAATCTTAAGATTGGTTCTTAGGCTTCGCAAATGGCGTTGCGCCTGCAGTCTTTTGTCCTCTAGGTGACCTTGGCCCTGTGGATGTTACTAGCAGTGTGTACATCATTGTGTTGTCGAAACTAGGTCTAATTGTGTGTCTGATACCTTCCTTGATCAATGCTTCTCTTAAGGCTTCAAATCTGTAATCTGACATGCAACAGCTCAAGCGGCACTCTTGCAGACAAAAATTATCTCTTCTTACACTTAGTGCACAAAGTGTTTGAAATAAGGGTGAGATCCTTGATTTAAAGAAAATTTCAAATTCAAACCTCATCATCGCCCTAAGACGCTCCTCATAAATGCCAATTTGGTGGCGGATTTGGCCAGGTATGCCTATTAAATGCATTTTTCTTTCTCCTTCTAATAGCCAAGTCGTTGTCCAATCAATTTCTACTGATCCAATGGTCATATTTTGGATGAAATCCATGAGACTTTCCCCTTCGGCCCAGTCCTACCTATCTAGGTGCAGTAACCTATAACTATGCTCATAATCCATCTTCCGTGCAATACTTTGACTACATGTATTCCATCCTTCGCCATACTCTGTCTGCATTTTCTCATCTCGACATTCGCATATCTCCTCCCCCAACATAAGCTTGTTGGCCAAGTTTGTCCAATTCGTCTGAACCAACGTCCTTGGCTCCTTGATAATGCAAAGTACTCCTTCTTTCATTTCTTGAAGAGCCTCATTAATGCCTTCTCACCCATCAGCGAAACTATATGTTAATAAGAATCCTTCTATCATCTCATTCTAGTACACAATTCCATGTCGCAGCTCCGTTTCCAGATACCATTGATGAGGTATCACCTCTAAGGAATGAAAGAACATGTGCACCCATTCTGGCTAAGGTTTGGCACCCCAAGATTTAGTCCAACGAGCTAAATGCTCGCGTAGATCCCTCTGGCCATCATAGTTCTATGCAATATTCATATGAACCTGACCAAACCTCAACCTTTTCAATTTGAAAAATTCTTCTCATCCTCCTAAATTTTCTCTGTGTAGGCCCCTCCATCGGGCTGGAGTCAACCTTAATGCGAAGTCCAAAGCTTCATATCTCTATTATTCAAGCACCTTCTGCTCAAATTCTTCCAGAAACAAGACAAAATCCCCCCTACCATCATAAAAAGGTAAGTCACATACTTCTGATCTGACACAACGTAGAGACTTGGTCACCCTATTACAGCGCTTAGTATTCACTTCATGCAAACAGTTATGCCAGTGCTCCAACTCCTCATCTGAATCTGAAACACACGCACTATTGTTCTCCCAACATATTCTACCATCTATGGTGGGATTGATCCTGTCTTCATCCTATGCAGTTAGCTTATATATCTGCTCAATCTCAGCATCCCCATACTCATGCGGTACAGGCTTTGTATAGTGCACACCCTCAGAAGGATCTAATGGCAGAACAACCCGAGTACCATTCTATTCAAATATCATCTGCCTATTCAGCTAATTTGTCATTCGTAGTTGAATTGCCGACAATTGTAGCTTAAGCCTTGTCATCCACTCCCATGTCTGCTTTGGTAGAACATTGGCATCTGATCCTAGATCCAGAATGACTTGGTCCATCTCATAATCTCTAATCTTTGAATTAAATCACATCTCCCAGCCAACTCTCTTCTTGTTCTGGTATATTTTATTTATCGCGCATTGTTCTAGCTACAACCTTTCCTTGCCAACGTAGTTATGTGTTATTTCCTACATCCCTTCTATAGCCCTCTAGTCCCTCAACAATTTCATACACGTCTACAAGAGATATTCCAATATAGATTGATCCACTTCCTTTACTTCGGTCTTCTCCTTAGGCTTTTTCTCCAATGGAAACAATTGTCTCTGCACAGTAGGTGGCGAAGCTTTAGGAGTCATAAACATATTCCTTGCTTCCACGAATGTCTGGTTCTCACGCTGCACATTGAAGCCAACATTTTTATCCCTAACCTTCCTGACCCATGTCTCCGTCACAACTTTTCTTCCTTCTGTGCAGTCTTCTCCGGTATTCACACCAATGCGATTTACTACATTAACGCTCAGATTTTCCTAGCGTGGTTCAGCCTTCATCATTTGTATATTTTGCGCTGGCTATTCGTTGCGCTTCTCCTACAATTTAGCTAACAAAATGGGACAATATTCGATTTCATGACCAAATTCTTGGCATTACTTACAAGAAACTGCTGTGGGATTCTGACAATCCCTGGAAAAATGTACAGTTTGTATGCAGTTGTAGCATGTGATCTGACCTTGTCCATGACCTACGCCTCCTCCTCTGCCACGCCCTCAGCCTAGGAAACCTCCTCGCGTGGTCGGAGAACCCAAAGCTTTGTACCCTTCTATTTGCATCTGATACGCACTAGATTTGTTATGAATCATTAGGTCATATCTCTTACAATGTTTTTCAGCGTGCCCTACTGAACTGCGGAAGTTACAGAACAATTTATTTGGCGATTTGATAAATTTCTGCAATAGATGACAAAATTCCATGAAATTTTGGCCTACAACTTCGTAGAGGCTACAACATACATTAGGCCCTACACTTGGCCCAACGCTTGATCCAAGTTTCAATGAACTCGACATCCCAGTGTTCAAATAGTATTTATAAATAGGGCACTTTTCTTTATAGTGACCCTTTGCTTTGCATTTGATACACCATACCTTCATTCTCATCTCTGCACGAACCTCTTTTCCCTTCTTTATATCTTGGAGCTCCATATGAAAGCTCGCCAACTAAGTTTGAATCTGTTGCACTCTTATAATTGTATCAGCTACGGGTGATGCCTCAAGCTTCATCGCAATCTCCAACACTTCCACCTGAGTTGCAATATTCTATCGAGATAATGGAAATCTGAGATGAGGCAATAGCACAACAATGAACCATTCTCTATGTTGTTCATCTGGGATATTGAAACTAATTTGACTCAACATTTTAATCTCTGATCTACCTCCCATACAGACTCAGTAGTCAGCTGCCTAATTTCTTTGATCTTTTTGATACACTGGGACTACGAATTTGGTTTCTTAAATTCAACGTTCAGTGTTATATTTGTCTCAGCCAAAGAAGCATTAGCATTCATCGTAACATATTTCATGTACGAGGACAATGCTCTATCTTGCAGCATTGTAATCAACTGTGCTTTCTTCATCTTTTCATCTGTAACATTCTGCGAACTCCATATCGCTTCTACCACAAACCATAACTATTCAGAGTCATTTGTTCCCTTGAACACAAGTATCTTCGAGGGTTGGGCCATGGTGAATGGGGGTGGTGGAGGTGGAGGTGGATGGACATAATGGGATGGAGAGATGATGGGGGTGGAAGGTTGGTAAATTTCTTCATCACTTTGTTGACTTTGAGATCTCAACAACAAACTTCACGGAGTAGCGGGGTTTCTTTCTCCTCTTTCAAATTCAAACAATGGTCTATATTCAGTTTCAATGTAAGTACCCCCAATCTATTCTAAATCTCTTAGCGCTTTGCGTAGCACCAGTTTCTATTTCTTCAACCATCAATCTAAGCGCATTCGTAATATAACCTTTTCACACAGTAGCATTTTAATCCAAAACTTCAATGAATTTAGGCACTTACCTCTATGGTTTCTACAGAACTTATGCTTTGCTTTGCTATAAGACACATATGTCTTGTTCTCAAACTAAGTGATGAAACCTCCAAGGACACTGTCTATCCAATAATCAACTATCCTCATGATCTCGTTATCAGTCCTTTTCAACTTCTCAATTAGCTATGAGGTCCACACAATGTGTCTATTATTAAAATAACCCACATGCGCTGCTAGTCTTGATATCCACTTGTACAACTAACTAGAATATGATGTGAAAAATATATTGTAATGATCTGTATAAATATACTTTTGTAGCCAATGTTCAGTAGAGATGCGCGGACATATGTTTTCTTGCACCGAAAATTCATGTTCTTTTCGATCACCCAATTTTCAATCTCTTCCTTACATAGATTCCACATCTAGTTATCCCTTAGTTAGATACCAGTCCCGGCAACGGAATCATTTGTTGGGTTGATGGGGCCTAGACCTATGTTCAAAGTGACTTCGGAGTCCAACACAACCCACTATTACCGACTCTTTCGGAAACAATCTTCTTGCGTAGACTGAAGTGTCACTCGAGGCAATATACTAGGATGCTAGAACCAGGTCTTTGCATCTAGAGGGAAACTGGACTATGGATTTAGGGATTTTCCTTCTTAACAGAGCTTCGTAGGCCATATTTTTCAGTAATAATAGTGAGGTTCAACACATTTGTTGAACTTACAGATTCTTGCATTAAACAAAGTAAAATCATAAACAGGACTACGCTACTAAGTTATAGATCAAACCCCCTTTCAGCATTAATTTTCAAAAATAGTAAGTAAAAGGAAAATACATCAAAATAACTCATATATTTCTCAATATTTCTTTCATTAACAACAAGATCCTTCTCATACATCAAATTTCCATCCTGCACACATAGCTGCAGGGGTATACACACACAGTTTCATACCTCCTAAAGTCTCTGCGCACACAGCTGCAGGAGCATTTTCCTCTAACCCAAAAACATACTCCGAATCAAAGCAATATTACATCTAAATGCATCATTCAACTTCTATTTTCCTGCCTATGAATTCTATCTAGACTCCTTATATAGGTTTGGAATTTACAATACCATGGTCCAAAACCATGGGCAAAGTCCAACGTTCAGAAAATATCCCATCCCATTACATAATAAGGAGCTTTGACCCACCCTAAAGCCCCTATGACTCAAAATAGAATCCACACTGTGTGCTCCACTCCTCGATTTGTGGATCCTTTCCTTGTTTCTTAATTCGCGAGGATCCTAGATCCAACACTAATCTTATGAGAAACACCCATTCCCCTGATGTTGAGGGATAAAAGGCCATGGCGGCATCACGTTCATGGGGATGTCCTCTCTATGGACCCGCACAATTCTACCTTCATCCTTCTTGTACCCCCCTACTAACACTGTCGAATCTTGAAATTCAAGTGTATCCCGGTAATGACTCTGTTCGTGAAAATTGGGGTTAGGGTTTATAAAAGAAGAGATATTCTTATATTTGGGTTGACACTTCTTCTTTGAATCAAGTGTCCCCTTTACATTCATTTCCCCATCCACCAGCCTAGATTGATAACCACTTGTCTAATTTCCAAAGGCTCCATGGAAAAGGAGGAGTAACCCGACAGTAGAATACCTAGTTTCAAATCAAGAGAGATGGGGTTAGACAGGGTCGGGATGGAGTGCCTGCAAGAAAAATAAGGAGGCGTATCCAAAAAGGGATCAGGTGAGATATGAGGAAGATGCCCCAGTGCAATGGGGTTATTCTCTTCTCCCGAAAAATCCAGAGGCTAGAGATTATTTTTTTCAAGTGATATCCCCCTCATAGGTAAATCCGATACCTTGACATTCAAATAACTCAATCCCAAACCCTTCCCAGTCCCAAGCCTGATAGCATGAAGCTCCAAATCATTTACAGATAGCAGAGAGGATGGACATAAATAATTACCTGGAGATTTATAGGAGATTTTGGGTAGCATCCCAGGAATGAATGAATCATGCGTCTTACCGATGGCCACCACAGGTAAGGATGATTCTAAATCCTTCCCATCAAAGAAGCACTTCCCGCATTACCGACATAAGTGTCTAGTCTCATGATAGAGAAAACATCTAAATGGGATTTCCCAATAGTCGATGGAGATAAGAATGGAATATTGTCCCCATTTAATCTCCAGTTCTTCCAATAGACCATTGCCGAAGTTAACATCCACAAGGACCCTTTCCATCCTCTTGTCCATCAGACCCAAACTACCACCATCCCAGAATAAAAAGGAACTCATTCTTTGAGTGATTCTCCGAATAATGACCTCGTTCAATAACTCGATGGGCAACCGAGGCAATTCTTCCCAAAGAATATTCATGTATATAATTTTTTAGAAAGGGTCAAACCCCACATCCGAAGTACCATGAAACCCCTACCTTTGACCCATGGCATTTCCAAGATGAGTTTTGCATCCTCAATTGACAAGAATTGGAGGTAAATCCATCCTTTCGATAGTAAGCTGATTTTAGGTTTGTATTTGACTTTGGGGGAGCCACCAATGCTCAACCCATGACTTCATTTGCCCCCGTGTCATGTTCCGGTGTTGCCAATTTCCCACCAGAACCTTTTAATGAAGGTGTTACAAGCTGTTCAGAAAGGAATCAGCCCCTAGGAGAAGCGGTGGTGCACCAAAGAAAGCCTTCAACGCTCGGTATTGCTTGTTCCTGTACTTTTTGTTGCCAGGTGATAGCGAAGTGGAGCAGTTTTGGGAATTTGAAGGTGTAGATGTCTCCAACTGAACCGAAATCACAGGCACAAATGGTAAACTAGGCCCCCCATGCCAATGAGTCCCACGAAGGTGAGTTTTCCTCTCAATTTGATTCGATAACTCGATCAACTCATCAATACAGATGGAGTTATGGTCTAGCATGTCCTCCATCTGTAAGGTGATCCAATACCGTCTATTATCCCAAGGTGATCCACCTATTATACCAATAGGATTGTAGGCGAGTCAAGCACAGGTTCTGAGCACCACTATCCTTATAAACCTAATGCAGTGCAATGATAACCAATTCAGAGAGAGAAAACCATCCTATGAATGCCTGTCATCAGAGCATAAACTCATTTATCTCAGATAGCCCATGTCCGCACGAGGAGCTTCAATGATTTTGCCTCGAAAGTCTATAGATCACTTAAAAAGTATTGATCCATCCAATCGAAAGACCAATTAAATATAATGAAAATAAAACCACCTAAAAAATGACCAAGTCCCAAGATAAAAGGAGTCAGACCATTCCTAGAGCTCCACCAACCAGAGCTCCCTTAATTGTGCATATTGTATGTCCACTATCATCTTCCCACGATGGTTGTAATATTTCCTGCATGTCGAAGGGCAAAACTCATTCCAATGAAGTCGTGGTTGTCGCAGCCTAAAATGGAGTTGTGCAAAGAACCCTTGAGTAAGAGGAGTTCTAGGATGGGTGACCTCCTGAGAAGTCCTAGTTACCGAGTGCAAGCCCTAGAAGTGATGATTGACACTATGTGATTCATTTCACTAGTTTTGTTTAAATTTGCAATAAAAAACAACAAAATTGACATCAAAAAACAACACACACATTAGTGGGGGATCACAGGTCGCACAGTGATGGATCCTAGTGACAGATTAGCGTGCAACCGATTTTTAAAATAAATTTTTAAATAAATTGTAATCTTATCTCATAAAAAATTGTAATAGTTAACTAAGTGTGATAGACTTAGTTGGCTCAAGAATTTTGAGTTGAGGGTCAAAAGATAGACATGTAGAGTGATTCTATTATTAACAGAGTCTAGTTGCAGTTGTAGCAGTAGTGTGGTGTGAGTAGGATCAGTTAACTCACATTAATTGAGTTAAAATCAGTTTACCTAATTCTAATTGTTTGATGAGCTAGTGGAAGATCAAGTGAATTAAAATATATTTAATTCACTAGTAGTGATCTACCAAGTAAATGATGATTCACTATTTATAGCTGCATGCATGCTAATTCTGGTGGAGACCCAGTTGAATCAAAGGTTCAAGGCAAGTAAACTATCAGTTGTATTTTAGGGAAACTGCCCAGGTGCAGTTACATAACCACATGAATCCCATGATGAATTTTTCAATCAAGGAAGGTTGAAATTCCTATTTAATATGGGTTTAATTCTCTAGGGATTGCGTAAGCAGGGTAGGCTGAGGGTAGGCTGATAATTGGCTATGTGTTTGTCCAATTTTTCCTAGATCAATGTGAAGCAATTGGTAGAGTGTATAAGGTTGTGGTGATCACAAATAAATTGTATTTTTTCATGATTACTTGGTTGATTATAAAATAAATATGGTGGGGTTTTGAGCAGTTTCTTTCCCCAGGAATATCCGGTGTTGTGTATTGATTTACTTATTTCTCTTACTTGCATGTGATTGAGCACTCAAAATTTATATTCCGCAAATATTGTAGAAGGATTCAGTATCTTGTTTTAGTACATTACATGATTAGATTGAGTCCATTGATCTAATTTCTACATGGTATCAGAGTTGTGTTAGAGATTTTATACATGGTATCAGAGGAGGATTTTTTTGGGTGGTGAGATTGCAGAGACTATGTGAAAATTTTGATTCTAAATTTTCAAAAACAAATAGCATATTTGGATTTCTTGTGAAAACATACTCAAATTTAAAAAAAAACATTGGTCGAATCGGAGCTCAGATGAGGGAGATATCGTTGATTTAAAATCAACTCTTTTTTTAGAAAATTTTGTGACGCCAAGACAATTACAATGTGCGCAAGTTGGAAAAGGAAAGAAATCCAAGGGAAAGAAGTCCCAAGGCAAAGAGGGCATTAGGGGAATTTTGAGGTCTAAAATGGGCCTCCTAAGGAAATAATAAAATAATAGCTAAACCAAAAAAATAATATTTATGAATTTGCAATTCACTTTTTGCACAAAAATCCATGTAACCGTGGTTAAATTCAATTCAAAAGTTGTACCAAAATAAAATTAATAAAAAAATGTATTGATGTGACTATAAATAAGAATGAGTTTTTCAAGAAAAAATCATTATCATTGCACAACTAATATTTGTTCTTTGTACTTAAATAACTTAAAATAAAATATAAATATAAATTCGTAAATTCTTAATTATAGAATATACTATTAATTAAAAATTATTTTATTATACCTGCCGTCGCAAGTATATTGCATTAGGTTGGCAATTGATTTGACATTAATTTACTTGTGATTTAAATTTTTTTATACTTGTTACATAGTTTAACTTTAGTCATATTTATTATTTATTTATTTTTATTATTTAAATTTATTTTTCTTGTTTCTTATTGGTTCATACTTTTCACTTCTTATTGCAAACTGCATTGGGATTCACGTCGACGAAACTATACACACTGGTGGTACGTATGAAATTATTTATTGTTTTATTTGTTACAGCAGTGGTATTCGTTGAATGAACTAAATTTGTATTAATGCTTCGCACAACTCTCTACGTACCGTGATAAATAAATAAATGTATGTTGTTTTGGAAAACACGAAATATTTGTTTGTGTTGGCACTGTCCTGTGTCACATTTATAATCACAATGTACCGACTCTTCTCTTCCTGTCTTCCTCCATCCCAAACATTTTTTTGGCTCCCTTCAAAATAGCTCTGTCCTTCATGCTATATATATTGGTAGGTATTTTAAAATAGTGGACAGAAGGTATGAACTGAAAATGCTTGGAAATTGTATTATTTTATTTGTATTTTAATTCACATATTAAAAATTTAATAACATAATTATTATATTAAGTAGAAATATAATATAAAATTAATTAATATTATAAGATAATTTATTTATCAACGTAAACATAATTATATATATATATATATATATATATATTAATTCATCAAATTTATACTTTAAACTTTGGGAGGATCGAATGGCTCATAGGGTTTGCAACGCCCTTGCCTCCTGCTCTTCTGTCGCCGCCACGTTCTAGTTGGGCCTGGCTGCCCAAGGCGGCCTCAGTTCTCCTGCAGGGGTGTTCCCGTGTGACTTCTCCTTTGGTAATGGCTGTGGGTGCTGCGATGGCGGCTTAGATAGCCTCGGTTCAGTCCAGCCTTGTCTTCCCTTGGCCCTCCTAGCCGCAACCTTCTCTACTCTCATCCGCAAAGGGAAAAATGTGATTGCCCCTGCTGATCACTTAGGACCTCCTCCAAGGCGCCTTGCGGCTTCGATTGCTGCGAGCCCTGCTGTCTCTACTCCAGCAGGCTCAAGCTCCTCTTCGGCCGCCTTTCACTCCTGCTCTTTTCCCCAACTGATTCTATCCTGGGTGACTGCAGGATGCAGCTGCCGACCTCACGTTTGGAGACTGCCTGGCAGCGACGTGTCCCCCCCACTCTCACTCTGTTGTTATGCTCTTCCTTCAAGGAAACCCCAGATCTTCCACCTCAGGATTTTCATATTCAGATTGTTATCCTTATAGGCAAAACCCTACTTCTGTAGGTCCAATCCTTGAACCCAGTGCTTCACCTCTCAAAGGCCCTCAAACTCAAGCTGGGGATCCCATCCTCATCTCTGTGTCTCCTTCATGTAGCTAAATAGCTAGATGACTGTCTCCCTCTTTATTTTTGCAATATAGGAAGAAATGTTACGGTGACTGTTTCCCTCCGTTTGAGGGGAGGCGCAGCAGGTCAAACCTCTGCTCCCAAGGGTTTCTCTTACAAAGAAGTGGTAAAATCTTAGCCCTCCAAGAACTCTATTGCCCCTCCTGAGGCTCCCAAGCCTTTCTTGGTAGACAAATTGGAGGAAGTTCCTTCTGTTGAAATATCCCACTGTGATCTAGAAGGGCAGCTTCATTTCTTTTCAGAGCTTGCACTCATCTGCAGGTTTAATGGGCTATAGTCCCATGCTGAAGATTTATAGGCTTGGATTCACTCCACCTAGACCAAGCACTGCAAGGTCATTCTCTGCTCTAAGGGTTTATTTATTATTATCTTTGCTGATAGTAAGGGTTACCAAACTTCCTTAACAGGTGGCCCTTGGTTCTGGGGAAAGGCAGGGCTTTTCCTAACCCCCTGGTTCCTCGATTTTGTTCCATCCACGACTGTCATCACCAAACTTCCGATCTGGGTTAGGCTTCCTAACCTGCCCGCTCACCTATGGCACTGTGCAGTATTCCAAGCCATTGGTAATTCTCTAGGTCACTTTCTTGCTACAGATCCCTCGAGAGGCCTGAAGGGACTCTACACCTATGGCAGAATATGTGTCGAGATAGACATCAAAAAAGGCTTACCTAACCAAATCATTCTTAAATTCGGGGATTTTTCGTGGGCACATACTTTAGACTATGAAAATACAACATTCCGCTGTCGACATTGCCATCAAACATGACATCTTTAGAACTCTTGCGCTCTTTTTCTAGCCCAACAGAAAAACAATACTCGCAAATTGAAAGATAAAAGCTGGAAACCCTTTGATCCACCCCCCATGGAGGAATTTGAGTCCTCTAGCTCAGATGAGGAAGAGTGTGATTCTGAGGATGAGATTGACACTTAGCAGCAACCGCTTTCCTCGACTGTCCCTGAGACGGCCCCTGCCTCCTCGAATCTTCATAAACGCACGCATGATTCCAACACATCCAACTCAGATAAAGTATCTCCTTCATTGACCAACAACATTGTTCAAGTAGCTTCAATCCAATTGTCCCCTGATGGCTAAGTTAAAGGCACTAAAAAGAAAGGGAAGAAACTTCGTATTGCAAACTCTAACCTCTATGGATAGAGCTCTTTTTCTATCTTCTTGGTTCCTCCTCCTCTTTTTCTGCCTCTCTTGTTAGCTTCGTGCAACCGTGGTGATTCGCTGATCCTTCAGGCTCCCCTGGTTCCCTACCTCTCAGGATTGGTTTCTTTCATGATAAGCTTGAGTTGAGGGTTTCGTATCTCTCCTGTCTACGGCCTCTGTCTCTGGATAGCTAGTTCCCTTGGCTTCCTTCCTGGGAGGAGGCCCTTGTTTTGTAGCATGCAACAGGGGCCTTTCAAGCCCTTATAGGCTCCGCGAAATGTTTTGATTCACAGTGTGAAGATGATTCCTCTAGAGTTATGTCTGGGTAACAAGGTTTTCCTTTAGTTATGTTACCAACATAACCTTTTGTAATGCTATGTACATTATTTTCCCTTTAATACATCTGCTAATTTACAAAAAGGACAAAAAAATTCATCAAATTAAAAAAAAAAATCAATTTCATATTTTTTAATTTATAAAAAAGTTAAATATAAAATTTTAAAAGAACACAAATTCATAATATATTTCTACTGTGAAAAAAGAAATTCACCCTATTGATTTTTAATGTATAGGTGTAATTTTCAAATATTGCAACCTAAGCAAGAGTAAGGAGAATTAGGATTTGCAATTCAAAACAATTTATATGTTGTATAATTTTGACCACAATGAATTTGGTTTTTAACCAATACAATATAAGTTTTTTATTTCCATTATCAAACATGAGTTCAGAGATACATTTTACAAGTTCATTTACAAAACATAATAAATAATTATTTTAATATATATCCATAATGTTCCTATAATTTCACTATCATTTACTAAGCTGCAGGGATAAGCTATTGTAGATTTTTAATTACTAGAATTTGGCTCATATGTAATAGAATGTCAAGACATGGTTATTCAATAAGGACCTAAAATTTCCAAAGAGGTTTATCTTATCAGTTCAAAACCTGCAAATGAGAAAAATGGACAAATTTTGGCACTTCTGCAGGAGTGTTAAAATATTTATCAAGAGAAGGTACTGATGAGGTAGAATATCTACTCCTGAATGAAAATAAATTACAATAAGGAAAGAGGAAACAATTGGTCTTGATAATAATTAGGTTTTATACAATTTTTAGTCCTTTTTAGTGCCAAACTAGTGACCACTTGTAGAAAATGACATGGAGGAAGCACACAATGCCAAACATAAAGAAAGTCTATGAGAAACTATTGATGGAATATGGAAAAAGGTGAGATGAAATGGAAAGAAATGAATGAACTTGAAAGGGCTATAGAGAACTTAGAAGACAACCCTGATGATTGCTGTGAATAACTGCAGATAATTAAGGTTTTGAAGAAAGTGGTGAGAGGAGGTGGAAAAGATGAGTTCAACTTAATGGTGGAAATTATAGAAGATTTTGAAGATGCTGCTATGTGATTAAATTCCAAACTTGTCAAAATGAACCTGTCATGTCTCAAGGATCAAAAGAAAATCCAATTCAGTGACTTCAGCAAACCTGCAAGGCAAAAGTGTCAAAAAGGGTTAGTGAGAAAAGAAAAATGACTTTAGACATTAGAAAGTGGGTTTTCAAAGTTAAATTAAACTCATAATCCTATAAAAGCTCATTAGACATTTCAAAAGAGACATTGTTGCCTTGCAAAGCATTAGAAGTTTCAAGAGGAGAATAATTTTGTGATTTTTCTGATCGAATTTGGGCAAATTGTCTTGGCACTGTGTGGTTGGCTTGGCACTGTGCGCCTGGGAGTTGGCATTGCACACTTGAAAATCCCCCCCGCATACATTTTCTGAAGGTGTTGCGTGCCTGGGAGGTGGCGCTGCATTCTTGGAGGAGCATTGCGCTCTTGCCCAAACAGACCTTGTGCTCATTTTACTTGGTGTTGTGTGCTCAGAACTGGCGCTACGTGATCAGCTTGGCGATGCGCTCTCAGCATTGGCGTTGCGCGCTTGGAAAAAGAGGGTTTCTCACTCTTCTAACCACCCAAATCACATCAAAACTCCTTCAAGTCTTTTCCAAAGGTTCTCCAAGCACTGATAAGGGTAAGTACCTAACATACACCTTGCTTTCAAGCTATTTTGGTCATCATTTGGTCAATGGAATGAAACCCTAATCAAACCTAAGTTTTAAGCTTGAAACCACTATTTCATCCCTACTTCGTCCTCCTTGAAGAAAAACAGTCATAAGCAGGGGTCATTACATTTCTTGAGGGTTGCCATTCATATTTCTTGTCACAACATCCATTCCCTTCATTCTTACTCATTCCCTTCATTTGAAAAATTTCCATTCCATTACTCTCCCTTCATATCATTTCACATCAGCCCTAGAGTTTCCAAAAGAGATTTTAACATGTCTGAGGGTGAGGACAGTGGTGGTGAGGCCCAAATGGCAAGGAGGCATGATCACAAGGGAGGAAGGATAAACAGATTTTAACCTATCACCAACAAAGAACTCATGGCATCTCCTCTTATTATTTCCTTCTTCAAACATCTAGGATGATTTGAATTGTGTGAGAAGCTACAACAAGTGAAAAAACAACCGGAGCTAACAAGACTATTCATTATTAATTTTCATGATAAACAAGTTAATCTTTCTAGGGTCACCTTTGAAATGTCTACATATGCCATTGTAGATGCTACAGGGATACCAAGTGTAGGAGAAAAATGGTTCAAGCAAGCAAACCTAGACATGAGTTATTTTGAACCATATCTTAAACCTAGGTATAAAGATCATCACAATTCCATCATTCATTTATCTCATTTGCTTGATAGATATGCACCCAATGATGAGGATAATCATGAAGTATTTCACATGCGAGGGAAGGTTTTCTCGCCTCTACTCATAGCACATCCCGCTTCTTATGCATTTCACTAGGGTTAGGATGTTGTGTATACCGTATTACCGTTTTCGAAGCATTGACAAAATGGCCTATATTGTGAAAAAAAGAGATTACAACCAACAAGTTCCAAGCCTATTTCATTATTCACTTATCAAGATGGTTGTTATGCATCAACTCCAGCAGAAGAACATTCTATAGGATACCTTCATTGCCCATGAGATTTTCACTACTCCACATGGCCATCATCAACAAGATATCCCTTCCTCATCTCATTCTCCCATTCCTACTTCTCCATCACATCCCACTACTCATGCATCACCATCAACTCACATCCAATCACCCCATGATGACCATTCCACATCACCTTTCCGCAACCCTTCACCGTCATATCATGATGACAAAGCATCAAGTAGTGATGGGAACATTGAGATAGATGGCACTAAAATGAGTGACATTGAACCTTTTCCTTTGACATACCAGAGGGGTTACATCCATGTGTTTGTTTCACTTTAGATGTAAGGGGCCATGCCTTCTTCACCAACAAAACAATTTGATAAAGGCAAGGAAAAGGTTACAGAGAAGGTCATTGTTGAAGAGGATGATAAACATGAAACTGAGCAAGATTTTCAATTGATTAACCTAGAGGATGAGGATGAGGAGAGAATCACAAACATGTTGATCAAAAGACAGGATGCCAAGATTAGTGAGCTTCAAGCTAATCTTGGTAGGGAAAATAATGTGATCAACTATTTTGAGTTAGAAAATCATTAGTTAGTAGAAAAGAAGGCCATCAATGACGTCAGAGAAATTAGAGCTCATAAAGAGGCTAGAAAGGCCAAGGAATTTCTAGATGAGACCTTGGGAACTTTTGATGACAGTGAGGATGAGTAAGAATAGCTTCCTAGGAAGAGGCCAAAGACAATTGGGTTGAAGAAGGCTTTAGCCTGGGAAAGAGAGAAAGAGGCAGAATTTCCCGAGCAGCTCACTCCAAGTGAGTCGCTTGCAATAGAAATTGATGGAGATAGGGAGTATTGGCTAGAGGGAAAAATTGTACCTATAGAGTCAACTTGAGAGGGAAAAAAGAGACATTGTCATACAGAATAATATGGCAAGACATTATGCCATGAGAAAGAGGATTGCAAGGGCCAAGCTCAAACGAGCCCTTGCAAAGATCCAGGCCCTAAATGAGGCAAAAGAGAAGGAAAAAATGGATATCCTTGCTGATGTATCCCTCCAAGGATCAAAATCATGATCAGAAAAGTAATTTCCAAGTTTTGGCACTTGGTGCAAATGTTTTATTTTTGACAGTTTGGCTTGTAGAAAATAGGGCCAAATGCGCAACGTTAGTCGCGCTGCGCTCTTTTTGGGGGTACTCAAATGAAAAAAACTCAACATTTACATGTTCCTCATGTGAATTAAATTAACCTCAGAAAATTTCATACCATTTGGAACAAAACTGGTCCTTTAAAAGGGCCAAAAACCACCAAAAATTCACCTTTCTACCCTCTTTTCAACACTGGCGTTGCGCGTTTAGCAGTCTTGGGAGAATTGATTTTTGTCTAGGAAAATGGGCACCATTTTTCAAAATGAAAGCCGATCTGGAAACTAGACAGGACAGGCTTTCCAATAAGCTATCATGGAGCTCATTTGGACTCCCGGAAGGCTTCCAAAAATTAGATGCAAAACAGGAAATGTTTCTAGTCTTAGCGCTGCGCATTTGCACTGGCGCTCCACCCCTGTACCTTGGAGCTGCGCCCTTGCTAGGAGTTATTGCAAAAGATCTTTTGAAGCCTTAAAGTTAATTCCCAAAATTAGCTCAAATATTTATGTTAGAAGTTATTTTTTCCATAAATGAGTTTAGATATATTTTCCTTGGGCCTTGCATGGTCTCAAAGGTCAAAGTGACATAACTATGTAATCATTACTTATAAAACCCTATATTGGGTTTTAATTCCTCATTTGGCAGATAAATACTGCATTTATGCCTCATTTTGGTTGTTGGTTTATTTTTGAGCTCAATATGATATAGCTTTTGAGTTGTGAAGAAACTGGTTTTGAAGCTTTGTGACTGTCTTGGATTGAATGTCAATGAAGCAAGCACATTCATAGGATTCATGAACCTGGTTAATGGTGATGTTGTTCTAATTTAGTAATTGTTTCCTTCTATTTTCATGTTTTTCATCAATTTCTCTTGTAATAGAGTAGAAATTTTAGGTTAAGATATGTTGTTAGAGGCACCTTAAGCCTGTTTTCTTTTGTTACTCAAATGTTTTCTTCTACTAGGTCTGATTGGAGAATTCTTAGTTTCTCTCTGGTTCCACTTAGCTCATTGTCTTAGAAATGATTTAATGGATTCAAGCCAAAGAAGTTTATGGTATGCCCTGCCCTTTGGTTTAGCTTGAAACATTGTTTTAAAGTCCTTTTCTTTGAATTTTACTAACTAGGGTTTGGCAGAAGAATTTTATGGTTTGCCCTGTCCTTTAGTCCATCCTGAACAGTCACTTTGAAGGTATTTTATAGTCTGATTGAAGAATTTAGGAGTTCAATTCTCTTTAATCATCATGTATGTGTTATCTTAAAGGTTTTCTTTCTTTAAAGGTAAATAAGTAGAGAATTTAGGAGTTCCCTGCTCTCTAGGGTTTGTTGGATTGTTGTTTTAAAGTTTACTTGATAGAGCTAGGTCAAAGAAGTTTATGGTGCACCCTGTCCTTTGATTCTTTATTAAGAATAGTACACTTAAAGACTCTTCTTGTTATAGTATATGTTAAAGGATTCTTAATTTCCCTTTAAACATAGTAAGTTCACAATTTAATGTTCATTTCACATCCACATAAGCTATTAAGATCCATTTGGCTTTGTTAAATTTCCCTATGAAACACCCTTGATCTATTGTTGTACTTTTCAAGCCTTTCACAGACTCCATAGCCCAATGGTTTTAATCTCTCTTACTCTATCTATTCTAATTAGCAAGCAACCCAACCAAACAAAACAAAACAAACAAGCCCTATCATTTTAACTAGCCTAAAATCAACATCCTAAATCATACAAGTCATATCTTTTACACAAATATAGAGAGAGCCCTCTCTGAGTCGAGGAAGGCTAGGTCCTAGGTATCCAAAGTTGGTTTGATGTTACCCTTGTCTATTTGGTCTTGCAAATCTGACAAATTATAGGGACCTAATAGATGCGATGATGACTCAACTCATATGCTCTAAACAAGGGTGACTCGATGATGCTGCCACACAGAATAGGCCTAGCGGGGACCAAAAAAACATGAGTACAATATCTTTACGAAAAAAATTGACACGAGCATTGAAAAGTATGAAGGCAAAGTGGTGCCCTAAGTACAAGTGTTGCAAGTGAAGATATTTGATTTTGAGAAGCAGTGAAGTGACCCTTCTTGGAAAAAAGGAATCGAGGTGAAGTATCAAATCACCAAAAATGAAAGGATACCCATTTGAGATCTCAGTGAGATATTTCCAATGGTGCTAACAGTTTGTCAAACCAAGCTATGGTTTGGTCGCAACTGGCGAAAGAAAAATTTGGAGTTTATTTTTTAATAAGGCATGTTCCCTCCAATTTGATTCATTAGCAAGTGTAGTTGTGGTGAATGTAGAGAGGAAAAAGGGCCCTAAATTTTGCGATGATCATAGCAGACAAACCGACTGTTGGAATCAAGATCCGCCAGTTGCAAGTAAGAGGCCTAACTATAATCTTTCAATTCAGTGAATTAAAGTCTTAGGTTAGGCACCCAGAGCCCAGGAACAGGATGGGTCACAATTTTTGGGGTCTTTTTTGTGACCTGGGTAGCAGGTACTAGATAGAAAATTGGGACTTGTACCAGGAAATGGCCTAAAAAGTGCGACATGTCAGAGAAAGGGGGTTTCAGTGTTGTTTTTAGTTAAGAGTTTGGTTTTTATGGTTATGATGTAGTCTGTCCTTTCTGTGTGTTGAAAAACATGATGGTTTTGTGCAGGTATGGCAGAGTTGAGGATCAATTGGAGAGAGAGAGAGGCCTCGATGAATTACGTTTTGAGATTCGAGGGGATCATGTAGTTTTCACCGCATTGGCCAGGTTTGGGATCCTCAAATTGTTGAGAACCCACTGATGAGGGAAGGAGCGCCCTTGATTTTCTAAGGATGGCCTTAATTCTTCTTGGAAGGATGGTCTCGATGAAGAATCAAGGTAAGAAAAGAATACGAGAATGAAATACTAGAGAAGGTGTAGAATCATCCCTGCCCACCAAGTCAAATAGAGGGACCAAGTGGTAAACACGGTATCACACAAGGTAGAATATTTTAAGATAGGGTATCAAACATCTATGATATATGGCTCGCCAGAGAGGCTGATAGGTGCAACTATCCAAGGAATGGGAGGACAATCGACCATACCAATATTGATGGGGTCTAGGATGAAACTTATGGTAATCATATGAGAAGATGGCCAAGGGTGCCATCATTCCCCCAAGAATATGTGATGGAGGGGACTGATATACTATGCAGAGGTGATGGAGGCCAGAGTATTTTATGGAGCGCCATATATGGTGTCACTATACCAAAGAGTGTCTTTGGAGATAATGAGATGGTGCTCACTGAGAAAATATAGAGGTTGGTCAACAATAATGTCTAAGGGACTAGGTTGTTGATGTAAGATGAAGGAATTATGAGGGGGGTCATCCTTAGAGTGATCTGAAGTGATATGGGACTCTAGAGGTTCTTCTAAATGGGGAATAATAATGGTTCTAGAGTCGACATGACCAGATGCACTAGGAGGGTTGTGGAGAATTGCTTCTCCTGGACTCTCAAATATGGGTTCCCCATTACCCAAACAATGGGTGTCAATGTAATGGCCACATGGTGTATGTGGTTTGAATGCATGGGTTCGATGTAAGGGGGGATATATAAAGTAGGGGGTGGTGATTTATTCCATAATGTAGTTATCACAATAGAAGATGGGGTGACTGGTGGAAGAAATACCACGTGGTGCGGCAAAGCTACCTCACTCATCATCATGAGAAGAGAGGTTCACATGCACATTGTCATGGAGGGAGACAAAAACAAAAGTAGATGAAGGATCCATTGATGTTGAGCCCAAGGTGATCATTGAAGGGAATTCAAGAAAAACAGAAGTGGAAGCCCCAGAGAGGTCTTCCACCATGGATCTAATAGATGATGATAGGTAGAGGATAGTGGCCGAAGAATCTATCATCTCAACATCAGGAGGCGAAATTTCAATGGGAGAAGATGTGTCATTTGGTTCTGCCAAAGTATAACGCATAAGTAAGGGAGAGATGGACTCGTTGCACTCGGCCTCGAATTGGCGAACCACTTACAAAGAGGTGTGGTAGTCTTTGAGGTGGGGACAGAGGTGAGTATAGTGGCCATGGAAATCACACAAAGAAAAAATGATTTGTGCACAATGTCTTGAGTTTCAGGGTTGAATCAGGTAAAGTGACATGGACCTCTGGGATATCAGACTCAGGAAATTCTTCGTTGATGATGGGCTTGATATGAGGAAATTCAGGACAATTATGGGTGGCATGACCGACAACATCACACAAAGCACACGAAGGTGTACGCTTTGAAGGCTGAGGAGGAGCAGGTGTTGTCTGGGCAGCCTTGCCCTTAGGTTCCTTTTTGTGGGCTTTTCCCCCCTCACCCGAGGCTTTCACAATAGGAGTAGGTTCCTGTTGAGGTGGCTGAGGAACAGAAGCAAAGGGAGGGGTCATGGTGACTGGTTGGACCGAGGTCAAAGCAGTGAAGGTTTTGGGCTTACCAGGCGGGGTATTCACTGGGGGATAAATGTACCATACAAGGATCCCCAGGGTCATGTTGGGAAGGGACAAGGTAGCCATAACAGGTACCGAAAATACTGCAGCAGGGGGAGCAAGAAACGATATCTGACCGGACGGGTAATGGCCAAGTGGGATAGCTTCGATATGGTTAAGGCCAGGGGGAACCATTCCAATAGGAAATAAATGATTAGGGACACTAGCCACAGATGAAGGGCCTTGAGGAGAAGGTCGTGAAGGTTGAGTCGAAGTACTAGGAGCAGGTTGCAAAGGGCGGGGCTGCTGACTAGTCGAAACAGACCATTTGAGGTCGGGCCGAGATGATTGCATCATGAAAACATTCAACGAGCTAGGGTCAAAGATGAAAGGGGGGAGACCAGGGAATGAACCAATAAAGAAGGAATATTTATATACTTCAGGTGGGAGAGTGGTCAGAGGTTATTCTATTTGTTTATTGGCCACCAAAGAAATAATAGACTCCGAAGAGATCTTAGACTTCAGTTTGTAATATGTCAACTGATCTATAGTGACTATCTTTCCATTGTGAGGAAATCACATCTTACGGTGAACCACATATGGGACATCAGACACCGCGTAAGTGTAGCTATGACCCAATAGAATGTTGTAGTCTAAGGGGGCATCAATTACTTCAATGTCAACACAAACAGTCTTGCCTGCAAGATAATAGGACAATTGCGGAACATGCCAAGGGTCTGAGAAGGGTGGCCATCCCATGAACAGAGGGTGATAGTCGAAGGGAATAACTCAGGTGATCTAAGTTTTTTCCAAACAGAAGTGGACTTCATGCAAGTGGATGCCCCCTCGTCAATGATACAATGGGGGACATTGGCATTCTAGATCTTGACAGGTATTTGGAAGGCAACGAATGCTGGAAGGGGCGGATGCTTTGACTTGTCAACATCTGATCTAGGTGGATATTGGTGGCCACCTGCCTATTCCACTTGGGGCCCCACCATTGTCTCTTTTAGTTTTTCAGTTTCAGCACAACTTACTATTTTTAGCAGTTTTTCGGGTCCTGAACTTCTAGAGCCGTTTTGAGGCCCTAAATGACATTTTTTGGGCATCGCGCCTCTAGAAAATATGATTATATTCCGAAATAGATATTCATATTCATTCTTTGTAATCCTAGAATTGATCTTTCTAACGATGTATCATGTGTGTCAAATGGAAATAGTATTCCAAAGTTACGACCCCGGGAAGTTGAAACACCAATTTACCCAAATGGGGCCCATAGTTTTGGCACTTCATCTCTTAGGGTTAGGATTTTTGATGTTTAGGGTTTTCCATTGTTTCCCTATAATAAATAGGCCCTCAAGCCTCATTGTAACTTAGTTCATAGGCCCGCAGCCGCCACATCTCTTCTTAGAGATAAGCTACCAACACCCTAGCTAGTTTATTTCCATTATGTATGTAAGCAAATTTTAGCTCTTTGTTATTAATGAAATGAAGTGTTATTTCTGCTGCATATTTGTATTTATGGTTATATGTGTATTCTGTTTCGTTCTTTTATAAATCCAGATCAGTGGTATCAGAGCGTTTGTTTTTTCTAAATCCTTCTTTGCATGTCCCCAACGAGGTCCAGGTATAAGGTGTTAGGGCTCGATCTGGTTGAACCTTTGCAAGATAAGCCTCGCAAACCCTGACGGCTGCCCATGGGGGATGAAAATAAATATGAGGGAGCAGGAGATCCTATCAAAATATTACTCGAGGAGGCCCTCCAAAAACAAAGGAAGGCAATGATTGATAACTTTGCCCAGATCCTTCAACGACTGCCCACCGGCGGCGCATCTGCATCCAAAAGCCACTCTAAAGGAGCGACTCCCTTTAAGGTACAATCAAACTTTGACATTCCCATATTTTAGGGTCAAATAGATGCATATGTTTTAGATAGATGGTTGAATCTATTAGAAGGATATTTCTCAGTTCATGACTTTTTCGACCGGGAGAAGATTATTTTTGCACTCCTCAAAGCTACCCCCCATGTCAAGGACTAGTAGGAAACCTATTGCGATAAAAAGGATGAGATAGAACCCTCTCTATTCTCAGTTGTACCCACTTGGAATTATTTCCAATATGACATCAAGGAATAATACTATCCCATGGGGAGCTATGAGGACTAGTACATACAATGGACCACGTTGCGGCAACAAAGGGATGAAGATGTGCATGAGCTGACTAATCTGTTCCATACCCTATGCACAAAGTTGGGTATCAAATATTTAGAGAAACATTTGGTGCCAAATTATTGCAGTTGTCTGCACAAATACATTCAGGAGGAAATGGAGTTCCTTAACATCTCCTCGCTTGGTACGACATACCTGTATTCTGCCAAGATTGAGAATAAATTCAAATAGAAGAAGAGAGACTTTGGATCTGCGAATCAAAAGCAAGGGAAAGGTGCCCCCAAACCGCAAAACAAAGGAAAAAGCAAAGGCATGGAGGTCCAAGACAACCCGCCAAAGCCACAAGCAAAGAACAACACCGTGAAGCCAAAGAAGGACACAGGAAAGTGGTGTGAGTTCCATAAGAGCTCCACTCACAACAGAAGTGAGTGTCGGGCCAAGCAGTCGCTGGGGGCCGAGATGAGGGCTTTTGAATCAGATGCATGCTTCGACTCTGAATCAGAACTTGAAAAAGGGAATAAAAAATGGAAATAGATTATTGAAGTAGAGCCCAATGCCATTGTTTCCACTGCGAAGATGCAGAAGGAGGAACGGGAGGAACCAAAGGAGGAGGAGCGTCTCTTGCACTCCCAGATGTGGGTAAAGGGTTCCTTGCTACAGTTCATTGTTGACAATGGGAGCCAAAATAACCTCATTTCAGCAGACTTCATGAAGCGGTTGGGCTTGATGACCACAACACACCCACACCCATACACCATTGGGTGGCTTCACCAAGGATGGGATCTCCGCATCAGCCAACACTGTCACCTTCCCTATAGCATCAAGCCCTTCACGGATGAGGTATTATATGAAATTTATCCTCTTGACTTTTTTGATGTATTATTACACCAACCATACTTGTGGAAGAAACATGCTGTGTATGAGTCTCGGCTTCACGTTGTTATTGTTACTTTGGGAAATAAGTTGTACAGGATACCAAAGGTACCATTTCCTGCCGCTATCTCTTTGGTTACTGCAAAACAATGCAGTAATCTCATTTCCCAAACCAGGAAATTTTTTTTTCTGATGATCCACCCCTGGGCAAGAAGAAGACAGTGGCCACAACCTCTAGAAAGGGATCCTCTGCACGAAAACAACAAATTGACAAGGTTTTGGAGGAGTACAGGGACATCTTCACCTCACCCACAGGTGTTCCACTGCGCTGTCAGGTCAAGCTCCCCATTTATATGACCCCAGGTGCGTATTGTGTAACCAGCTCAAAAAATAGAAGAAAAGAGATATCAACGCCTTAGAAATGAGCCACTTCGAGGGGGCAACCTCCAATACATTACATAAATGAAAAATTCTTGGATCATACAATTTACAAAACCTCCTTTATATATATAGGAGTCCATGGGGCCATAATGTAATCCTAGTGGGCCACAATGTAATCCTAGCCGACCTAACAATAATAATTTAAGGGCACAATAATAACAAAATGGGGGTTACAAGGGTACAATAATAACAATAAAGGGGTTACACTAACAACAATAAGGTACTATACTAGTAATATAGGGACCTAACATGCCCTTCTCCTTCAAAAAAGCGTTGTCCTCAACGCTTGAGTAGCTTTGGGTGCTTCTGTATAAAATTCTCATCCTCCCATGTAGAATATTCAGTGGGTAAGTTCTTCCACTTGATGAGATACTCTGGTCGTTGACAGATTCTCAAAGATGGCCATCATGGCGGCTTGTAAGAAGAATATCACAACAGAAGCCACTGCTAAACTCTTCTTTGAACGAGTGTGGGTGCACTTTGGGATCCCACAGTCTATCATATCAGATCGAGATAGCAGGTTCCTCAGCACATTTTGGTCCAGCCTCCGGTCAATGTTGGACACAAAGCTCACCAAGTCCACAGCTTTCCATCCCCAAACAGATGGCCAGACAGAGGTCGTCAACAGAATGATTGTACACATTCTGCGCATGTACAACTCAAAGCATCCACGCACATGGGACGAGAGCCTCCCCTATGTACAACACAATTATAACCGGGCTCTCCACAGTTCAATTGGCCATAGCCCCTTTCAGGTGGGCTTGGGATTCCAGCCACTATGTCCCATTGACATAGCCATGCCGTTTGCAGCTGCTCAGGCCGATTCAGCTCATGTCCAGTCTGAAGTTGACAAAGCAAGTAGCTTCATCGAGCGCATTCAACACATCCGCCAACAAGTTCATGAGATATTGGACAGAGCCAATGCGAAGTACAAACAGTGCCATGATCAACACCGGGTGCCACACCACTTCCAGGTGGGCGACAAAGTATGGCTACATTTGCAGAAGGAGCGCCTCACTGGACCTCACCGCAAGCTTCGCCCGCTCCGATACGGGCCGTACACCATCACCAAGGCCGTAGGTAACAATGCCTTCGAGCTTAGTATTCCACCATTCCTTGGTCTGCACCCAGTCTTCAATGTGGATCGCCTTCGTCCTTACTTTCCACCTCTACTGGACACCTCGGACATTGCAGAACAACTCACACCAACAGAGTTAAACCCAGACTGCATGGAATAGGCCACCACAGATTGTATCATGGACATGAAAATCAAGAACACTCGTCAACAGCAGATCCAACTGTATCGGGTTGTCAAAGCTGGCCAACTCCTGCACCAAGGAAAGTGGTTCACCAGGGACCAAGTTCAGTAGAAATTTCCTCATCTCATGGAGGAACTTAACGCAATGGGGACCATTGCTTCCTAAGGGGGGAGGAATGATCCAGGTGGATATTGGTGGCCACCCGCCTATTCCACTTGGGCCCCCACCATCGTCTCTTTCAGTTTTTCAGTTTTGGCATAACTTACTATTTTTAGCAGTTTTTCGGGTCCTGAACTTCCGGAGCCGTTTTGAGGCCCTAAACGACGTTTTTTGGGTATGAAATTTGTTGCGATTT